>CAUYUJ010011112.1:215000-417500 GCA_963575745.1 Prorocentrum cordatum
AAGAGGTTGTTGTATCATCTGGACTCCATAATGTTGTTGAAGAAAGACAGGTGAAATTTCGATGCGTCTCATTGCCGCTCCTTGCGATGTTTTCTGGGGATTGACGCAAACGCTCTCAACAAGACATGGACGAAACCGTTTTCACAACCACTGCATGATAGACAACTCAAGTTGCTCAAGAACATCGCCGCACATGGGCCGACTGCTCTGGTGAAGCAATGTCTTTGCAATGGTGATGGGACGACAAAGTGTCCCAATATATCTGAACACACCTCGTAATGTCTGGTTTTGGGATTCTTCCCTCCTAACCATTCTTTTCTCTGGCATTTTGCCATACGTGTTCCGTTTCCTTCGTCCTGTTGCCACATGTGCACCTTTGTCTACCCACACGTCCATCTGGATGGTTGGCTCTGCTTGCTTGCGAGATGGCGTTCGTCGCTTCTGAAAGCCACACGTTGACGTCCAGCACGTCTGGATACCCTCCGCCCATCGCAACATGTGCCCCCTCTCGAGTCCATGGCACATCGTTGCTGGTGCCCAAAATGTTCTGTTCGCCTCCTGACAATCGGGTCGTTCCACAACGCGGGGGGGTATGGGAAAGAGGGAGAGCGGACGAAGGATCCTCCGCACGTATCCAGGTAGGCCATGTCTGGCCGTGCCATCGCCGCGTTTTCGGGGCTTCCTGGTGGGGCCTTCTGGCCGCGCTGCTGCTGGCCTTCGGGCCACCCGTACTCGCGCCTCGCGCTGCGTGAGGCGCGCACTACCTTTGCGCTGTCGCGCGGCTCCGCGATGCAGACCCATCCAGCCGAGGGGCACGAAAGGCGGGCCATCATCGCGCACCTGCGGCGACATAGACTCTGATGAAGATGCGGTCGGGATTCAACTTCGCACGCCGCATCTCGCTGAGCAGCCACACAGCTTGCTGCCACTCTCCTCCCTTCCCGCACGCGCCGATCCCAGCGCTGAAGCTGAGGACGTCAGGCTGAATGTTCGCCTCCCGCATCTCCCTGAGCAGCAATAGAGCCTGCTGCCACTGCTCGCCTGACTCGCACGCGCTGATCCCAGCGCCGCAGCTGACAGTTTCGACCTCCAACTTAGCCTTCCACATCATGCTGAGCAACGACAGCGCGCGCTGCCACTGCCCGCCCTTCCCGCAGGCGCTGATGCCAGCCGTGCAGCTGATGGCGCTGGGCTCGAATTTCGCCTCCCACATCTCGCTGAGCAGCGCCAGAGCCCGCTGCCACTGCTCGCCTCTCCCGCACGCGCTGATTCCAGCACTGTAGCTGAAGACGTCTGGCTGCAATCTCGCCTCCCACATGTCGCTGAGCAGCGTCACGGCACGCTGCCATTTCTCACCTTTCCCGCATGCGCTGACCCCAGCGTTGTAGCTGATGGTGGTGGGCTCCAATTCCACCTGCCACATCACGCTGAGCAACGCCAGAGCCTGTTGCCACTGCCCAGTTTTCTCGCACGCGCTGATGCCAGCCGTGCAGCTGATGACGCCATGCTCCAACTTGTTTTCCCACATCTCGCTGAGCAGCGCCAGAGCTCGCTGCCACCTCTCCCCTTTCTCACACGCGGTGATCCCAGCGCTATAGCTGAAGGCGTCGGGCTGCAACTTCGCCTCCCACATGTCGCTGAGCAGCGTCAGAGCCCGCTGCCACTGCTCACCTTTCCCGCAAGCGCTGATTCCAGCGTTGTAGCTGATAGTGTTGGGCTCCAATTCTGACTCCGTCATGTCGCTAAGCAGAGCCAAGGCCCGCTGCCACTGCTGGCCCTTCTCGCACGCGCTGATGCCAGCGTTGTAGCTGACTAGGGCTGACCCGTGGACTCCGTCCACGACATCTTTCTGGAATGGTTCTCGGAGGAACGGCGCAGATTGCACCGAAAATCTACAAACACGGCGGCGGCTCGGGCGGCGGCAGCGAGACCGCGCCTTCGTGTCCGAGCTCTTGCAGCGCTCCAACAGCTTGGCCCTGGCGCACTGCTCGTTCACCCCCCTCCTATTGAGGGCAGTTTCGAAGTCTCTCGGGGATGTGCGTCGAAGTCGAAGCCCATCTGAGGCGTCTCAGGAGCGCCTGGAGAAGGGCTCGGGAGGCCATCGGGGAAAACCACCGAAAGCGCTGGGGAGCGCAAGGATCTACAGGGAGGGCCCAAGAGTGCTTAAAGAAAATTTGAAATTCAGTACAATCTTAACAGAAACCGCTGTTGGGTCGGCCATAACCTCCAGGCACGCCTTGATGGTGCGATCCAGTCTCATCGCCGCCAACGGGAGGGTTTGTTCGCCAAGTCCCATTCTGCTCGCCCAGAGGGTCTGTGGTCCGAAGGGTGCGGAGAGGTGCCTGGGTCATATCAAGTGGCTGCTGTCCCAGGGGTCCGGTCTGGTTGGCCCGAAGAGTTTGCCAAGGCCGCTGGGGGAACATAATAGCACAGCATATCGGGCAAAGGGGGGTGGTAGCTGGCCTGTCAGACCCGGCGTTCGTCTTCTGCCCAAGCGGCGCGGGGCCCACGGGCCCCAGGGTTGGCGGCCCGCTGGGTTGCCTCTTGTTCGCCCACAGGACTGGAGGAGGCCTCCAGGCGAACAGAATGGGGCAGGACAATGAATGTGGGGGACTTGTCGCAAGCTCCCAACCCCCCCAAGTGTTCGCCCGAAGGGTGTGGGGCCGTGTTGGCTCCCTCAAAAGGCCGTCTTGGAGCCGTCTAGGCCCGTCTTGAAGGCGCCGTTTGCCGTGATGGGGTCGTCTTGGTTCGTCGTGGGCCCCTCATGGGCGCGTCCGTAGGCCGTCCGGAGTCCTGGGCCCAGCGGGGTCCTTCTTGGCACTATCTTGGGGCTGCCTTGGAGCCGTCTGGGGCCGTGAGGGGGCCGCCTTCGAGTCATCTTGGGCCCCTCCTGTGCGCCTCCTTGGGCCGTCCTGGGCCCAGCAGGGGCCGCGTTGGCACCCTCTTGGGGCTGCCTTAGAGCTTTCTTGAGCCGTCGCAGCGCGCCTTGGGTTGTGCTGGGGCCGTCTTGAATGGCGGGAAACACAAAGGCCGTAACAATAAACAAATGGAAAATAAACGATTTTTGCCAGCTGGGGCTCTCTTGCCATCTTGGCCCTTCTTGAGGCCCCGACTGGGCGCCCTTTTTTGGGCCGTCCTGGGCCTATATGTGGCCGTGTTGGCACTCTCATGGGACCGTCTTGGAGTCGTCTTGGGCCGTCTTGAGCGTGCCTTGGGCCGTGCTGGGCCCGTCTGGGGCCGTGTTGGCACCCTCGTGGAGCCGTCTTGGAGCCGTCTTGGGCCGTCTTCAGCGCACCTTGGGCCGTGCTGGGGCGGTCTTGGCCCGACTTGGGGCCCTCCTGGGGGCCTCCTGGGGGCGTTTTGGATCCTTTTGGGGTGGCCTTGAAGTCTTCCAGGGCTGCTTCGAGTGTCCGAAAGCTGAATTGGCGGCAAGCGGGAAATCTTTGGAAAAGCCTAGGACAACAAACGATTTTGACCTCTTAGGACCCTCTTGTAAGGCCTTTTGGAGGCCTCTCGGAGCGCCGTTGGCGCTCGCTTGGGTCGTGTCGTGCCCATTTGAGGGGCCTCGTGGACGCTCTGTGGGGCTTCCCGGAGCGTGCAAGGACCGTCTGGGGCCCTCATGGCGCTGTGTGGGGCCCTCATGGCGCCATCTGGGGAGCCTCCAAGGGTCCTGGAGCGCCCGAAGGGCTCCCAGAGCGCTCTGGGGCGCTCTGGACCGCTCCCCAAAAGACAAGCATGGAAGGGCCCCAGAGCGTTGAAAACAGCTCGTGGGCATGCGGTCCGGCCCTCGCCTCTCGTCCGACCCCCCTCTCTTAGAGGCAAGGAGGAAACCTCTTACGGTCTCTTGGGGGCCGTTTGGGGGTCTCTTTCCGGCCTCCCGGAAATCCCTTGGGTCCCTCTTGGGCCGTCTTAAATGCCTCTTGGGCCGTCTTGGGGCCGTGTGGGGCCGTCTTCGGCGCAGCTCGGACCGTCTTGGGGCCGTCTTGGGCCGTTATTGACCGCTCTTTGGGCTGTCTTGGTTGCCTCTTGGGCCGTCTAGGGCGTCTCTGGAGCCGTCGCGGGCCCGCCTCGGACCGTTTTGGGGCCCTCCTGGGGTGCTCTGGGGGCGTCTTGGGGCGATCGGGAAGGCCTGTATAGCCGTCTTGGTCGCGGTGAAGACGAAAAGAGCGAGCATATCAAACATGTACGTTTTCCGAAGGGAGGGGGCAAATTTTTGCCTCTTGGGTCCCTCCTGGGGGTCCTCCTGGGCCGCCTTGGGAGCCTCCTGGCCTGCCTTGGAAGCCTCTGGGGCCGTCCTGGGGCTCGGTTGGGTCTCTTTTGGTCTGTCCGGGCGCCCTCGTGAGCGTTTCTGAGCCGTCTCGGAGCGGCCTGGGCTCGCAGGGCGGCCTGGAGAGCCTGGCGGACATTTCAAGACAGAGGACCTTCTGGCACGCATCATGACCTTCGGCGAAATCCGCCACCGTGCCTGTGCCTGGGTGATGGCTCAGAGGCGTCTGGGGTCCCTCTTGGAGGCACCTTTCAGGCCTCTTGGGGGCCGTCTTGGGGCTTGCTTTGGGCTTCTTGGGGGCCTCTGGGGACCTCTTGGCGTTCCCTTGGGGGTGTCTTGGGGCCTTTTCTGGGCGTGTGGGGGCCCAGGGCTCGGAGTGTCAGGGTTTTTCCTCGTTCTTTGGCCCCCTCTTGGGCCTGGCTTGGGGTCCTCTGGGGCCGTCTTGGGCGCCTCTTGGGCCATCTTGGGCCTCCCTGGGCCGTCTGGGGACGCGCTTGGAGGCCTTGGGCCGTCCTGGGGCGGTCTTGTGGGTCTCTTCGGCCGTCTTGGAGCGTCGGCTAGCCGAGAAGGCGAGAAGGCGAAACTCCTTCAAAAACCACTGAACAATAAAGGATTTTGGCCTCTGGGGGCATGCTTCGGAGGACTGTTGGAGGCTCTTGGAGGCCTCTTGGGCCTTGTTGGGGGCCTCTAGGGGGCATCTTGGACGCTCCTTGGAGCCTCTCATGGCCACTGCGGCGCGTCTTTGGGCGGAGGGCTCGATTTGTGACGCTCGGGGGCCAGGATCTTCGGAAGGGGTGTCGAAAAAGCGGCCCTCCAGGGGGGGGGGGCAGTGCTTGCCCATTTCGCACGCGCTTCCGTCTGCCACAGAAGAGGTGACTAGTGTGAACCCCTTGATTAAATCCACGGTGTGCTGAACCAGAGACTCGCACACCGAAGGCAAAGAGCTCGTCGAAGTTGAACAGCTCGGGCGTCTCTGAGGCCGTGTCGGGGGCATGTTGGGTCCTCCTGCGAGCCTGTCTGTGTCGTCTTGAAAGCCTTTCGTCGTTTTTGGGAGCCTCTGGGGCCGTTCCCGGGCTGTCCTCAAGAGCTTTTTCTCGGGGACAGCCCGGGAAACTTACTGTGCGTGCGCGCTGTGAGGTTGCTGTCGAAAGGTCACCCATGGAGGGCCGTACGAAGGCCGTCTGGGAGACGAGTATGGGCAGCACTGCTGGGCAGCTCCTGGTGCGTCTTAGGGGGACCACCTGAAACTCCAGCAGGCCGTCGGGGCCTGTCTTTGGCCGGCTTGGAGCCCCCTTGGGCCGTGTTGTTGCTCTCGTTGAAGCCTTTTGGGCCATCGTGGGGCGATCGCGAGATTGCCTGCCTTCCGAGCCCGTCATGGCGAGAGCGTGGTGGTAAACATTGGAAAACACACGGCTTCTGCTTAATTAAGTTCTCGTCTCCTGGGTCCGTCTTCGGAGTCCTCGTGGGCCCTCTTGGGCCGTTCGGGGGGGCCTCTTGGGCCATCTTCGGGCCATGCTGAAGGTCTGGCACCATCTGGGAGTCTTGTTTGGGCCCTTCTAGGCAGCTCCTGGGGCGTCTTGGGGGACAACGTGAAGCTCTGTGATGCTCGCCAGGGCCTGTTCTGGCCCGTCTTTGGGCCCCCGTTGGCCGTCTTGGTGGACTCGTGAGGCCCTCTCGGGTCATCTCGGTGCGATCTTAAGAAGGAGTGAACCAGTGGAGTACATCCGCAGGTGCCATGACAGGGCAACGACGGCGGCGGCGGCGGTGACAACGACGACGATGGCGGCGACGACGACGACGACGACGACGACGACGGCAGCGACGACGACGACGACAGCGACGACGGCGAGGACGACGACGACGGAGGCGGCGGCGGCGGCGGCGGCGACAACGACGACGACAAGCGGCCACGATGGAGAGGCGGCAACGACGGCGGCGGCAACCCCGAAGAGGTGATGGAGGGGGATCCGGAGGCTGGGACCCGGAATCGCCTCTAAATGACACCCAGGAAGCCTTCAGGGGCAGCCCCAGAGCGCTGGCGCCATTGGCGCAAACACGGCCTCATTTCCTCACATGGTTCCGGCTTCCAGGCGCAATGCCGGGAGGGCCCCGGGCCGCCCCGGGAGGATCCACCTCCAGATGGCACCCGGGAGGCCTCCAAAGGCCACCTTGGGTCGTCTTGGGCGCCTTCTGGGCAGTCTTGGGGCTCTCTGGGGCCGTCTTGGGGCTCTCTGGAGCCGCGTTGGGATCCTCTTCGGAGGCCTCTTGGGTTGGCCTGGGGCGATCTTGGAAGCGTCGTGGACGCTGCAATGGCCCAAAAACGGGCATGCCCGAAATGTTTGAAAACCGGTCAGAAAACATTATATTCGTTCACTGGAAGGCCCTGCTGGGCGTACTCGTGTAGCACTCTGGGAGCCTTTTGGGGAGTGTAGCCGCCGTCGGGAGGCCGTCTGGGGCTGTCTTGGACCCTCTGAGGCCGTCTGGACGTCATCTTGGGCCATCTTGACGCCGTCCTTGGCTGTGTCGGAGGCATCTTCGGCGAACTTGGAGGCCTCTTGGACTGGCTTGGGCCGACTGGTATGCGCAGGCCATCCCGGCTGGCTATTGGCAGGCCACCCCGGGCGCTGCCACCAGGGCGCTGCCACCGGAGCAACGCACCACGCGTTGCTCCCTGTATTGTAGGATAGATGGTGCTGGGCTCTAACTTCGCCTCCGACATTTCGCTAAGCAGCGTCAGAGCCCGCTGCCACTGCCCGCCTTTCTCGCAGGCGCTGATACCAGCGCTATAGCTGATGACGTCGGACTCCAAATCGACCTCCTGCATCTCGCGGAGCAACGCCAATGCGTGTTGCCACTGCCCGCCTTTCTCACACGCGCTGATTCCAACACTGTAACTGACGACATCGGGCTCCAATTCCGTTGCAACCATTCCAGTAAGAAGTGACAACGCCCATTGCCACTGACTGCCTTTTCCGCATGCGCTGGCAGTCGCAGTGAACTGGCCTTTGTGGAGGTCTGCACGTCTTTGGGACGCTTCATGGAACTCATACAATGCGTCGCTCCAACGAGTTGGCCCCCCACGATTATGTCGTGCCGCTCCGCAAGAAGCACCACCTGGTCGAGATGCTCGCCAGGCGTTTAGCATCACTGTGGATGTTTCGCCACAGTGACTTGACAAAATGGGTACAGCCAGAGACAACGGCACAAACATTCGCAGCAAGCACAGACACTGACATGGGCCCAGACTCAAAGACAAGCGCACACAATGGCAATTGCATACTCGGGGAACCTTGTCTCTCTGATCGCACCAACTATCCTTGTCGACCCTGCGTCAAAGCCATGTCGAAAACTCGAATCCACACTGGATCTGCGTCTAGTCCACGCCGAATCCACGCCGAATCCGCGCAGCATACTACACGTCACATGCAAGAGAAGACCGCCATCGAAAGGACAGACAGATTTCCCCAAGCATGTAGCGTAACCTCAAGGCGGAGGCACAGCAGAAGAACACACGATTGCATAACACGTAATATTTATGGAGGTCCGCGCGGAAGTCTTGGGTCGGCGCTGGCCCCCTTCCCCTGCGCGCGGAGCGCGCAAAGGGCGGCGCCAGAGAGGCCGCCAATTTGGCCCAACGCCGATCCAAGAAACCCGCGCGGACCTGAGGGAAACTACTTTCTGCAATGTGTAAATTGTTCCTCGACACGCCAACAAATCCACCGCTGGTCCGATACACCGCGAACAGTACACCTCGGCAGCCAGCACGAGCATGCCTGACCTCCGAGCCCTTGCCCCTTGCTTTTTTCCTCTGCGCATGGGGCCCTGCAGCCTCCCTGAGCCCCATCGATCATGTCTGGCGAAGTCAGGATGAGGACAACTTCGGGTGAGGAAAACTCGGGAACCTCTGAGACCTGGCAGAACGCACCCTCAAAAAAAAGCGAACAGAAACGCTTCAACGACCCTAGACCACATCTTCCCCAGAAGCCGCTTCAGAAGCCAAGACAACCCGCGGAGCGCCTCAGCGACACCCCTTCGGAAACCCCCAGACACAACAAAAGGGCCAGCGGAAACGACGCAAACCTAATACGGCCCGGGGAACACTTCGGGCACCGCGGCCGTTCGAAAACATTTCATCCTCACCATCGGCCACCCTGAGGAGGAGGAAGAAGAGGAGGATTTCCAGAATTCTGCCATCCTCACCCCCCCCACTCGTTCCACTCACTCCACTCCACTCTTGCGATCCTCCCCATTACTTCTTTGTCTCAGAGTGAAGGGGCCGAACGGTCATTCACTGTCCCTGGGTGCGTGGCTGACTGTGAACTTCGCGGCGCGGATTATGCTTATTTGAAAAGTCGAATATTCATTTTCCAATTATGGTTGGTCCCCCCGACTGAAGTGCCCTTCCTGGGGCTGGTACCATGTTTTTTCAAAGGGAAAAGGGAAGGTCACCAAACTGGGCCCCTGGCCCCCGAATTACAACAACAACTGTTCCCGGTTGGTACCTCCTCGCAATGTATTCCCGAATCGCGCTCTCTCGCGGGACGTCCTCACAATTCATATAGGAATCACGCTCTCTCATGGAACTTCCTCACCATTTATTTGAACGCCGCACCCTCGACATTCAGGAATCACGCTCCCGCTGTTCCTCACGATATGTTGGGGGATCGCGGTATCGCTCGAGACTTCCTCGCGATTCATAGACCTGGCCGCCTGGGCCTGCTCGACCTGGCCGCCTGGGCCCGCCTTCCCGACCCGCCCGTTGTGGTGCTAAGGCGCTGGGAAGAGAACCGAAAAACGCTTATGCACGATTCGGACATTTCTCGCGGCCAACAGACAAAACGCTTAAAATCTGAAGCCCGCGCGGAATCTTCAGGAACCGAGCGAAAATGCACCGGGCGCCGCAAAAACGCCCCAGCGCCGACATTGCCGAACGCGCCCAGAGCACGCGCTTCAGACAGCTCCCGTCGCGCATGGCAGTTTTTCTCTCAGCAGACGCCGCGCGCGACTTTGGACGTCCCGTGCGGCAAAGAGCGCGCCCCAAGAACGCGCAGTGGCCGATGGGTTGAGCCTGACTGGCAACGGCAGAAGGTATGGCCGATGGCTCTATAGAAAGAGACGATGGGATGGAATTCGGGCATGCCCGGAAGGCCTGTCGCGCCAGGGAAAATAAGGATGAGGCTGCGCGCTCGCAACGAATTGGCCGCATTCGCAATCTTTCGTGAGGACGCCTATGGCATCTGATCTGAACACTTTCCCAGCACCGCCTTCCCAAAACATCTGATGCGTCGGCTGGCTTGTCCTGGTCCGGGAAATCGCGCAACTGCACGCCAAACACTCGCGGGTGCATTCGCGCGGCTTGAAGCGGCACTTTCGCGATTTCGCGCGACCATTGGCGTCGCCGCTTTTGCTCGGGACATCCTTCCACTTTGCATAAAATCGCCGGGAATGGAATGTTGCGCGGCGCCTGCCGCTCTTCGCGCGGTCATGTTCGGATATATGTTGGCTATGCTTGGTTATTGTTTGGTGATTGTGTGGTTATGTGTTGGTTATTCGTTGGTTGTGCGTTTGGTTATGTGTTTTGTTGTTGTTTTTGTTGGTTCTCTCCTGTTGTGAACAATCGTGTGCTGCGTGTCTGTTTCGAGGACATTATATGCCTTATGTTAATGGTGCCAGCTTTCACGCACCACGCATCAAACCCTCACTATCATGTTGATGCGCTGCATGCTTCCTGTCCTCGCTGCTTTTGCTCCTCCCCATCTCCCCGAATTTCTCCCGCTCCTCGCAGCTGCTGCCAGAACGCTGCTGCTCCTTCCTTCTTCATCATCCCTCGTACTCCATTCCATGACGAGCGCCAGAGGCTTCTCTGTTTTGCGCGACGGTCGACAATTTCGCGCGACGTCAGGCGTCGCGCAGAATTCTCAGATCGGCGCGCGTAATTCCCCCAAAGGCGCACAAGCGCCTGCCGGCGCCTGAACACACGTTGGGGTCTACCCGCCCGTCTGGTTATGGCACGGGCTTTTGCTCGTAACTCCCATCCTGCGAATCCCGTGTTGAATGGCCTGCGGGCAGATCAAAGCAAGCAATATTGACATGAGTGTTGTTGTTGATGTTGTTGACCCCTCACTACTGAAAATAAGTATTGTTGATCCCCCCTCTGGTGCCCACGGGTTTTTTAATTCAAGTGTTTCCCCAAGGGTTCGCATCTCGTTTTCTAAAGAAATTCGCTACACTCAAACTGCGCCCGTGTCCCCCGGATTACAACAACAACGGTTCCCGCCTGAGACTTCCTCATCATTTGTCCAAGACCCCCGTTCCCGCCTGAGTTTCCCTCGCGTTTTAAACAAGAATCGCGTTCCCGCCGGGGACTTCCTTGCAATTTCAGCAGAAACGTGTTTTTTTTTCCAGGCGCTGTACAATCGCGCTCTCGCTGGAGACTTGCTGACAATTGACTCAAGAATCGCGCTCTTGCGTTGGAGCCCCCCGCAATTTACTGAAGCGCCGCGCCCCGGACACTCAGGCACCCAGAAGTCGCGCTCATGCTTAGGACTCCCTCGCAGCCTTTTTAGGCATCGGGATATCGCTGACTTCTGTGGCCCCGTTAGAGCCATTCGTGGCCCTCTCGCTGCCCCTCGTGGCCCCGTTGCAACCCTTTGTGGCCCTCCCGCTGTCTTTCGCGGCCCCGTTGCAGGCCTTCGTGGCCCCCTCGTCGCCCTTCGTGGCCCGGTTGCAACCTTTCGTGGCCCCTCCCGCTGCCCTTCGTGGCCCCGTCGCAGCCCTTTGTGGCCCCATCGCTGCCTTTCGTGGCCCCGCGGCCCCCTCGCTGCCCTTCGTTTCCCCGTTGTTCCCGTTCGTGGCCCTCTCGATGCCCCTCGCGGCCCCGTTGCAACCCTTTGCGGCCTCCTCGCTGCCCTTCGCGGCCCCGTTGCAGCCTTTCGCGGCCCCTTCGCTGCCCTTTGTGGCCCCGTTGCGCCCTTTCGCGGCCCCCTCGCTGCCCTTCGTGGCGTGCCCTTCGCGGCCGACGCCCGTTCGCGCCCGTCGTGGCTCCATCCGCGTGCGTTTCGTGGCCCCGCTGTCGCCTTTCGTGGCGCTGCGCTGCCCTTCGTGGTCCTTTCGCTGCCCACAATGGCACCGCCCTTGCCCTCTGCGGCCCAATATTCGCATGCCCTTCATGGCCCCCGCTCGTTCGCGCTCTTCGCGGTCCCACTGTCTACCTTCGTGGCCCCGTCGCTGCCGCGCGTGGCCCCGTTGCTACCGTCGGTGGCCCCGTCGTTGCCCTTCTGCGGCCCCGCATTATCTGCCCTTCGTGGCCCCCGCTCGTTCGCGCCCTTCGTGGCCCCATACGCATGCCCTTTGTGGCCCCGCTGTCGCCTTTCGTGGACCCCTTGGTACTCTTCGTGGTTCCATCACTGCCTTTCGTTGCCTCGCTGTCGCTCCCGCTCGCGCGTTCGCTCGTCGTCGTCGCCGTCGTTGTCGTTGTCGTCGTCGTCGTCGTCGTCGTCGTCGTCGTCGTCGTCGTCGTCGTCGTAATCGGTCCCCAGTCCGTCCCTTTTGGGGTCGGGCTGCCGCCGGTCAGCGTTGCCGGTGGTCAGGCCGACGGTCCGCGGCCGCCCCGCCGCTGACCGGGGCCCGGCCTGCGAGGACGAAGAATATACCCCCCAATGGGGGCACGATCGAAAACGAAGGGGGCGGGTGTGGAAGATTTGGGAAACGCACGTTGACATAATTTCGGGCAGATAAAATCGAACAACCATTGTATATATATATATATATATATATAACATTGTTGTTGTGGTTCAACTGTCACGACGGAAGAACAACTATTGATGACCCCCCCTTGTGACCCTTGTATTTTTCCCCCGGGGTTCGCACCCCGCTTTTTGTTGTTGACACTTTTTTCCTGGGAACGTCACGGCGTGCAAACTGGGTTGTTGGCCCCCGGTTCGTTTACAGCAACAGCGGCTCCCGCCTGATACTTCGTTACAATGCATTCCCAAGTCGCGCTTTTGCGCGGGACTTTCTCACACTTTGACCACGAATTGCGCTCTCGCGTGGGTTTTCTCGCGGCTTTATTCAGGCGACACACCCTCGGCGCGCAGAAATCACGTTATCGACTTGGGTTTTCCCGCGATTTCCTTGGGAAGCGCATTATCGGTTCAGACTTCCTCGCGATTCGCGCAAGACCCACGCTTCAGCAACCCGCCTGCTCGAATTGATCGTTCCGACTTGCCCGCTATGCGTTTGCCCGCCCGATCTGCCCGTCTGGTTGCGCCATTTGACGACGACGACGACGACCATTTCACCATCAAGTGCCATGCTTCCACGCGCCGCGCGCACCCCTTGGACGCCGCGCCCCATCGCGGAAGATTGTTCTGGCGCGCGGGGCCCGGCATTCCGTCGCCACGATTTCCCGCCCAAGAGAGCGTTGCCGCTGCCTCTTCCCAGGAACTTCTACATCTGCAGCTCGGACGGCACATCGCCATCGCAATCGCCTCGCGCACGCCCCGCATCTCCGAAGAGGGGGGGCGGGGAGGGGGGGAAGATGAGGGAGAGGAAGAGGGAGAGGAGGGGGCGGCGGATGCAAGGATAAGTCGTTGTAGTAGCATTACCTCCGAGGACGAGGCAATTCTCATTCCTCGTTCGAACTGTTGCGCCGCCATCCTGCGACCTCGGCGCGCGACCCTGAAAGTTGACGCCGCCCAGGCGTTGCCGCCCCCATGCACGCATCCCCCGCCTGCCTCCCCCGCGCCCTCTCCAGGAACCCCTGGAATCAATCCTCGATCGTTGGAGCCCCTGGAAGTCATCCGCCCTCTTTCTTCCCCTCCTCCTCGACATTATCTATGCTTTCCAACAAGTGGTGGTCATTTCATAATTATGGTTTAACAGGGGCCCTTGGGAGCCTCCCGGAGGCGATGCCGAAACGAGGGCCCCAGTCTTGAGTAAAAGGCGAGGGGAGGGTCAGCGGGGGCGACGAGGGAGGACGGAAAAGGGGATGGGAGGAGGGGGGGGGGGGGGGGGCGGGGCGGAGGAGGAGACAGCGGGGGACGAAAAAGGAATGGAGGAGGGGAGAGGAGCGAGAAGGAGGGAGGAAAGCGGGGCGGGAGGGAGGGGGGAGGGAGAAGAGGAGGAGGAGGGGGTGGAGGGAGGAAGAGAGAGGAAGAGCAAGGGGGATGTTGTGTTGCGCTCGGATTCGCTGAGGAGACGGTCAGCTCAGCGCGGCGCTCACTAGCTGGCAAAAGCCTAGCAGCACGGGCGCCGAGGTGTAAATTCTCCGCCCGACCATGCCCATGCCGCCCCCCGCCCATCACGCCATACAGCGCACGCGACTCAATGCAACGCTGCAGGAGGAGGGAAGAGGCAAGAGTTAGTGAGGGGGTGTCCTACAGCGACCATTATCAGGTCATGGCTGTTAACTTCTTGGCCCGCGGAATGAAAACACACAAAAAACAAATTTGACAGACGAAGCGCCTTGCAATTTTCAAAATTCCGCTGAGCACTGATTTTTGCACGGCCTGTTTTGCCATCGGCTGTTTTGCAATATTCAGAATTCCACGGGGCATTGATTTTTGCCGGGCATGTTTTGCCATGGGGCGACGTGTCATCGATTCAAAAGCGGGGAACCGCGGGCGATGCTCATTGGTGCAACGCCCAAAAATGGTTTCCCAAAAAAACAGCGCACATGTTGGATTCGGCGCGCGGCGTAAGCGAGTGAGAAAGCAGCCGCCTCTCTAGGGCAGCGCGCGCCTTGAGGGGGCGCAAGCTTCAACGTGCGAGCGCGTCCACCGCGCAAGCGCAAACGCTACGAGCGACGGGGAAAATCGTCCGCTGCACGGCGATGCGCACACCTGTCGCGACATCACTCGAGAGAGTCGCAATCACATTTGTCCCCGTCCAACTTTGCAGACGGCGTTGCGCAACCAAAGCGCGCACGGGCGCGCCAAAATCGAAGCAAACACGCGCGCGCACACGCACGCACACACACACACACGCACACACACACACACACACACGCGCACGCACACACGCACGCGCACGTAGCGAGCGAAACTTTTGAGTCGCGACGGGTACAAGCTAGAACAGGGCGCGGCTAACATAATTGACGGCAGCGCAAACATCTCTCTCTCTCTCTCTCTCTCTCTCTCTCTCTCTCTCTCTCTATTTATACAATATCATCTGTAAATGGAAACAAAGAGAACGGATCGCGGCATATTGCCCAGCAGCCAGCCCGGAAACGCACCCGAACGGGCTCCGCGCCCCACGGGTGCCGCAAGGAGAATTGTGGAATGCCGACGCGCACTTCCGCGCCGCGAAAGGGCCCCCATGCCGCTGGAGCTTCCGCCGCCGCCCCCCCTTTCCCGTAGTGCAAGGCTTCGTCGTCTCAAACGCGCGGGTCCGCAAGCGATGTTGCTTTCTGGAGCGCCAGTCGGCTTCCCCACAATATCCGCGCGCATGTTGGGATTGAAGCTTAACGTGCGGGACATGACAAACGTACTGATTATACAAAGCAGCGCGCGGCCTAGAGAAGCGCGAACTTACCCGCCGCGCAAGCGGGAGGTGCATTGGCCGAAGAATGGCCGTGACCCAGCCTCCGTCGGCCTCCTCAAAAGGCTCAAGAAACATTGATTTTCAGTTGCGGCACTTACATGTCGACTTCTATATTCTGGAAAATGCAGAATTATCCCGCGCGCGCAAGCGCCGGTGACCCGGCCTCCGTCGGCCTCCTTTACGGGCTCCAGAAAAATTGAGATTTAGTTTTGTGAATGACATGTCGACTTTTATATTCTGGACAATGCTAAACTCTCCAGCGCGCGCGAACGCCGGTGACCCGGCCTCCGTCGGCCTCCTTGAAGGGCTTCAGAAAAAATCAGATGTAGTTTCGGGAATAACATGTCGACTTTGATGTTGTGGACAATGCAGAATTCCCCACGCACGCGCGGGTGACCCGGCCTCCGTCGGCCTCCTCAAAGGGCTCCAGGAAAAACAAAAAAACAACAACAACAAAAATCAAACGCGGCACTTCCATGTCGACTTGTATATTCTGGACAATGCTGAACTATCCCGCGCGCACGAGCGCCGCTGACCCGGCCTCCGTCGGCCTCCTTCAAAGGCTCTAGAAAAATGCAGATTTAGTTTCGGGAATAACATGTCGACTTTTATATTCTGGACAATGCAGAACTCTCCAGCGCGCGCAAGCGCCGGTGACCCGGCCTCCGTCGGCCTCCTTACAAGACTCCAGAAAAAATCAGATTTAGTTTCGGGAAGTCAACGTCGACTTTTATATTCTGGACAATGCAGAACTCCCCACGCGCGCGCGGGTGACCCTGCCTCCGTCGGCCTCCTTAAACGGCTCTTCAACCAGCCAACCTGCCTACCAGCCGGCGCACCAGCCAACCAACGCACTGGGCTCAACCAACCAACCGGCGCACGCGGAGCCTTACGTGTACATACTTGTAGATAAGCGAGGATTATCGCGCCCCGCGATGCGCGACGCGCGGTGAACTTCACGCCCCTGCGCCGCCGCCCTGGACAAGGGCGGCTCTCCTGCCCAGCCCGCGACGCGCGAGGCGCGATAATCTTCGCGCCCCCAGGGGTGACCAAGTGCAAAGGCCTTGGGCGACCACGTGTTTCCGAAATATGAAAACCCACGGATGCAAAACACAAAATGCGTATGCAGGCGTACAGTGATGGTCTTGACTTAAGGTGTGACATAAGGAACTAATGCCCCCACCTCGGCATGCGGATACATGTAGGGGCGACAGCTCCAGCGCGCGCCCCGCAAGGAACGGGGGGGCCCGAGATTGGAGCTGGACCATAACGCAGCCACCGTTCAATCATGTCGAGCCAGTGAGCCCCAAACCGCGTGGCCGAAGGAACCGGGGGGGCTCTTGCGAGGAACTGGACCTCAATGCCCCGTTCCATGGCATGCGGACGCATGCAGGGGCGACAGCTCCAGCGCGCGCCCCGCAAGGAACGGGGGGGCCCGAGAACGGAGCTGGACCATGACGCAGCCACCGTTCAATTATGTCAAGCTAGTGAGCTCCGAACCGCGTGGCCGAAGGAACGGGGGGGGGCTCTTGCGAGGAAGTGGACCTCAATGCCCCATGCCCTGGCGCGCGGAACGGGCGAAAGCTCCAGCGCGCGCCCCGCGAAGAACGGGAAGGGCCCGGAGAGGCGCAGGGCTTATGCGCGACCGCCGTCGCATTACGTCGAGCAAGCGCAAAGAACCGAGCCCCCCCGTGGAGCCCCGTTCCTTAGACCGTCCGCCCCGATCGACAAAACGAACCCGCGCGTCCAAAATCGCAAGGAACACCGGGGGGGCTCGCCGCCAAAAAGGCAGCGGAACGCATGCAAATCTAAGGAACGTCCGAACCCCTTTTGAAAGGTAAGCGTTCCTTACTCAAGGCGCTCACTGTGCGCGCCTCCGTCGGCCTCCTGAAAGCTTCACAGAAAAAGTTCAATTCAGTTTTTGGATTTACAAGGCGATCTTCTTATTGTGGGCAATCCAGAACTTCCTACGCGCGCCCGCGCCGCGGCGCGCGCGCGTGGTGAGTTCTGCATTGTCCACAATAAGAAGATCGCCCTGTAAATCCAATAAATGAATTGGACTTTTCTGTGAAGCTGCAAGGAGGCCGAGGGGAGCGCGTAGCTCTGCATGTGGACAATGCAGAACTCACCACGCGCGCGCGTAGGGAGTTCTGTATTGCCCACAATGCTCTGCAGAACTACGCGCCTGCGTCGGCCCCCTTACAACTTCACAGGCAAAGATCAATTCAGTCTTCGACTTTACAAAACGATCTGCTTATGGGGGGCACCCAGAACTCACCGCGCGCGCGCGCGCGGGGAAACCAAATGTAAAACTGAATTCTCTGGCCCCAAAGACTCGCCGTACAATGGGCAAATGCGTTGGAAACCGCAGCGCGCACCGCAAAGTCGCGCGCGCGCGTTGAACAATGAGCGGGGAACCATATTGCGCAGCTCAAGGTCGCGCGCGCGCGCCCTTGCGCTGCGCACTGTGGTTTTCTACGCATGTGTCAACGATGTCAGCATGAAAATCAATTGGGGAAACCCTAGGTAAAATTTAGTTCTCTGAGTCCAGGAGATGGCCGCACGATTAAGCAAATGCGTGGAAAACAACAGTGCGCAGCGCAAGGTCGCGCGCGCGCGCGACCTTGCGCTGCGCGCTATGGCTTCCCACGCATGCGAACTCGAAGACCAAATCGGGAATGCATAATGTGAACAATATTTCTCTGGCCCCAACAGATGGCCATGCAGTTGATAATTGCCAGAAAAGCCAGCGCGAACGATCTCATAAATTCGTGAACGATGTGAACGCGAAAACCAAACGATGCGCAATTCAATTCTCGCCCCAACAGATGACCATACAAGTGGGAATCATAGTTCGCAGCGCAAAGTCGCGCGCGCGCGCTGCGCACTTTGGTTTCCGCGCGTTTGTCGCCGGTGTGAACGCGAAAACCCTAAGGGAAAACCCGATTTGAAATGTAGTTCTCTGGCCCCAATGGATGGCCAGACGCTTGACAAATGCGCGGCGCCCAATGGTTTTCCACGAACTGATAAGCGCATGGCCATCAGCGCACTATGGCTTTCCTGCGCCGGCTGCCGCGGTTTGCTGTGACCAACGGACGACCAATAGTGGGCCACGGGTGCAAATGCGAAGAAGATTGCGCCCAAACGGCTAATCGCGGAAAAAGAATCCGCGGGGGGCGGGCCAGGGGTATCGGGGCCTTGTTTTCGTCCCAAAGAAATCGGCGGGGCGGGGGAGGGGGACCTCCTGCGGCTAACCCGCGACATTCCAGGCTGCGGGGCCCGCCGCGCGCGCAAAATTTCCAGCCGGGCCACCGGCCGATCTCGCGCAATTGCCGGCCGGGTTCGCTGAATTCCCAGCCAGGTTACCAACCAAAATCGCCGAATTACCGGCCGGGTGCGCGGAGTTACCAGCCGGGCACGCGGGAATTAACGGCCAGGCTTCCGGCCGGGCGCGCGGAGTTACAGCCGGGCTGCCGGCCAGGCAAAGGGCCGGCCGTCTGCGGCGTCCTGTAGCGGCGCTGTAGCCCCGCTACAGAATGTGCTGCAAGGCCAAGCTAAGGGCCGGGCTACCAGCCGGGCTACCAGCCGGGTTACCGGCCGGGGGGCTGTGAATTAACAGCCGGGTTACCAGCCGGGTCACCAGCCGGGCTGGGGCTAACAGCCGGGTTACCGGCCGGGCGCGCAATTAACAGCCGGGCTACCAGCCGGGTTGCCGGCCGGGCCGGGTCACCGGCCGGTCACGTAGAATTACCGGCAGGGTTGCCGGCCGGGTTCGTGGAGTTACCGGCAGGGTTGCCCGCCGCGTTCGCGGACTCACTGGCCGGGCTACCGGCCGGTCACCAGCCGAGCTATTGGGTGGGCGAGGGGCCAGCCCGCTGGGTACCGGTCAGGATGGGCAAGGCTGCTTGCCGGGCCAGACCCCAGGCCGGGGGCGACCGGGCTGCGCTGAACACGGGCCGCACATGGCCTCGGCGCTTTCCCCTCGCGCATAATATGGTGTCCCGCCCGAACGCGCGGCGGCATTGCCCCTTGCAGCCGCATGTTCGCCTACCTACGTATAGTGGCCCATGGCCACAGTGCGTGTGGCTGCATTTCCGCGCTCGCATATTGTGTTTATTTCCCACGCAGAAAGGCCCGCGGCCGCCGCGCGCCGAATACACAGCTCGCGCCCGCGCGAGCGTAGTACGCTGAGCCACTTGGCCGACGTGCTACAACACCATGTTAACTAGGAAATCCATTCGGCCACCGCTGAGGGGCCGCTTGAGTTTCCAGGCAAACATAGCGGCCCTTCTATTGTGGGCACAACAGAATTCACAGCTTGCGCCCGCGCGCGCGTGGGCGCGTTGTGCGCTCAACCACATGGTCGACACGCTCCAACCACATGTTAACTCGGAGATGCAGTCGGTCACCTCTCAGGGCCACCTTCGTTCACAGGCCAACACGGCGGCCCTTCTTTTGTGGGTAACCCAAGATTCACGACTCGCGCTCGCGCGGTCGCGGGCGCGCGCGCGCGGTGGCGCTTTGTAAATCGAGCCACGTAACCGACGCGCTACAAACTCATGCTAACTTCGAAATCCAATCGGTCACCGCTAAGGGGCCATGTGAGTTTCCAGGCCACAACATGGCGGCCCTTTCTAATGTGGGTAGTCCAGAAGTCACATCTCGCGCGCGCGCGGGCGCGTTGCACGCTAAGCCACGTGACCGACATGCTACAAGCCCATTGTAACTCGGAATACAATCAGTCACCGTGCATTGGCCAATTAGATTTTCCATGCCAACATGGTGGCCGTTGTACGGTGGATAATACAGAGTTCACAGCTAGCGCGCGCGTGGGCGACGTGTACGCTGAGCCGCCTGGCCGATACGCGACAACTCCCATGTTAACTCGGAAGTTCAATCGGTTACTGCGGAGGGGCCACTTGAGTTTCCATGCCGACATAAAGGACCCGATATTGCGGGTAGTACGGATTTCAGAGCTCGCACGCGCCGGGGGGGGGCGCGCGCGCGGGCGCGTTGTACGTTCAGCCACATGCTACAAGCCCATGTGAACTCGGAATTCCAATCGGTCACCGCTCAGGGGCCGCATGAGTTTCCAGGAGACAGCGGCCCTTCTATTGTGGGTAGTGCAGGATGCACAGCCCGCGCGCGCGTGCGCGCGTTGTGCGCTGAGCCACTTGGCCGACATGCTACAACCCCATGTTAACTTGGAAATCCATTCGGCCACGGCCACGGGGCCGCTTGAATTGCCAGGCCAGCACGGCGGTCCTCTGTCGTGGATGATACAGAGTTCACAGCTCGCGCCCGCGCGCGCGGGCGCGTTGTACGCTGAGCTACTTGGCCAACATGGCACAACCACATGCTAACTAGGATATTCAATCTTCTATCGCAACGGGCAACTTTAATTTCCAAGCAAACATAGCTGCCCTCCTGGTGTGGCTAGTTCGGAAGTCACTGCTCGCGCGCGCGCGTGGACGTCCTTTACGCTGAGCCACTTGTGCGACATGCTACAAACCCATGTTAAATTGAAAACCCTGTCGGCCATCGCTAGAGGGCCACTTGAGTTTCCAAGCCAATACGGCGGCCCTTGTGTTGCGAGCGGTACAGAGGTCACAACTCGCGCCCGCGCGTGCGCGCGAGTGCGTTGTACGCTGAGCAACTTGGCCGACATGCGGCAACCCTAGGTCAACTGGGAAAACCAATCGGACACCGCTAAGGGGCCACTATGGCTTCCAGGCAAACATGACGGCCACTCTATTGCGTGCAAAAAAAGAATTTACAGCTTAACCGGCACGCTGCAAACTCATGGTTACTCGGAAATCGAATCGGCCAGCGATAGGGTTGCACTTCAGTTTCCCGGACATCGTGGCGGCCCTTTTATTATGGGTAACCAAGTGATCCAGAAGTCACAACTCGCGCGCGCGCGTGTGGGCGCGTTGAGCGCTGAACCACTTGGCCAACATGCCACAAACCAGTGCTAACCTGGAAATCAATCCGGGTTTCCAAGCCAACACGGCGGCCCATCTACTTTGGATCAGGGTTCACAGCTCGCGCCCGCGCGCGCGCGGGCGCGTTGCGCGCTGAGCCACTTGGCTGACATGCTGGAAGCCACAGCAAAGGGGCCACTTGAATTTGCAGGCCAACATGGCGGCCCTTCTACTGCGGGTAGCACGAAAATTCACAACTCGCGCGCGCGCGGGCGCGCGCGCGAGGCGCCTTGTACGCTGGGCAACTTGGCCGACATGCTACAAACCCATGTTAAACATGGAAAATACCATCGGCCACCGCTAAAGGGCCACTTGAGTTCTCAGGCCAACGTGGCGGCATTTGCATTGCGGAGAATACAGGGTTCACAGCTCGCGCCTGCGCGCACAAGCGTGGGCGCTCTGTACGCTGCACAACTGAATCAGCATGCTACGACTTTTGGCAAACTTGGAATTCCGTCGGTTACTGCTAAGGGGCCACTTAAGTTTCTAAGCAAACATGGCGGCCATCCTATTGTTGGTGATGCAGAATTCACAGCTCGCGCGCGCGAGCGCAAGCGGGCGCGCGCGCGCGCGCGTGGGCCCGTTGTACGCTGAACCACTTAACCAAAATGCTACAAACTCGAGCTACCTCGGAAATTCAATCGGTCACCGCTAATGGGCCGCATGATTTCCCAGGCCAGCATGGCAGCCCTGCTATTGCGGGTAGAACTCGCAGCTCGCGCGCGCGCGGGCGCGCTGTGCGCTGAGACACTTGGCCGACATGTTAGAAGCCCACGTTAAATTGGACAAAGAAACCAGTCACCACTAAGGGGCTGCGTGAACTCCCAAGCCACCATGGCGGCCCTTCTGATCTGGATAACGTAGAGCGGCGGCTCGCTCCCGCGCGCGCGGGCGACTTGTGCGCTGAGCCACTTGGCCGACATGCTACATCCCCATGTCAATTTGGAAATCCAGTCGGTCATCGCTGGGGGGGCACTTTAGTTTCCAGGACAGCATGACTGCCCTTCTTTTGTGGATAACGCAGAATTCACAGCTCGCGCCCGCGCGCGCGCGTGGGCGCGTTGCGCGCTGAGCCACTTTCACCGACGCGCTACAGCCAACAGCTTGAGCTTCCATGCCAACATTGCGGCCCTCCTCCGTTATCCCCCAAAGCTTGCGCAGATGCTAGACTCTCACAGCCTCGCGCCGGGCGTGCCCGCTGACCCGCGCAGTTTGACGGCTTCCCCGGCGGAATGCCCCCGCACTTCCCTGCATGTCGCCTGTACTAGCCCGAACAATTGCGCGATCAACCGCTGCGCATGTTTCGCGTGCCCATCGTGCAACAACACTTCCCGAAAGAGGCGCAAAATGAAACACGATGTCTGACTTCAAGCACACCATTCGGTCGATTTTCCAAACCATGCCTTCGGACAAAAACAATTTGAATATAACAACGGCCCTGTTCGTGCCCCCCCCTTCCTGTAGACGGCCCCCTCACCCTTCAAGGCGCCTTGCAACCAGTACATGGGACGGGCCCCCGGGAGTGCACGGTAACCCATGGCCACCGTCTGCGCTGAGCAGCAATTCAGTCACGGCCAGCGCGCACTGGACACGCGGAAGAGCGGCGCGCTAGAAGGAATGACTGGCGTAACTCAATCAAGGAGAGCGTCGCCAACGTAGAGCGAACAACGGCATCGGTCCTACATGGCCATGCCGTCGACGTGGAAGGAAGGACATCGACATCGCAAGGCAAGGGAGGCGCGGGGGAAAAGAACAGCGAAAGCAGCTGCGAGCGGCTGGATGGCAAGAGACAACATTTGACTGTTCTGAACCACCACCCCACCACTCCCCGCAATGAGCGAACTACAACCCCGAACCTCTCTTGATAATTGACAGGCAGCAACTTACCCGAACAAGCCTCTGCCAAAATTGGGATCATGGGTCCACGGGCTACCTCGCGCAAGCGAGCCTGTCTCGCTTCCTGGAGTTAAGCATCTCCTCCGACACGTGCCGGCGCGCGGTTTTGCGCGATGCGCGCCGAGACTTCGGGCGCGAGGGGCGCGGGGGCGGGCGGAAGGGGGGGGGGTCTGATGCCCCCCCGCGAGTCACGAAGAAAAGCGCGTGCATCTACATGCTACTGCTTCTCCTCGGCCCCCGGCGGGCGCGAGGGTCTAGCCGCCGCCGCGTCGTCGTGAACCTGCGAGGTAGAACAGGTAACCTGCTCCGATGTCGGGGGGGCGCGTAGAGGTCGAAAGCGATCTAGCTCGAAATCCTGTCGGACACGGCGCGCGCGCCGAGAGACAAAGTCGGGGGCCCATCCCTCGCCTGCGCCAGAATGGGGATCCCAGGAGACAAGGAAACGCGATCGTCCATCGCGCACTCCACCATCGCCCCCCCCCCCCCATGTCGTCCGGAACAACGGGCTCGTATCCCTATCGTGCCCAATGAGCGTTTCGCGTCCGCCCCTACCGTGCGAACATCTGACGTTTCCAGGGGTCGCAAGCAGGGCGGCGCGCAGCCGTGGCAGTCTAAGTGCAACGATCCGAGTGGGGCCCTTGACGTCTGAACGCGCTCACAAAAGTCGAACAGCGAGACTGCTGGGGGCGACTGGAGAGCACGCATCGGGCGGCAGGTCAACGAGCTGACGGCTTGGAGCCCCCATCCACACGGCTGGGGGGCACACGAGCCAACACGGCGCCCCAGCCTGCATATGCGCCGCGAAAAGCTCCAGCACAGCATGGTATATCGCATTTCAAACCCACGACTGTTCCATCTCACGCTCAGTAACTGCCGTCTTGCCCCAAAAACGATCATGCGTCCGAAGTGGCGGGGGGCCTTGGCCTGCTGCCCATCGAGAGGCAGACCGGGTCTCACGCGGCGGCCCACCACCCGACACCGCCACCCGTCGTGCAAAGATGTGAGACCTCCATTCTGCGAGTGTATCGCGATTCGTGAGATCCCCGTCCACTGCACGCATGGCCATATCCACAGACAGGACATGGATAGCATAGTCGGCGCTGCAATGCGCCCATTCAACCTGTGCCTATACATCTCCCGCCCTCCTCCGTCCACAACACATGTAGGACAAAGTACTCATCTCGTCTGACGGCTCTCGGCGTGGCCTCGGCTGCGATGCCAGTGTGCCGTTCTGTCAGGAATAGTCGACTGGGGTATCTCTCAGGTGCACTGAACAGGGTTGGCCGGCGGCGGCGGCACAACAGCGGCATCCCAAGGTGTAGGAGCTTGTAGGCAAGCAACACGCCCAGCTGGGAGAGCGGGGTCAGCGGCCGCAATCTCCACGCGTGCAGTGCCATGGCCCATCGTAGCAATAGCCGGATGCGCATGCTCTGCGATGGGGCCAGATGCACGAACTGTCGGCACAACCGCGTGGCGGTGAGACCACCGCGCACCTGATATCCTGCCTGTCATGGGGGCTCAGAAATCGGGATGCGTGATGATAACACGGCGCAGCGTCTGAAATAGCAACACCTGGCACAGCAATGGCCGTTGTTGGATCATGCATCAGTATAAATAAGCACCGCGGGGAATCATGTGCTAGGTGGTCTACTAGGTGTGCCCGAGCATGTAATGCAGGTAGGCATGCGTGGCAGTGTCCGTCTAGTCACGCCAATGCACGCGCCAGAGCTGCATTCTGTCGGTGGGCACGCGCCACGTGCACACGTGATGCTCCATGCTTTCGGAAGGCGCGCGCACGCCATGGACGCGTGACACTGGCATCATCTGTGTCGTCTGCGGCACATGTAGGTGGGTCTACAAATAGCCCGTTCACATCCGCCCAAACGCGTTCTGGCACTCCCAGGGGGCGGACTTCCTGCAAAAAAGAACTTGGCCTCCACTGTGGCCGCCTCAACATTTCGAGCATGAGATTGGGCCGTGGCGCGCAGCGCCATCTTGATAATGCGCTGTTTGATTTATTCAGTGGGATGAGGGATTCCCAGTCACTGCAATCCTCAAGCGGTGGCGGGAGAGGAGCACAAGCCACAGCAGCAGCACGTAGCCACGAGCAACCATCTATGACCATTCCCAGCCAAGGACTGGCGCAACACCCGTGCTGAGTAGCGTCGTTCCACCCGGCCCGTAGTAAGGCAACTGCAAGTTTGGGTCCTGCGTGCAATAGTGAACCCAACGGTCGCAAACGTGCAGCCTTTCTGAGTCTGGCCAGCACTTAGCCATCACTCATGCACGATTCGGCTTCTACAAGGCGAACCTTCGCCGCAGCTCGGTAGACTTTCGTGACTTCTGCGTCGGCCATGTTGGCCTCCGCCGTTGTTAGCGTAGCCCGGGCGCCCGAATTGAAGAGACGCCCCGACAACGCCAGACTGTCGGCGAGCATCATGTCGGATTGGCAAGAGCCTTGTTGGAAAAAACTCTAGTGCGCAACGCCCGCAACTTAGCTGTGGCACTGCTGGCTCGATATCGGACCTCGGGCACCATGTTACCTCGGGGATCAATAACTGAGCCAAGATGTACATAGTGCTTGACAACCCGTGCCCGCGCAGTCCCAAGTTGATGTGTCCGCGCAAGCGCAGGCCCACCACTATCGTGCCACGCGTGCTGCTTCGCCTTCGTCGCTCCTTTTCCTCGGTGAGCCAACAGGGCGGCCGCTTTTGCAACGCCGAGGATGAGTCGGCGGCCTCTGCTAGCAAACGCATCGACAACCACGGTAAGCGCACGGCACATGGCAAAATACAAGCCGGAGGCAGGGACAATCACAACGATGGTGTCGCCATCAGCAAAGGTAACGTCCAACAGTGGCATGGTGGTAGCAGTGTCGGCATCCGTCACTATAATCTGCACGCTATTGCGCTCATCTGCAGGCAATGCAGGGCGAGTCCTTCAGCGCCCAATTGAGTCCGCGCAGCGTGCATGCTGTCACCCATGAGAACCTCGCGCAATATAGCCGCAACGGAAGCTGTGGCCTGGAAATCTTCTGGTCGGAACCCCCGCGCAGGAACCATGGGGGCATGGTAGCCTTGTGCAATCTGAGCTGCTGTGTGCGCGTGAAATGTGCCGTTCACCACTTGCCGCCCCGCAGGTAGGCGTCTGCTCTCGCATGCGCCGCGCGAGATCATGCATGGCGCTCGGCGGTAGCCCTGCTCCCCTGACAATGCAAGAAACGGCATCATCGCTGAGCGACGAGCGAAGGGTAGTTCCCGTAAGGTACGGTGGAACGCCAGCACCACACCCAGGAATTGCGCGCCGAAAGACAGAGCACGCGCAGCCGCAACAGCTTGGTCAAGACGAAAAATGACTGACGCATGGCCAGTTCCCCGACCCTGTACCCCCCCCCCCCCCCCCGAACTGTGCATCCCCTGCTGTGGCAAGTAATGCTGGCGCCAGCCTAGTCCGCAAGCATATTCGCGATGCCTTACCAAGCGGTGAGAACACCAGCATAGAGCGAGAGCTGACACAGGCACTGGGGTCGGCTGTGATAGACTTCAGCACATCACGACAGAAACCTCCCATTGAATAAGCTCAATGAGGGTGGCGGCGGCCCTGAGTTGTAGCGCGCAGTGCAGGGCAGCGATCTCGGTGGCAAAAGCATGCGCCATCGCCCCCGTGAAACCGTCGCAGCCAGGGGCAGCGCGCTTGGTCTGGCGGCAGGCGTGCTGAAACTCAGACAGGGTCGGCAGGGTATCTCGAGGCACGCCTAGTCGCATCTGCAAGCTCGAAGGTAGCTGCCAACGCTAGCGTGCCAAACTGCTGCTGCCAGCGACGGGCTGCCTGAAGCTGCGAAGTGACCGGCTGAGCATGCATATCCTTGGGGACGGGCGGCCCTTGAAGCATGCACTAGCGGCGGGGCCCTGCAGCGACGTGGCGCAAGGCCGCGAGAGCCTTCGCTGCCTGTCTCTGGAGCCATGCATCTTGAATGCCGGTCGCAATGTCATTGCAGTGCTTGGCTGCGTCCAGCGTGGTAAATTTGTTGATCACAAACGCTGTACCACGCATGAGAACGCATGTGAAGGCCCACAAGGGACCCTGCCACCACTAGAAGTTGGGAACAATACCCTGTAATGGAGACACGGCGCGTGGGATGCTTACCAGGGGGCAGTCATAGGGCTGCCGGTGCCCCACGTGGCCCCCTGGCGTTGGTACACGACACCAGTCTCCACGAGGCCTCCAGATGTACGATATGGAAGGGAGGGGCATACAACCGACCGCTGACATCCTGCAGGGGTTGCGCAAACTCCACTGCAGCCTCGAAATCCTGACCCGACATATGCAACTGCCTCGCATGCATCAATAAGCAACGCACGAGATGGACCCTCTCGCACTGACCACCTCCGCCTGCACTGTCGGTAGTCCAACCGCCCCCCCCCCCACCTCCTTCCCATCTGTGGCCCACGCACAAAAGGCAACGGCAAGCAGCAGCAAGTTGAGTCGTCGTCGCAACATGCGTAGCTCTCGTCGTCCAGAAGAGCGATGGTCCATTAACGTCAGCGAGCGAACCGAAGCCCATGTCTGACGTGGCAAACGTCCCGTGGGTGACTTCTGTACTAGGAAGCACTCGGTGACCGCCCTAGCTCGCCATTCAAATGTTGCGCGTGATCATCAGGGTGCGATTGAAAAGCTGGCCGCGGAACATTTCTGACCATGGTAGCAAACTTGGCCGCGCACGCGGTGTCCTAGATGTTTCTCTGATCGTGGGGAATTCTGGCCCGAGAGAAAGCAGCCCGCACGGGGCCCGCGCTGCTGACTTGCACGTCGGCCATAACAACGAAATCTCATCAGATCGCATAGACAGAGCCACTGTCGGATCCACTCCTTGTCGACTGATCGAATTGACAGAGGCTTGAGGCACTGTCACGTAGTCAATGCGGCGTCTCGGGCCCTAGGGGGCCGCGCGGGACGGCATCCACGTACCGTGTGTGCCGTGGGAAGATCCCGAAAAAAATAGACGCCGAACTCTGTCTCGTAGCTCTAGGATAGCGTAAAACAAGTGTCCAATATCGTTTTCCAACTCGGCGCCTTCGGGGCCCACGTGGCTGGACTGAACCGTCCCGACGGTGGCGCGTGCGTCCACTAGACAAAACAGCGGGGCCTGACTAGGTCGCGTAAGTACAACATCACGCATGCGTGTCCACCACACTGCCGCCATGTCGAGACCTCCCGTCGCACGTGCATGTGGCGCGCGTGAAACAAGAACATCGATGCGCAGCGAAGTGACCCGCACAGCTACAAGCAAATGCCGTGACTCATGCGAGAGTGCCCAAACATGTCGTCTGTTTAGCGCGCAACCAGGAAAATACTCCAATCGCGCGTTGACCCACAACGCAACCCCGTAGCATCCACGTGCTGCGGCGACTGACGTAATCACGAAATGCGGATGAACATTCGCGCCAAGTGTTGTGCTTCAGCCGTGTCTCAAACGTGCCTACGAAAATCTACTGGCAGAGCGCAAACTGATGCGCAAGGGCCAGCATGCGGCCGGGGATATCAATGCCAGCTGCATCCCGGCACGTGCGTCGTACCCGTACTCCCTGAGAGCGTGCAGGTCGTCTCCGTGGTCGCAGTGCAAGTACGTTAGCGACTGCGAACATGAATTGACAGAAAGACGATGGAGTGGTATCCTGTGGACTGTCCGGGTCTCGATGCTGACTGTCTCGAACCGTCGATCCAGCAGCGGGCGACGAGAGAGCTCGCAGAGGGGGCACCTCCGCAGGAGCAATCTGGGGTCAGCTTTGGGAGCTCCCTCGCACTACGGTGGGCGTCGGCCCTCACTACGGAACCTAATGCATCTGAGAGAATAGTATAGACTTGGGCACACCGTCTTCTGGACGATCCGATATATCCCTAAATGACACTAGGCGAGCAAGTGAATCTACAAGTTCGTTCAGTGGATACGCAGTGTGACCTGGAACCCGCAACCATGTTATCACAATGCGTACTCGAGCAAGTTTTACCAGGGAATCTAACAGGATGGGCAACACACCGCAAGGTACTTGTACATCACACCTCCTGCAGCAGCTTCTACCACCATCATGTTTTCCAAACGAAGAATGCGCCTCGAGCGATAGATCGAAGGCGCCTGAAGAAGCCAACCAACGAGTTTTGGCAGACCTCGGGCCCTAGGCGAGCCCACCTCGGGCCCCAAGCGCCTCAGAACGCAGCTCGGGAGGAAGAGCCGTCTTCCCCTGATGAGACGGGACGTTCATAAAGTCGGGCGAGCATGAATCGAGAACCTCTGAGATCCCGCGGCTCTGGAGGATGTCTCGGCCTTCTCAGAGCGTTCCGGAACGCTCTGAGAGCGTTCCGGAACGCTCTGGAACAGATTTATCCTCGTGCTAGTCCCGCCCGCCCTGATCCTTTCCTCCATGGCAGGCAGCGCGTGAAGCAGCGCAATGTGTAGCAGACGCGACCCATTGGACGAAGACAGGGCTTGGGCGACAAGGGAAAATGTGCGTATGACGTATGACCAAGGCGATAGTTGGTGCACGATCCATAAACATCGAAACTCCTGGCGTGCCCAACTCGAAGGCTATATGCCTTTGCCTTGGAGGCGGCCGGGGAGTCTGAACTGAACCCGGGAAATCGGTCAGGAGCCTCCCAAGGTCCACAAACGATTCCATTTTCATGCCCGGCTCCGGGATCCGAACCAAAACAAAACACCTGGTCACATTCAGCGCCCCGAACGAACCTACGCCCCTCCCGCTGGCCAAAACCGGTGCTGGGCCACCTCGGACCCTCAGCGGGCTCCAACTCCCGCACACCCCTGCTCCCTCTGCTCCTCTGGCGGCGCGCAGAGGGGGGTGTGGGGGAGGGGGGAAGGCTTGTTCGAAGGAGGCTGCTTTTTAGAAGGCGCGGGCCTTGCATCTACAGACAAGGTCCGCCCCTACTAAAAAGCAGGGGTGTTTCTAAGAAGCCGCCTCCCCTCCCCACTGCCCCTCTGCTCCTCCTCACTGCCCCTCTGCTCTTCCTGCGAGCCTTCAGCAGGACCTCCGCGGCCTCGCTGCACTCCTGGGGCGGCCATCCACTCGTTGACCCTGCCCCAGAGGGCAGAAGAGCCACCCTCACAAAATCCGCCCAGAGGCCTCCAGTGGGGCCTCCAAGAGGCCCCCAAGAGGCGCTCCTGAAAAGGCCCCTCATAATCCAACCGGATATTCCCACATGCCTTCTCAGAGACCACTGAAAGTAGAGCCCTAAAAACACAGCCACTCCAGCTCCAAAAAAACACCCAGCCACTCGAGCTCCAACATAGCCTACCAAAACCCGGACATCTCTACACCGCTGGAGGTCGGCGGAATAAGCCACGTGAGCGAGCACCCCGACAAGCGAAGCCGTTTAGACAACGCACCCAAGGACGGACTCGAACTGGTCAGTGAGATGCGGCCGAGCGGTCCGGCACCTGCGCCCCAGTGCGTGACTCAAGGCCTCAAGGAAGGCTCCATCCGTCACCCCGAGACCCGCTGGCCTCCTGTGCGCCCGCCCAGAGACCACCCGCCCGCGACCCCGCCGGCCTCCTCTGAGCCAGGCGAGACGCGTGCGCGCGCCCGCAAGCCCGCCTGCGACCGTGCCGTCGACCAGCGACCTGCCCGCCGCACGGGCCGACAGCGATCCGGGCGGTGTCCACGGCGGGCCCTCGCCCGTGGACGGCCGCTTCCGCAGACGCCCGCTGCGACCTGCATGCGAACAGCCTGGGAGCAGCCGAGAGGTTGGCGCTCACAGGGCTCATATGTCCACATCGGCATCCCCCTCCCGCGGCCGGAAGAGAACCTCTAGGATGGAGGGGATGATGGGAGGGCCGGAAAGGGGAACGCGAGGGAACGGGAGAGAAGTGGGCGGAAGAGGAGGATGGCGGGACTCAAAGAAAAGGTGGCCCCGTGAAACCGCGCCGCCATTTCCCGTCCCAGCGTCCTTGGCTGTGGCGCTGCTCGAGCCCCTCGTCGCCCTGCACAACTCCGACGAGTTGACGGCGCGGACCACCTCCGCGAACTCCGCTGTGTCGACCCACGGCGCCGCGTTGTCTTCTGAGAAGCTGGCCGCCGAGACAAACTGATGAGGGCAGCTCGAACGTCCTCCAACCCCGGGTCTGGTATCGCCGTTCATGAAATCCTTCCAGTCGCGGATGTGAGCCTCAAGATGTGTGCCCAGAGGCCCAGAGGGATGGCATCCTGATGCGTCACCCCCAATACTGTCCCCCGCTCCAAGGCCGGAGGCGCGAAACCACGCCGTCGAGGCCGATGCCAACATCCACGCTCGCGAACTCTCCCGCCAAAGTCGGCGGTGCGCACAAAGGCAGCGCGGCGAGGGGGACGGCCTTCTGAGAGGGCGAGGGGGCCTCTAAGAAGCCAGGCTGCTTCTTGGAAGAGCCTGGAGGCTTCTAAGGAGCCTCCTTTAGAACCCCAGGCTCTTGCAAGGAGGCCCCTATCTTCGAAGAAGACCCCGCCTCCCCAGCAGCAACACGCCCACTCGCGCCGCCTCTCTCGTGCGCGCCGCCAAACTCCAGAGCCGGACGCGCGAGATCACGCTGTTAGGAGGCCACATGCGTACCCTACCCCACCACCCCACGATTTCTGGGGGGGTGAAGGTGGGGTTCGTTCCGTGAACCCCACCCCCCCCATAGAAATCGTGGGGTGGTGGGGTAAGGTTCGCATGTCAGGCCTCCTAATTGTCGAAGCCGGTGCCGACCCCACGCACACGAGCTCCCCTGCTAGGCAGCCCAAAGGCCCCGCGGCAGCCGTGCCCGAGCGGAGGTCCGTGAGCTCGACGGCGGTGCTCTGGATGAGGGCCGCTCCTCAACGCGGGGTGGGCTCGGCCCCCACGGCCACCGTCATCACAACCACCTGCGGCTTGTGGTCCTCAAGCATCCGATCCTGTGAGACCTCCTCCCGCGACGGTAACAAACAAATCGTCGTCTGCTTGGCGCTCGACGGCGCCTGCCGACATCGCTTCCGGGTTCACCCCTGGACGGTCTGAGCCTTGCGCCTGCATCTGACGTCCGACGTGCCGCTCTATCGGCATGATTGAAGCGCGTCCCGGAAACTTGTCAATGCTCTCGGCCCCCCAGGGCCCAGGGCAGTCAGATGACGTCCACAGGTAACGAAGGATCTCCGGGGACTGGGACCAATAGAACAACCCCAAACCACAATCTCGCCTCCTGACCTGCTGCTGGGGGACCTGACCCAGGCCAAGGCACGAGACGAACGGATTGGGGGGCAGCCCGCGGCAGCTTCAGCCCCTGGGGCATCTCGGACGTCAGAGAAACGACGTCCGGTGCTGCTGGGAGTTCGCTGGACCACGCAGAAGGACACGAGGTGGAAGGAGGAGAAAGGAGGAAGGAGGAGAGAGGAGGAGGAGGAGGAGGAGGAGGAGGAGGAGGAGGAGGAGGAGGCAGCCGGCGGTATCTGCTGTGCCACGGGGCCCCTCGGGATCGTTGCGCCTTGCCCGCGGAGCAGGAGGACAATAAGGAGACAAAAACGAACAGACGCGGACATGAAAGGAAGAGGCTCGTAGCGAAGTGGTGCAATGACAAGTGCTGTCTGGTGAGGGTTCTGCTTTTTTCTTCAGGGCCCCCTCGCCGTGCGCTTCCCCCCCTCATTCGCAACCAAGTCTCCTCTTCGCCCCGACGACTCCCTGGCGCTTTCCAGATCCACCCCGATGCCCAATCATCATTGCTTCCAAGACAACCCCAAAGGCCTCCAAACTATCCCAAATAGCCTCGAAGATGATTCCAGGAACCTCAGGAGGTGCCGCAAGAGGCCCCTGACTGTAAGGAGCCTCAAGTATATGCTGCTGCGTTTGCATCATGTCTCTTCAGACCAAGATGGTCGCGGACAATATTCCAAAGGCCCGAAGTTGGCCTCAGTGGCAGAACATAGCCCAAGAGGGCGTCAAAACGGCCCAAGGGTACCCCAAGAACAAAGATGGCCCAAGAGGTCGCCAGTGCGCTTTGTCACAGCTCTCATTGCCCTTCCATCCATCGCCCATCTCCCTTCCCCCATGTGCGACGACTTACCCCCACAGTTCACAGCATTATCTCCACTGACGTGACGAGCTGCCGTAGTGCGCGAGTTTGCTGCATGCCCAACATGAACCTAACACGGTCTGCGGAACATCGGAGCGAACGACAGGTCCTGAACCAAACGGGTCGTGTATCCCAGGGCTTGTCCCACGGGCCAATTGTATTCATCCTGATTGATGTTTTGTTGACGGTCACTTCCGCGTCGCTTACTGGGGGGACGATTCATGGGGGAGGGGGAGAAAGGTTCACTTCTCGGGCCCTGCAGGCCCCCACTTGGGCCCGAAAGGGCCCCATCAGGGGCCCTAAAGGGTCCCTTTTCTGCAGCCCTCGCTGCCCCCCCAAATGTATCGCACCCCCATTACGCGATGCCCAAGACACGGGGAGCGTGGAGGGCGCCGGGAGCCAAACATCTGCATGAGAGAGCCGGGATAAACATAATGAGTTGGTGTTCCGCGCGGATGTCTCGGATCGGCGCAAGAGCCCTTCTCCCTGGCCCGCGGAGCGCGCCAAGGGCGGCACTGGAGGCGCCGCCATGTAGGTGCAGCGCCGATCCAAGAAACCCGCGCAGACCTCCAAATCTCGCGGTGCCCCCCGTGGCACCGAAGTCGACGCGAAGCCTCGTGATGCCACTTATGACCCTGAGGGGGTGGCCAGCCGCCTACGACAGATACGTGCGCCAAGCGGCGAGCGGCACTATCCTTAGGTCGGGCCTGTCCCCCTACAGGCGGATTTTGGAGGAAGAATATAATACAAATACCCCACACATATTCAAAAAGGTCAAACAATTGTCAAAACATCGTGCCCGTACTATCTTTTGACTATTTTTGAATCTCCCTCCTGTAGAGGGACAGGCCCGACTCGACACTATCCCGCACAGAGCGTGCACTGGCCAGATGAGGGGGAGGAGTTGGCACGCTGGCAGCGTCTGCGCCCCGCCTGTCGTGGTCGTCGTGGTCGTGGTCGTCGGCGCTGTCCTCTGCGCGCCCAAGCGCCGCCCTCCCCCCCCTTCCGGTGTCGAGGCGCGCCGCCGCAGGAACCGGCAGACCGAGCACCACGGGCCGCCGGGCTCGCACCGGCTGCCGCTGGCACCTCCGCTCCACGCCAGCGGAGACGTCGCCGTCGTCGTCGCGGTCGTCGCTGTGGTCGACCCGACTACGACGACGGACCCTCGGATCCTGGCGCTGCAATTGTTTCGCAACGGGGGATTACCTCGTTTCGGGCCCTGGGACCCTCACATATCGATCTGACTTTAGAAATGACGCAGAAAGATGGGGTCTAGGGTTCCAGTCGTGGTTCCAGTCGTTGCTGAAATTGTTTGCGACGTCAGATCTGCCCATGGCGAGCAAGGCGACAATGACCACGGTCCCTGGTCTCCCTTCTCCTTCCCGGCTCTCCTCATTCCCTGTCCCCCGCGCCCACGGGCACCCCCCTTCGTCCCAGCGGGCGGCATCGACGACGCGTAGGCCTTACCATCCCTGCACTCCCTGGCGGAGTGCCGCTAGGGGAGGGCACCGCTAGGTGAAGCACTAATGCCCGCATCCTGGAATGCCTTGAAAGCGGCCAGACCTCCCACGTTCCCAATACCCACCACCGTGCTTCTGGGCACGAAATGGGCGTGTCCTCAGGTCCTCTGCCTGAACTCTGAAGCCTCAGTCGTCAGTCTCGAAAAGTCTTCTTCAAGGGGCCCCCACCCAAAAATCTAAAATTTAGTAGGGCTCCCGGCGTGCCCTCTGGAGTCCGGGAAGTGTTGTTGCATGACTTTTCCAGGGCCAGGCGGGCCCCAAGACGGGCCAAGAGGGCCCCAAGCGGCATAACTGCCACAGAGGCCTCCAAAAGGCCCCCAAAACGGCCCAAGAGGCGCCCAAGACCATTTCAAAACAGCCAAAGAGGCCTCCAAGAGGGCCCCAAGAGCGCCCCCAGACGGCCCCAGACGGCCCAAGAGGGCCCCAAGCCCCCAAAGGGGCCCAAGACAGGGAACGCGAACTGAAAATCCGAGCGTTCCGCCCCAAGGGTCCCCCAGGAGGCCCCACGAGGCTCCCAGGAGGCCACGCGAGGCTCTCAGGAGGCCCCAAAAACGCCCCAAGAGGCCCCCAAGAAGCTCCAAAATAGTTCCAAAGAGGCCTCCAAGCTGCCTCCACGCGGCCCCCGAAAGGCCTCCCACGAGATCCCAACGCACATCCAATGAGCTTCATACTCACAACCGAGGCATCGTGGCGGGATGAGCCGAAGGCCATTGAATAGCCTAAGGAGATAAAACGGGGAACGGGGTCCGAAGAATGGATTGGACTGCCTTGTACTTACCAGGATTCATGTAATTACATGTGCCAGGCACGGTGCCAGGCGTACAACAAGTTACATGTGTTATTCCTGGTGTTGTACAGCCTCATGGAGCAGCGAGGCCAAGGTCTCCCTGGAGGAAACCAGACCAGGGCGCCGTGCCCCAGGCAAGCGCGGCCCACCGAAAGTATCCAACAACACCGACGACGACGGCGACGACGACCAGGAGCTTTCGTCGGGGTTTTCCAGCGAAACCGGGGCACGACCTAACAGCCGAGGCCTGCGGGGGCGAGCGCGGCCCAGGTCTCCCCAGAGGGAACCAACCGAGGGTCGGCCCTGCCCCCCCGAGAGTGTCCAGAGCCAAGTCTGGCCGTGCCGACGAGGGCCCCCCGAAGATGTCCAACGCCACCGACGATGCAGACGACGACGACGACGACGACCAAAGGCTTGCGTCGGGGTTTCCTGGCGAGGTTTGGGCACGACCTAACGGCCGCTCTGGCCCCCACTCGGTCGGCCTGGAGCTTTCGACCACGACGACGATCATGGCGGGGGCGGCGACGAAGCCCCTGGGCGCCGTCAGGCGGGTCGTCTGCCTCGCCCAGCTGCCGCCGTCCACACGGCGGGCATGCGGCGCCTGTGGCCCCGCCCCGCCCCCCAACGGGCGACGTCGACGGATGACGAGGAGGTCGAAACGTATTGAGCGTTCGTTATGGGGGCCTTCCTGGAGCCACTCGCCCCGCTCATGCGCGGATGCTGCGACGAACGTCCACCGACTCGCGTCGAACCTGAGTCGAACATGAACCGAACTGGAGTCGAGCTTGAATCGATATGGAATGGAGTTGGCGTCGAGCTGGAAACAAAGTAGAGACTAGAGTCCAACATGTTCGTTGGGTGCGCCGCCCCAGGAGGGTCTGTGGCAACTCGTGGGAGCGTCCCATACCATCTTGTTGGCTCTTGCGAACCGACGCCAATCGACGCCAGCGAATCGGCGCCCATCGACGCTATATGACGCTGCATCGCAACTACTTGACGCAACATCGGCGCTATCCCATCGCGTACCAGACCCTAATCGACGCTAGCGCGCTCATAAGACGGAGCTACGCGGGCGCGCAGGGCCCCCCATCATTTGCTGCCGCAGCGAAGTCCCCAACACAATCAACCCACATCATGAGGATGGGCGGTCAGGGTGCAAGGGTCTTGGACGGCCACGCGAACGTTATTCGAACGAGACAGGCCAGCGAAAATCGCCAAGAATGGGCCGAGGACGCAAGGCTGAAAAGCAGGTACCCTTGGGAAGGTAGCCCATCCTGACTGCGCGCGCCGACTGCACGAACAGCTAAATTTTTGTTTCGGCATAAGGGCATTTGGGCCAAGAAAGAAAGACGAGCTGGACGCCGCGACCTTCCTCTGAGACCTCCTGGGCCGTTGCTTTGACGGCCCCTGGGCCCTGGGCCCCCCTGAGCAACACATGTTTTAAAACCATGCGAACAGGGCGCCCCGCGGCCGAGGAGAAAGGAGCGCAAGGCAATGTCGAACAGGTCATCCTGTGGGGCCTACTGGAGGGCCTGCTGGCTGGGCATGCCGCCGCAGGAATCCGCCGACCCCTTGGGGTCATCGGCGTGTGAGATGCTTCCCCCCTCCCCAAACCCCTCCCCCCGGAGCCTGGTCCGGTCGTTTTGGAGGGGGGGGGGGGGGGGTCCGGCCGGATTCCCCGGGATCCGCCGGCGCGGTCCGGGGGGGGTCATCCGCTCCAGAGAGTCTGCTGGGGGGGCCGCAAACGAGCGAAGAGGCTCCCAAGAAGCTCTGCAGACGGTCCAAGAGGGCCCCGAGTCGCCGAAAAAACACTCGAAGACGGTCAAGATGGCCTCCAGATGGCCCCAGATGCCTCCAAGACGCCCCAAGAAGCTTCCAAGACGCCTCCCAAGATGGCCCCAAGAGGCCAAAATCGTCGATTTCCATTGGTTTTTTCAACGTTTTTGGCCTTCGCGTTTTTTCGGGCTTCCGACGCTCCAAGACGGCGAAAGAAGCCCCCAAGACGGCATCAAGACGACCCGAGAGGCTCCCAAGTGGGCCCCAACACGGCCCAAGAGCGCCTCAAAACGGCTCAAGAGGGCCTTCAGACAGTCCAAGAGGGCCCACAGAGGGGCCCAAGAAAGGCTCCAGACGGGGACCACGAACCTAAAATTCTAGCCTTCCGCCCCAAAAGGCGCCAAGGAGGCCCCAAGAGGCCTCCAAGAGGCTCCAAGAAGCCCCCAAGAGGCCCCCAACAAGCCCAAAAAAAGCCCCAAGCTGCCCCAAAACAGCTCCCCAGAAGCCTCCAAACTGCCTCCCGCAGGCCCCCGAGAGGATTCTCACGACGACGGCGCCAGAGGCTCCCACAACGGTCAACGAAGCCCCCAAGATGGCCCCAAAAAGGTGCCCAGCCTACGCCGTCGAGTCTGTCGCCGCCATTGTCGTCCTCGTCGTGTTCTCCTGCTCCTTCTCATCCTCCTCTTCCGCCCCCTCCTCCCGTCTCCCCTCTCAGCTTTCTGTCTCGTATTCCCTCCACTGGCTCACTTTTCACCTTCTCCGCCTTTGGCTGCTCCCCCATCCTCCCTCCTCCACGTCCCCCTTATCCATCCCGTCCCCAGCGGTCAGATTCCTCGCAACTTCCGTGCCTTGTCGCAATGCTCGTCACTTGGTTCCGCCGGGCGTTTCGGAGGGTCTCTCCGCGGCGCTCGTCCCGCTTTAAAACACTTCGCGCACACAACTGGGTTGTTTCGCTTGAAATAATTCTTCTTCTGGTCTTTCGACAAATGGCCCCCGTCTGAAAACGCTGGTTTCTTCCCGTCCCCGTTCGGTGGGCACGCGGAGCATTCAAACTTTTTCGCCCCCGTGCGCGCATCGTGACACGCGCGGCACACGACTGGGCGATGCGCCTGGCCCGTCTTCCTATAATGTACTTTCTGGTTATCGGACAAATGGCTCAAGTCTGTGAACGCGGGCGCCTTCCCATCCGCCCCCGTCGGGCATGCTCCACAACGGAAAATCTGGGCCTCCGATTTTTCGTGGCACGCGCGGCACATGACCGGGCGATGCGTTTGGCCCGTTCTCCTGTAATGTTCTTTCTGACTGTCCGATAAATGGCTCACGTCTGTAAACGCGGGCCTTATCCATCCCGTCCCCAGCGGTCAGATTCCTCGCAACTTCCGTGCCTTGTCGCAATGCTCGTCACTTGGTTCCGCCGGGCGTTTCGGAGGGTCTCTCCGCGGCGCTCGTCCCGCTTTAAAACACTTCGCGCACACAACTGGGTTGTTTCGCTTGAAATAATTCTTCTTCTGGTCTTTCGACAAATGGCCCCCGTCTGAAAACGCTGGTTTCTTCCCGTCCCCGTTCGGTGGGCACGCGGAGCATTCAAACTTTTTCGCCCCCGTGCGCGCATCGTGACACGCGCGGCACACGACTGGGCGATGCGCCTGGCCCGTCTTCCTATAATGTACTTTCTGGTTATCGGACAAATGGCTCAAGTCTGTGAACGCGGGCGCCTTCCCATCCGCCCCCGTCGGGCATGCTCCACAACGGAAAATCTGGGCCTCCGACGCATCGTGACACGCGCGGCACATGACCGGGCGATGCGCGGCGATCCTCCACGAACTCGTCCATGACCTCGTCCAGGCCCCGGCGCTCGTCCCCCCGGGCGGCGGCAGCGCCATCCGCGCCCCCCGGCCCGACGCCGACGCGCGCCGCGGGCGCCGCCAGGCACGCCGCGCGACGGTCGTTGGCCGCGGCGGCGCGGCAGGAGGCAGGAGGAGGAGGAGGAGGTAGGAGGCAGGAGGCAGAAGACAGGAGGAGGAGGAGGAGGAGGAGTTTTTCGGGCGCGGCCGGACCGCGGACTTGCGTGGTGACGGGCCCCTGCTGTGGCGACCACCCCACCTGAGAAGCCAAGGACGGGGCAACACTAACTCGTCCAAGGCCCTGACGAGGCCGCAGCGCCACGCGGCCTTGCTCCAGACCTCGCCACGCTTCTGCTCAACGGCCCGAGCGGGAGACCATGTCTCTCCTCCCTCCTCCTCCTCCTCCTCCTCCTCAGCGCTCAGGGCTGCCCGACCAACTCAGCGCCCTCCGACAACTCGACGATCCAAGAGGGCGACGAATCCGCCGACCCCTTGGGGTTGTGGGCGTGTGAGATGCTTCCCCCTCCCCAAACCCCTCCCCCAGGAGCCCGGTCCGGTCGTTTTGGAGGGGGGGGGGGTCCGGCCGGATGCGCCGGATCCCCCGGGGGGGTCAAGACGCTGCTACGAGGCGCCCAGGACAGCCCAAGAGGGCGAAGGGCCCAAGAGGCTCCAAAGACGGCCCACAACGACTCACACTAGGAAGTGGATCGTTCGACCCCATCTGAAGAAGAAAGAGGAGGGCCCCAACGACTCTCCTGGTACCACTCGTTCGGGACATTCAAGACTCCAGCCCCCCTGGCGGACGAATTGGAAGGAAGAGAAGGGAGAGGAGGAAGAGGAGGAGACGAAAAGAGAGGAGGAGGAAGAGGAGGAGAAGAGGAGCGCTCCAACGTCGGACTCCCCAAGAATACGAGGGGTCGACGGTGTGGCGTAAGCCCGAGAAGCTCGATTGAACGCCGCGCACCTTCAGTTTATTGACAACTGGCATAGCTGATTAACAGGAGGCTCCCAAGACGCCCCCAAGAAGCCCCAAAAGGCCTCCAGGAGGGCCCCACAAGGCCCCAGAACGGCTCCCAAGAGGCTTCGAAACTGTCCCACGAGAAGCCCCCCAAGAGATCCCGTTACACACGCAAGAAAGCTCTAACCCATGACCCAGAGGCCCATCTCAGTGTCCCCTCCTCCCCCTCCTTCTCCTCCACTTCCTCCTCGTCCCCCTCCTCCTTTTCCTGTCCGCTTCACCTCATCCTCTTCGATGTTTCTCCCCGCCATCCTCCGCCACCCCCCCCATCCTCTTCTCCCCCTCCTCCTTTTCCTCCCCAGTACGCGCGTCCGATTGGACATCATTTGCATGTCTTGCATTTCAGGGTGCCCTTCTTTGCGTCGCAGTGTGAACGCGACGTCGTCCCGCATTGCCGTCCAGGGCCCAGAGGCTCCCAAGACGTCCCCAAAAGGGCGCCAAGACGACCCACGAGGCGCCCAAGTCCATGGGCTCGCTCCGGAGCTCCAAAACGACCCCTGAGACCTCCCAAGAAGGCCCACAGGCAATCCAAGAGGACCCCGACGCGCCAGAGAAAGGAAGAAGAACCAAAAAAAAAAATGATCGACCAAGATGACATCCAGACCACTCATGAACCCCTCCGGCCGCCTCACAGAGCCTCCAACAGAGCCCCTCCCAAAACCGGCGATCGCCCCAGAAAAAAAAACAAGGGGTCGGCGGATGTGGCGTAAGCTTGAAGATAATTTTCGAAGGCCTGCGCAACGGCGGGCGAACGCACGCGCGCGCGCTCTGAACAGCGCGGGGAGGCAACCAGGGCCATATCCGTCCTGAGACCTCAAGCTGTTATGATAATATAATCCTGTTTTATGCACTAGGAAGGCGGAACACATTTGCTGACTGGATGGGTGCGCCGTGGAAATGCAAATCGTATGTTCGCACCGAGTCCACGCGCTAGAATATGGAAGCAAATGGGGCAGAGCACATGGGATAATACTCAGAGCAGCAGGACACTGAGATAGTGTTCAACAGCATGACCGAATAAAGCATCGCAACCAAGTCGGCATGGCAGGGTCATGGCCGTCTTGCGGTGGGCCACGCGCTACATGCAGTGTCAACGAACGAAATGGCCAAGTAGGCGCCAGCTTTGTTGACCAGGAGGTAGACAGAGCTGGAAACCTCGTCGGAGACGTCAGCGGGCGCCCGGGGCCAAAAGTACATAATGCGACTCCAAAAGGCATCAGCACCAGCTGAAACGGACCATTGGCGCAAATTGGGTCGAAACATGTTCTCTGGACGTCTGGAACACGTTATCCAGCTAGCTGGGGGATCATGGTGGTCAGCCTGTGGTTGTTCTGGAGCCAAAAGTGATGGAGTTCAGCCCCCACACATTCATTTGATAAAGTACCAGAACATCGACATGAGAGTGCTCAGCGAAACGAAAGTGACCAGTCATATCAGCTACTACAGAGCTGCGAGCGGCCGCGCGATACATAGCGGCACGATCTTCGCAGCTGAAATCACGCGGAACTGAGTCGAAGCCCACCGCGTCGAGGTACAAGAGGAGAGCAGAGGCAATGGAATGCTGTAAGGCTGCTGTCGGCCTCAGAAGAGCAGCATGCGCAGTAGACGTTACGCCATCATGGGCGAAATAAGAACTGCAAACATGAAGCAGGACAGGCTGAGCAAGCATGTTCAATGCACGAATCTTTTGAACCATTAAAGTCGTCAAAGCACGGACCTGAGCCACTTGATCCAACAATTTCTGACAAAGGTCGCGCACCGATTCATCAACGCCACCCCTTCCAAAATAGATGCCAAGATACTTGGCGCTGGGCCCGGCACGAAACCCATCAATCGGAACGCCGCTCGCAGCCGGTATCTGGAGGCGACGACAGGGTCATTCTCATTGGCGATCGCGATCGAGGATTTCTGAATCTTGAGCCTAAGACCAGTGATCGCGCTGTTGGACTGCATCCACTTAATGACCGTCGGGAAGGACATGGAGAGGTCTGCACAGGCGATGCCGACGTCATCGGCGTACCCAGAGGTCCGGAGGATCATTATATCGATCGGGTTGCCTCAACGCGTATCTTGAGCCAAAGCCCGATCGAAACTCATTTATGTAAGATATACCCGATCAATTTATGCTTGGTCATAATATACATGATATGGATGTGTAGTAAAAAACTATAGATATCCCGCGTTTTTGTTGTGTTGTGATGTTGCCGTGCCGTGCCGTCCGCGCCTCGCGGCGTGGCGCGCCTGCGAAATAACCGGAGACGGGCGCAACCACATTTTTCCAACCTATCATATATTTGAGCTCGGCATCCACGGCAGCGAACGGCGCTGAAGTCCAGCTGCGTCGGCAGAGACGCGGCTGGGCGGGGCGGTGGCAGATTCCTAATGAGCTGGACAAATCGGTCGGGCAGAACACCACAGGGGGTCGACATACTAGGGCGCGTTCAACCTGTTGGGTCCCCCATGGCTTTCCGAGGAAAAGGAGGAGGCGGAGGAGGAGGGGGAGGGGGAGGAGGAGGAGGAGGAGGAAGAGGGGGAAATGGAGGTGGAGGAGGCGGAGGAAGAGGCAGGGAGGGGATGAATAGAAGGAGGACGACTGCTCGAGCAACGGGGAAAAAAGGATGAGGAACAACGACGGTGTGCAGGAGGAAAATGAGGAGAGGAGTAACATTTGGAGGACCAGGCCATGGGGAGGACGAGGGAGACGAGCACATAGGCAAGGACAAAAGGGGAGGGTGGGGAGAAACGGATGGGGAAGAGGAGAAAATCGCGGAGAAGGAAAGCGGAGGGGGTTGAGGAGAAGGAGGAAGAGGAAAAGGGGGAGGGGGAGGAGGAGGAGGAAGAGGAGGAGGAGGAGGTGGAAAAGGCGTTATAGAGGAGGAAGAGGAGGAGGAGGAGGAGGAGGAGGAGGAGGAGGAGGGGGAGGAAGGAGGAGGAGGAGGAGGAGTTGGAGGATGAGGAGAAATTGGCGGATGAGGTGGATGAGGGGGGTGAGAAGGAGGAAAAGAGGAGAAGGCGGAGGAAGAGGAGGAGGATTAAACAGGAGCAGTCATCTTACAGAATCCTACCTCTACCGTGTAGTGGCGAGGCTCAGGAGAGACTACCCCATGGGCCTACCCGTGGTCGGGTGCTGGCCTTTCCACAGACGATTCAAGCGATCGTGTGCATTGCCACTATGGCCCTTGTATTTGCTGTTGCTGATATTGTGCCAACGTTTCTGAGCGTTTCCGAAAGGCCACGGCTCCTCCCCTTCTCCTCCTCCTCCTCCTCCTCCTCATCCTGTTTTTCCTCCTCCTCCTCCTCCTCCTCCTCCTCCTCCTTTCTTCCTCCTCATGTCGTTCCTCCTCCTCCTCCTCCTCCTGCTCCTGCGTTTCCTCGCTCCTCCTTCCCCCTCTTCTACGACTGTCGCTCAACCAGGTTAGCCGTCGAGCGTCGTTGCAAATGGCCAGCAGGGGGGCAACAGGTCCCCCACTGACGCGCCATCCCCGTGGCACTAGGTCGGCATGGGCGCTGGAAGGAGGACAACCAACATACATTGCTAAATCCATCGCGAAATCCATCGCGATGGATTTTGCGATGGATTTCGCCCCTGGCTCTGACGCACGATGAGGACGACGATGACAACGACAACGCGTGGAGGGTGGAGGTTGCTCGGTCGCCGTCTCGGCGAGCGTCGTGGTATGAAACGTGGACCTCATGGTCAAACTGGCGTAAGAGCAGGCCGTTCGAACGGCTCGGGGTCAGCTACAAGGCGCAACACAAAATCAGCAACAGTCCCGCACTTGCATCATCCATTCGATACGTTCCCCGTCTCTTCGCCAATGGCCCGCCCTCCCTCTGCATGATTCCTAATCCGTGCCCTCCGCGTTCATGCGTTCCCCATTATTTATCGTGGCAGCCCCCGTTCCCTAACCCTTCCATCCCAATCCGATGTTCAGGCCCGTGCCCTCGCCCACCCGCCCCCCGTGGCATCGTAGCACCCGCGTGCTCGATCAGCGATGCAAGCGCATTCGAACAGTCAAAGCAACAGGTTGCCCGACACGAGCGGCAACCAGGTGCTGCGTCGAGCAAACACGCTGGGCTCTGACAGCCGCGGCTGCAAGTCGGGCTGCCGAAAAACTCTGACGTAGTACGTCAGTCGATGGCAAAACACGGCGACATCCCTCAGCGTGGCGTTCAGGGATTCGTCCCTGAAACAGTGGTACAGTTTAGGGCTTCCGTGGTCGGGGATCCTCTGGGTCGCCGACCCCCCCCCCAGCCGCGGTGTGTGGGGGGGGGGGGGGGGGGGGGGGGGGGGGGGGGTGTGGGGGGGGGGGGGGGGGGGGGGGGGGCGGGGGGGCGTGTGAGGGGACAGGTACTGACACGAGGCAGGGCGTGGAGAGGTGAGAGGGTGAAGGGAGGATTGCAACAAACTGCCAGGAAGAGAGAGTTGTGGACGGTGAGTGCGACGAGGATCTTGATGATGGGATAGGCGGGCGGACGGACGACGCCATTTCATCGCATATTCGATCGCGAGGGACTGCGCGATGGATTATCACCACCCTCAGGGGCGCAGTGACATTCCATCGCGAGCGCTCTGGAAGGATAGGTTGGACCCAAACGTCATCCGCAGGACTGTCGTCCGCCTGTCCGCCTGCCCCATGCGATTGCGACGAATATGTGTGTGACGACGGATTGCGAACAGGAGTGAGGGGGAAGAGGGTCGGCATTTGGTTGGTGGTGCATTGTCGCTCCCAGCATCCTATGGATCATGTGGCACAGGAGATGGTGTTTGGGCGCGAGTTTCAGCCACCCTGCCTTGGCACACTTCAAGTGGGTATTCAGAAATCCGACAGTTCTAAGAAAGCTCTCGGTGCTTGGATTGATGTCCTGGGCCTTCAGCTCATCTACTATGTGTTTCAAGGCGGCTCCTGCCCCAAGCAGCATCTCGCCGAACCCGGTGGCGCCGCCACGTCGCAAAATCCCGTCGATGGCAGACCCCAAAAGCGACGACGCCTCTGCGGCCTTCAAGCTCATGTGACCGCCACAATGATCAGTGCACGGGGGACGGCTTATTCAAATGGGATGGCACTCGCATCGAGTGTCCATGCGGACCGACACATCTCGAAACGAATCGAATTCACGCGAATGCTGACACGGGAAGGGCTGTTGAGGATGGGGGTGAGGCTGATAACGAGGATGCGGAGGATGAGGAGAGTGAGCAGGAGTGGGGGGGTATAGCTACGTGGCTGGGAAGGTGGAATGGACCAGCGGAAGCGCGGGGGCACCATGATGCAGGTGGAGAGGGGTGAGGAAGGGAACGAGGAGGCGGAGGAATATTCTGAGGCGCCGTCTCCACTCGGAGCTCGAGCTCCAATCCCTCGGCGCCGAGGGCCGAGCAGCATGCGCAAGAGCTGCGCACGCGCTTCACGCGCGGCGCCGCTGTGGGCCCCTCATCGTCGGAAATGGCGATGACACCGTGGCTGCCGTCGACAGTGTCAATCTTCTGGCAGGCCTTGTCGCTGACTGCAATGCCGACGCTGAACTTGCCGTCAATCACGATATGGCCATCACTCTCGGCATCGACGTCGGCACCGTCAGCCCCCACTCCCTCGCTGGATAGGCCGCCTGTCGCCGTCTGGTCGCTACTGTCGACGTCCACCACCGCGGTCGTAAATCCCAGCGCGGCCCCGTCGAGGTCGGCCACGTCGATCGGTACACCGTGTCGTCGCTCATAGTAGAGGGCCAGTGTGTCAGGCGACGGCGGCAAACCATCTGGAAGCTGCGTACCAGGGCCAAATATCAATACGAGTTCTCTCGCGCGCGCACGTCGACTATCAAGTTCCATCATCACGTTGCCCATGTGCAACTCCTCATCTAGTTGGTGGGCCTCCATCGCTTCGCCCATGCTGATTGGGGCATCGTTCTCGACGTCACTGCCGGGCGGAGACGGGTAGACCACGGAGCGCCTGAAACTGCGCGTGCGCCGCCACGCGTCATAGCGGCTGAAGTCGCCCAAGTAACCCGAGCTACAGTATGCGCTCCATAGCCCCCTGTCCCACATCGAAAACATCGGCTGATCTGGGGGCGATCCAGGGTCTTGGTCGCCCATGGCCTCGAAGACCAAGGGTGCCGCGGCACGTCAATCGAAGCCCGCGACGTGAGCCCAAACGGCTGCGGAGGGGGAGGCGGAAGCGGCGAGGTGGACAGGGTGCGAGGCGCAGGATGCGAGGGAGGTGGATGAGGACGTGGCCGAGGAGGGGCGCATGAGAACGTCGAGGTGGCGGAGAGGACTGGAGGACGAGCCATGGCGAGGATGCAGAAGCTTCCGCTCTGAGATTCACCCCCCTTGCACATGGGCGACAGCCGACATTCTCGCATCGCTCTCGCATGTCAGCACTTCGTTTCGGTTTCCATCGCAAACTCCATCGCGATGGAGTTTGCGATGGAAACGCGCGCCCATCACGTGGGCACGAACCTCCCCGAAACCATTTGCTCACGTGCCACCTTCCCCCATCTGGGGCAATGCTCCGAGGTCGATCGGGGGCGGGGTCGGAAACCGCGTGGGAGGGGGGCGCGACAGGACGGCGGATGAGAAGCGATAGGTCCAATGACGGATGCCACCGCCGAGCTCTGGGAGCCTCCATTCGGGGGCGTCGGCCACCGCGCACGTCGCCCACAACAGGCGATCGGGGCCAGGGGGCACCGCTCAATGCGATACATCATGTCATATCCCGTCATCCACCAGTGCTCCTCCGCTGCGCTCCTTGCTCCATCCTCCACGGATCCCGCGTGCCAGTCTTGCCCTTGCTGACCCTCCACCGTGCGTTTCCTCAGCTTTCACTCCGTATCCCCCCTCCTCCGCCTGCAAATATGTCCACTCCCCCTTTATCCGCGCCGTCCTCCTCGCCCTCCTCCCCATGCTCCTGCGCGGGTGTATGCGCACATACATGCACACAACCGTGTGTATATAAACATATGTACGTATACATCCACGCGCGTATGCGTGCATGCATGCATGTATGCGGTGCAAAAAACAGCAAACCAAATTGCGCCCTGAAGATTGCAGCCCAGCCTCTTGCCCATCATCTTGACTGTGATCGCGCAGACACCCGGCGATCATGAGGTACGTCCTCTCTGCGTTGCCAGTCTGCCAGCTCGACTGATAAACGTTGCGTGCCAATATCTAGAACAGCGCTGATATCTCCGCGAATACACCATGGATTCTTCAACAGCACACGCCACAGACACGCAGACATGTATCGTAACACCGGCCTCAGAAATAACGCGCGCAACGAGTCCACCGCCAGCGCGCGGCGTGGCGGCGCGCGCAATGCCGCGCTGAAAAGAGGGCGCCTATGACCGACTGCATATGTGATCTTGCCCCCGCCCTCTGCGCGACGACTGCGCCAGAAGGTCGCCGTGATCGGGGGCGCGGCGCACTCGAGGGCGCGCGCGTCGGGGAGGGCCCGACTGGGCTCCAGGCGGTCGCCCGCCATGAGGGCCACGCCATTCACGATGCAGTCGTGCTTCGCCACCCTGCCGCCGACGCCCCTCGCGGGCCGCACCCACTTCAAAGACTGGAGCAATTTGGTAAGATCAGCTGGGCCATTCAGCGGCACAGCCTGCTCACACCGCCTGCAATCCACATCATAATCATCATGGCACCCCAATGTCCAGGGAGGGGCATGGCGGCTGCGAATCGTCAACCACACCGTCTAACTCTGCCTTGGACGCCGCGCAAAATTGGCATGGACTGCATTTGCTAGACCACGAGGAATGTCCGAGGGAGTGGCGGTGCTCTGACCAGTCGCTTTTGACGAAGAGGAGCATGCAACACTGAACGGGCGTTGTCGTGTCGGTCCAGTCAGCTGGCCAAGGCGCGCCGTCGCATTGCGCTGGTGGATGCACGCCACGGGCCAGATGATCAAATTGCCATTCGATGGCGCACAACATGGGATGGATCGAACACCACCCTTTGCATCCACATAAGCAATGGTCCCCAGGCTTGATGGACAATATGAAATGACGCCTGCCAGATATCATATTTATTGCCCAGAATCCCAAGACCGTATCCGACCGCCCTGCGGCCTGCGATGTAAAGGCGAAGCCGTCTAGATAAATAGGTGATGGCAGTGGGTCCTCGAAGCCTTGGGCCCTGCTGCTGACGACTAATGGGTGGTGCTGGTATGCAGGGGTAGTCAGCGCCGACGACGACCTCTGGTCAAGTGGCGTTCGGAGTTCGTCGGCGACCGATGTGTCATGAGCCAACTCCTCCGAAACCGAACGCCACAACACCCTTATTGGAATGTCTGCGTTGATTCGATCCTGGCGCCTGCTGGTGTTCAACGGCACCTTCATCATGAATAGGTGACCTGGCGATGGCAACACTGAGTCCACGTGATGCTGGAAGCTGCCCGACTGCGAGGTCGGGCTCAGGGCGCGCAGTAAAAGGGCACCTCCAGGCACGCGGGCCTCTGTTGCCCAGTAGCACAACGCGCGTAGATCTGTCGCGGAGATCTTGCATTTAGAATGCATGTCAAGCATATATTTGGGCAATTGAGAACCTGCATCGCACTCGACGTCGGTCGAGTGTCTAAAGTGGCGAGGTCTCAGCTGGGGCGACATGTTGGAGCCAAAATGGCTACGGAGTAATTGCAGTCAGTTTAGATTTGGTGGCGAGCAGTGTACATCTACGCATGCAACCATACACCGTATATTGGCACGTTGCACGTTTAGACGTACTAACGAGTCGTTCAGATGTGTTAGTGGCTCGTTCACATGCTGCGCGTTTAGATGTGTCAGTGAGCCGCATCGTGTAGATTGACACGTTGAACGTTTAGATGTGTTAGTGGGTCGTTCACGTGTTTGCGTGTATCCATAGACAATATATTAACACGTTGCATTGCGCACACACATAGACGTGTGGCGGTGCTGTATATATATATATATATATATACACGCGTTGCATTTGTATACGCCAACACGTATACTGCTACACGCGCTACGCAGTTGAATCCCGCCCCACGTGAACTCCCACGGGGGGGGGGGGGGTCTGGGACCAGAGGAACGGGCGGGGTACGAGGAGAGGGGGAATGGGAGGGATGATACAACAGGAAAGGTTAATATGGGCAACAATGACCATGGGGGGGGGGATGGCGAGCAGGGAGAGGAGGGGAGTAGGGAAGCAGGAAGGGGAGGAGAGGTGGTCGCAAGCGCGCGCGGGCACGCGCGGCAGGGCGGTGCAAGCTCGCGCGCGAGCGGGGCAGGGCGGTGCCGCGGGGCGGGGCGGGGCGATCCCCCCCCTCCTCCTCCTCCTCCTCCCCCTGCCCCTCCTCCTCCTCCTCCTCCTCCTCCTCCTCCTCCTCCTCCTCATCATCATCATTATCTTCATCATCTCCTTCATCTGTGACATCATTCTCCTCGTCCGTGCCATCGCTATCCTCCTCCTCATTTGTCCTGCTCGTGCTCGTCCTCAGTATCTGCATCGGCATCGTGCGTGTTACTGATCGCGCCCCCCCTCGTGCTCTTGCTCGGCCTTGTCCTACTCATCGCTATCATCCTAAAGTCAGCCTCATCCCACTCATCTCACGCTGCGTCGCACCAGTCCTACCATCCTCATCATCGCCCGAACTCTTTATCATGCTAGTGCTTATCGTCGTTCTTGTTTCAGGGCCCGTCACGGACCCACAGCGTTACCTACAGCCTTGCTTACAGCCCACACTCCAGCACTGAGTCTTGCGGCGAGGAGGAAGAGGAGGAGGAGGAGGAGGAGGAGGAGGAGGAGGAGGAGGAGGGGGGCAGGAGAAGGAGGAGGAGGAGGAGGAGGGGGATGCGGAACAGGAGGAGCTGGAGGGGGACAACGACGACAGGAGGAAGAGGACGGGGCTAAGGATGAGGATGAGGACGAGGACGAGGACGACTGCCACGGCGAGTCCGCATCGAGGGTCGATCTCACCCTCCCTCGAGGCGCGCACCTGAACTCCAGCTATGCCTGAAACTGCCCCTCGAGGTGATCATGGATAGGGGCGCAATGAGGCTTTGCCTGTCAGCGGCAGATGACGGCATGACTGAGGCCCCCGCGCGCGCGCCATGAGTCACCACGAACGCACAGCAGAACACAGATCGAGCTTGCTCGCAGCAGCAGCAGCGAGCGTGACTATCAGGCGCCGATCTCGAATAAACTCTCGAGCACCTGGGCATCAAAATGCCAGCGCACTGTCGGGGCTGGGTTGCACCCGATCCTCGCGCGTGTAGAAATCTCTGGCGGCGCGCTCCGCGCCGTCTGATCTGGCCCTGTACTGATCTGCTATGTCCCCTGTCCACTCCCTCACCTCCCTTGCCGCCCCCCATCGCCGTTTTTCCATGATGATCGATCGGGGACCACGCTTTCTTCGGTTACCGATGGTGTTTCCGCCTCGCAGTCGCTCTGTCCAAGCCGATTCGGGCCGACACGATTTTCCATCGCAATTTCCATCGCGATGGACATTGCGATGGAATTTGAAAATGCGCGGTATGGCCTGATGCATTCGTGAATTTTATGATTTCCATCGCAAGATTCTTGCGATGGAAAATGGCTGTTTTCCATCGCAATATTTTGACCGCGGCCGGCTGGATTTTGACCGGGTGATGCATTTTGACCGGGAGTTTGACCGGGTGCGGCCGTTTTGATCGGTTTTCGTCGGGACGTGATCGTTTCGCTCGGCATCGGGCGTGCTAGTGGGTCGCTGGCCCGAGCCAGCGTGCTCTGCTGAGACGCTGCGCAGCGGCGGGCGAAAAAAAAGCTAGGAGCGGCCTGCCCTGCGCTTGTCTTCCACCTTGGCAACCTCCATGACTGCCCCCTTGTACTCCTCCAGCTCGTTCGCGAGCCGCTCGAGTCCCCTCAGGCCCGTGATGGGCGCCAGCAGGTTGCCCTCTCCGTGGAGCTGCTTCATCTGCTTCAGGAAGTCCTTGGCCTCGGAGACTCCCGCCGCGAGCGTGGCCTGCAGCAGCAGGTCAGATATGACCTTGTCCTCGATCTCCTCGCACTTCTGCCTCGGCGCCATCATGTCATCGCCCGTCTTGGGCCACTCCCACTCCTTCACCGCGTCGCTCTGCTTGATCGGGCGGCTCGAGTGCGACGAGGCCTGGATATAGCGCAGCAGCTGCTTCTTGGCAATGGCCGCGTCGGTGGACAAGTCCGACTTGGCGGCGCGCTGCGCCTTGCTGGCGCTGGCAGGCTCGCCTGCGGCAGCAGGCCTCTTCTTCTTCGACGGCTGCGCCAGCGGCGCCTCGTCGTCGTCCGCCTTGCCCTTGTGCTTCTTGGTGCTGGGCTGCTGCTGCGGCTGCTGCTGCTGCTGCTCGTTCGCGCCACATGGGCGCTTGCCCGTCGCCGTGGCCTGTGGCATCTGCTCATCTGCGCCCGTCGTCTTCCCAGCAGCGCCTGGCAGCGCCTCGCAGGGCAGAGTTAACGCGGCGAAGATGATGCCGATGAGAAGGAGGAGGTGGGGGAGGAAGAGGAGGAAGAGGAGGAGGAGGAGGACGCGGAGGAGGAAATGGGGAAGACGATGAGGATGCCGGGGATGATACAGGAGGTGGAAGAGGTGGACGAAGTGGAGGACGACGAGGAGGCGGAGGATGAAGAGGAGGAAGATGAGGAGGAGGAGGAGGAGGATAAGTAAGATGGGATCACGATGACGCGGGGCCGAGGGAGGAAGAGGAGGAGGAGGAGTAGACGGAGGAGGAAACGGGCGATGAGGAGGAGGAGCCAGAACAAGAGGTGTAGGTGGGTAACAAATGCTTCGGCACTTGATCCTGCAGCTTCGTGGTAATCCCGCTTGTGACCGCCCTCTTGTGCCACTCGGTGTGCGTCTTCCACGCGGTCGTGAACGTGTTCATGGTGCCCCCGGATGACCGTCGACCCAGTGCACATGTCTATGCAGCTCCGATCAGAAATAAGCTGGGCAGTGTGATCGTATAATATGTAATCGGTAGACGATCGAGAACTGCGAGGACGGGGGCTACACGGGGAAGAGGGTGAAGAGGGTGTGTAGGGCGAGAGAGGATGCGACATCACTCGTCCCGTGGATCGGCGATGGTCGATCGGACGATTCGGGTGGCCTGACCGATTGGTCATGTAGAGTCCGAGGGCTGCGCGGTCTCCAAGTAGAGCGCCCTCAGACTCTCCGTGAGCGGGCAGTAGACCACCCGCGGGGGCCCCATCTGCATGCATTTCGCAAAGTATTTCGAACCCTGCCGGGTACGAGCCCGTTACATATCATGTCTACACCGTTCCCTACGCGCTTACATACGGCGAACGGCGTATACATGATATGTAGCGGATTCGCGCGGCTCGCGCCTCACATCCGCTCGGGCTACCCCAGGAAGGGTCGGCGGATCCCAGGCGATCCCGCGCGGGGTCGGCGGCGCACAACCCCAAACATCGAGTCGCCCCCAGGATGGGGTCGGCGGCGCGATACATCGGCGAGAGGAGGAGGACCATATAGCGAGCGAGAGGGAGAGAGAGAGAGAGAGAGAGAGAGAGAGAGAGAGAGAGAGAGAGAGAGGAGAGAGAGAGAGAGAGAGAGAGAGAGAGAGAGAGAAAAAAAAAAGAAAGAGAAGAGAGAGAGAGAGAGAGAGAGAGAGAGAGAGAGAGAGAGAGAGAGAGAGAGAACACAAAAAAAGGAAAGAGGAGGAGGAGGGGGAGGAGGGGGAGGGGAAGGAAGGAGGAGAGGGAGGAGAGAGAGGAGGAGAGAGAGAGAGAGAGAGAGAGAGAGAGAGAGAGAGAGAGAGAGAGAGAGAGAGAGAGAGAGGAGAAAAGAGAGAGAGAGGAGAGAAAGAGAGGGAAGAGAGAAAGAGAGAGGAGAGAGAGAGAGAGAGAGAGAGAGAGAGAGAGAGAGGGGAGTTGTCGAGAGGGATATGGGGAGAGGGAGGGGGGGGAGGGGGGGGGGGAGGAGGAGAGAGAGAGAGAGAGAGAGAGAGAGAGAGAGGAGAGAGAGCGGGGGTGGTGGTACTACTTTCAACCGAAGAGTGGCACGCCTGGAGCCAGCCCAGTTCCCCCCCCCTTCCAGCCACGCGGTCCTCCCCAGCGGCAGGCGCGTTCCCTTCTGGAACTCATGGCGGCTCTCTGTGACCACCGTCGTCTTCTTCTCCTGTGGCTGCATCCTGCTCCCCCCTCCCTCCCCCCCCCCCCCCCCCCCCCCCCCCCTCCATCGGGTGGCGCCCAGCTCCCCCCCCCCCCCCCCCGCCATGAGGGGTGCGATAGCGGTGCTGGGGCGAGCGACAGTGGTGGTGGGAACGGGGCCCGCATGGGTCCAGGGGGCACACGCTTGCGATTTGTCTAAACAGCCCTGTCCCGAACTCCTGGATGTCGTGATGTTCTTTTCGGGCCCACTCTTGGCGAAACTCGAATTTCCGTGCGTGTTTTTCTCGCCCCTGATATCGCATCGTATTTCCCACGGGGCTCAGGACATTAGTTTAGTGCTTTCTCCCAGCGGCTTGCAACCGTGGCGTCGCGTTTGCCGTCTGTGGTGATTGCATAATTGCCTGCAGCGGTGCCGTCCCAGAGCGCGAGCTCCTCCGCGAGCGTGCCGCGGTTCCTGCCCGCCTTCTCGGGCATCGCGTCGCCGCCGCCCGCCTGGCCCGCCGCGCTGATCGGGGGCCCCCGCCTCGCAGGGTTCTTGAGGTGCCCCTCGGAGTCCACGTCCTGCAGCAAGGACTGCATCGCGCTAGACAGGTCAGCGTGGTCCATCGCACTCATGGATTCGGCCATCGGCGCGGACCTGTACATCCCCATCAGCTTGTCCGACACCGCGAGCTCGTCGACCGCGTCTCTCTCGCGGATGGCCCGCTTCAGAGTGTCCTGGCACGGGTGGTACTTTCGTGATGGGTTCGCGTTGTCCTCTTCATCCTCGTCCTCATCCTCATCCCCCCCGCCATCTTCGTCATCGTCGTCCTCCTCTGTCTCGCGCGCATCCTCTCATCATCCTCCTCACCTCATCGTCATCATCACCATCATACCGCTCTTTCCTCCACCTCCTCCTCATCTTCCTCCGCCTGCGCCGCCCGCTATCCCATCCTCCTCGTTGCCGTGCACCTCCTCCTCATCAACCTTCGCCTTGCCTTCCTCATCCTCCGTCTCCTCTTCCGCGTCTTTCTCGCCATCGCTCCTCCTCCCCCTTCTTAATCCTCAAAGCCGTGCTCGCTCGCACCCAGCGGACCCACCCGCCCGTGAGTTGCGACGGGATGGCGGGCAGGACGGGGGTAGGACACGAGTGGGGAGAGCGGCTCGTGGGGTAGAGCGGGCGCGGAGGGGGTTAGCGGGAACGAGCACCGTGGCTTTCAACTTGGCCCGCCTGGCCCCGCGGTTGCGACTCGGCACTGTCAGGGGCGCAGTCGTTTGGTCGCACCCCCGCTGCGACCAAGGCAGGCGACCCATCGACGCCGCCCCTGCCCGCGCCAAGTCGCAACCGAAGTGGCGAGGCTGTTTTCTCACGGCCGCCATCGCATCACATAGCGAATTCATCGTCTGGAATCTGCTCGTCGCGCCTAGGGTCGGCGGGCGGCGGCGAGGCCTGAGCTGCGATGCGATGCGGGCTTGGGCTAACAGGCTTCGCAGGCGAGGGGGGCATCGGCGAGCGCACAGCGCGCTCGGGAACCGCTGGCACGCTGCTGGCGGCGGGCTTCTGCTGGGCGTCGTCTTCGCTAGGCTCCTCGGACTCGGCTGCGCTCGGCCGTCTCAGAACGCCAGGGCTCGCGACGTTCTCTTTGGGATCGGGCTCCTCGGCCTGGCCATCCTCGCCAGCATCATCATCATAATTATTATCATCGCTGCATTCACCTTCTGCTTGGGGGCCCTCGGCCTTGTCACCCTCGCCATCACCTGGCCCTGCGTCGGCGGGGGGCTCGTCATCCTCGCGGCGTGCTGGTGTTTTGCTGACGGTCATCTTGGGCTTTGGGGCCTTTTTCTTTGGGCTAACTTTCTTCAGCCAGTCGTGCTTGAGACTTTCGATCGCTGGTTTGTCGAGGTCCCCCGACGCGAACTTTTCCGCCCGCTCCACGGTCACGGTTTTGGCCTCCTCCTCTGTCCCCGACGGGTAGATGAGCTGCAGCAGCTGGCCCTCGGGGCGCTTCATCTGGAGCCACTTTGTATCCGTCTTCTGCGCAAACTGTGCGATGATCCTGCCGAGCGTGTCGCGGTCTTTGGCCCAGATCGGCAGGGATGGTGGTTTGGCGTCGCCCAGGTCGTCGCTGCTCGTGTTAGGTATCTCCCAGACTAAATCATCCCATCGTGCCACAAGACATTGCGAGGTGTCGGACCTCTCGGCGCTGGCGTAGTCGGGTAACTCGGGGCCGCCGACCCTGCGCCGCCACGCCGACTGCACGGGCGGAACCTCTGGCTACTGCTGTCAGGCGGAGCAGACACCACAAACCAAACATTCGGGACATTGTGTGGGGGTTGTTCACCGAAGTGCCTGGATCGATCCAGAGTAGCCGAGGCCCCAACCGTCCTTCACCTCCAGAATTGCCAATGACTTAGAAGGTTGCGTTCGCTTCCCGCTCGTCGCTGGCGCTGCTGCTGGCCGCTCCATCTCCTGAGCTACATTGTGCGTGTCATTCCAGTCCAGCTGCAGATTTCCATCGCCATTTCCATCGCGATGGAAATTGCGATGGAAATCTGCATGTGTTAATTGTTATACCGGGTCCCCCGCGTGCCCCCTGATTGTGCGGAGTCGGAGCCCGCGTCGAACACTTTTGACCACTCTTCTTTCCCAGTGAACGTGCGTCGGCGGTCCGGAGCTGCGCCTGGGCGGTCGAGACACCGCCATGGCCGCCATCTCATTCTCAGAGCACATGCACACACTGCGAAACGACCATCCCGCAGCTCTGCGCCCCCGACGCACTTTCACCCCCCCGTCTTGTATCGGGCTTGGCCAGCGTGGCGAACAAGGTTCCTGAGTTGCTTCGACGTGTCTCTCACCCAGTTCTCAGTCTGGCCTGCTAGGTGCCAATGTACCTCGCTCCGCTCGGCCAGCGTCAGAAGCACGGCCTGGGCGCAACAAACCAAACTCACACCGCTCGAGTCGTCTCAAATAAGATGAGGGTGTATAAGGAGGATGAGGACGATGAGGAGGACGAGGCGGAGAATGAGATGCGATGGGGGGAGGCTGAGGAGGATGTGGAGGAGATGATGAGGTGGAGGAAGTGAGGCAGATTCCCCATCCCTTGGAACCTTCGCATCTCGGCTGGCACCGCGTGCATGATAGCTCTGGTGTCTCTGGCGAGCTTTGCATATCTGAGAAGCGCCTGCTTGTCTGCTTTAGCCGCATCTGTATCCTCGGTCGTGTGCTCCAAGTAATCAACCTCGGGATCGCGACAAACGTCGAATCGTAGTCGTTCGATTCTGGGCCTTCGCATCGCGCCGGTCTGCTCTAGTCTAGCCCCCCCCGATCGCCCCCCCGTAACTATTTTGATGTGGCTAGAACCTTTGAGAAATGGAATGGCCAGCGCCTCAACAGTAGCTCCTGTCTGATCTACGCCTCCACCTGAGCCATCCCGTTGCGTCGAAAGCACGCGATGCTCGCGGTGGCTTGGGCCAAGATGCCTGCGCGTACCGAAGCTGACGTTTCCCATTGTGGTTTAGCTTTTTACATGCGCCAGTGTTGTTCTAGCAGTGTTTGGTGATCTCTGGCAGGGCTGGGCCTAAACGTTGCCTTTTCGTGCTGGCGTCGTTTTGCGTGGGGCATTGCTGAATTTGTGTTCCTGCGCCCCTCTGCCACAACGAAACGCAAGCCACAGCCGAAGTCCAGCAAAACAGCGTTTAGGTCCAGCCCTGGTCTCTAGCCCCTTGAAGGGCCGTCATCTCGCCACGGCTGGATACCCCCAAACAGTCTGGTCAGAACGCGCGGTTTCTGACGCACCGACCGCTGAGCATGAGAGAGCATGCGGCAGCTGTCCTCGAACGCGCGGAAGAGATGCTGCGCCGCCAACGCCTTGAGCTTCGCCTCCCTGCAGACGTCGAAGCCCTGCGCGGAGCGGGGATGTCGCGCATTCCATCGCAAAATCCATCGCGATGGATTTTGCGATGGATTTTGCAATGAGACTCGACGTCTGACAAGAAGCACCTGGAGGGCGAATGTGAGGAAGACGAGAGCCGATGTCGTGGGACGATTGGACCAAGCGAGCTGCGAATGAGGAGGATGAGGACGATAAAGAGGCCGGGGGAGAGGACAATGCTCAGGGCGAGGAAGAGGAAGAGGACGAAGGGGATGATGAGGAGGAAACGGACGAGGAGGAGGCGGAGGAGGAGGGGGAGGAATTTGGGGGAGGGGGGTGCCGACGACAACGACAGTGGACGGCCTCGTGCGCGTCCATGTCACCGCTGGCGAAGTCGTCGCGGCTGACGCTGCGGCCCTGGGATCCAGAATAAGCCCCCAGAGCCCCGCGTCGTTTAGCACGCTCCCCATCGAAGGGGAGAGGGGGCGCGATGAATGAAGGCGCCGATCTGGGAGGGCGATATCGATGATAGCTGAGGGCGGAGATCGGCACATGAGACGACTCGAATGGGAACGCTGATGGGGGAACCGAGAACGACGACGAGGAGGATGACGGTGAGGATGAGGAGGAATATGATGAGGCGGAGGGGGAAGACGAGGAGGCGAACGAACAGGAAGGATCTCATCATGAGGGAGGTATCAAACGAGAACCACGGTGCGGTCCTTGGTCCGCAAGCCACCGCGAATCCGTCCGTCTGGTCCAACGACAGCCTCGTACTCCTGGCTGGAATGCGCGGGCAGGGAGGTGAGGTGAGGTTTGGAGGAGGTGGAGGTGTAGAACATTGGGTAGGTCGGGGGGTTGGAGTAACGGTGACTTACATCAACGACCCCAGCCGATCCTTGGTCGGCGCACGCCCCGACATCCCTTCCCACGACGAGGCCGCCGTCGACGCTGTGCCAACAGACGCGACATCGTCGATGTCGACGCCATCCCGCTGCGCCTGCTGCATGCTCAGCACCGTGGCCTGCCTGATCATCTCGGCCTCCTTCGCGCTCATCTCGAGTTGCTTCGCCTGCTCCGCTTGGCTCAGCGCGACGGCCACCGCCTCGTTGTCACCGCCGCCAGCGATGACTGCAGCGGCGATCTCCTTCGTCGTCGGCGAGAGCTCGGATGGCCGGCACCGCCTCGCAGTCAATGTCAGCGCTGTGCTGCGCGTCGCCACCCTTCGCGAGCGCCTCGCAGTCAATGCCAGCGCTGTGCGCGTCGCCACCCTTCACTAGCGCCTCGCAGCCAATGGCCGAGCTGCGCACGTCGCCACCCTTCGCGCGCGCCTCGCAGTCAATGGCCGAGCCGCGCTGCACGTCGCCACCCTTCGCGAGCATGTCGCGGTCAATGGCCGAGCTGTGCTGCGCGTCGCTACCCTTCGCGAGCGCGTCGCAGTCAATGGATGCGCTGTGCTGCACGTCGCCACCCTCCACGAGCGCGTCGCAGTCAATGGCCGCGCTGTGCCCGTCGCCGCCCTCCACGAGCGCGTCGCGCGGCTGAGTGTCAGTCGGCGGTGCTGTGCGCGGCGGCGACGGCTCGTCGTGCAACGCCCTCCACTGGGCGGCGCCAGGCTCGGGTTGGACCGCCGCCGCCATCGGCGGGCTCTTGCCGACTGCCGTTCGCCAAGGCTGGCTCGGCGCCCGCCCCCGCTCAACCGACATGGGGCCAAAACGGCCGCGAAGAAGAGGGCGGCAGATGGGGGGCAACGGACCGGGGGCAAGACCAGCGGCAGAGGAGGGGGCCAAGCAACGGCACCAGGGGCGCAGCGGGGAGGTGGAGCAGGAGGAGGAGGAGGCGGAGGCGGAGGCGGAGGAGGAGAGGCGGAGGAGGAAGATGAGCAGGGCAAGGAGTTGGAGCGGGCGGAAGATCGGGAGGAGGAGCAGCAGCAGGATAACAAGGAAGACCAGAAGAAGAGAGGCAACGCAGCAGCGACACTACTTGGCTATTTACTCCGTCTTCCTCTTCCCATCCCCCTCTATCTGGCTGCCCCAGGGTTGGGGTTCGCGGGCGGGTTCGCGGATGGGTCGCGGGTTGGTTCGGGGATATATTCTGAGAATATATATATATATATATATGTATACATAATACATATGAATGTGTGCATGTGTGTGCTCGTAGCTGCGACGGCATGAAACTATGATATGTTATGATCCTTGGGTATAATGTAAGCGCATGACCGGTCAATATTGCTGTTAAAAGAAAAAGCCCGATCATAATTACATGATGATGATGGTACCTCTGGGTAGGCAAGAGGCAGAGCAAGATGACCTTCGAGCAGCACTTTCAGACCGCGGACCACAAGGTCGAATACCAACGCCAGCGCGAGGGCCGAGAGAGGACAGCCTTGCTGCATTAATTGGAGGGTGAAAGAGGGGGTCTGCAACATGGGGTCTTCAATGGGGGCTGAATGGCCCATGTATGCTCAATGTATCGTTCATGTATGTGAACGGGTACGATTGGCATCCAATGTTGGCGGTCATTGAGGGCCAGTCGTTCGTGCCCGCGCGTTGCCCGCGCGGGCACACGCGCCGTCCATCCATTATCGTTCATGCGTGCGGGGGTTCTTGCATATTGCGCGTGGGGCAGCGAAGTGGAGTGCAAGTGTGTCTTGATTGTGCGATTGATGATCGTGTATGTTCCCAAACGATGACTTCTCGACCCCCAAGACAGATTTGGAATGGGGCCCACTTTTCTCCCAAAATGTGAATTCACATTTTCCTTTTTCCCAAAATGTGAATTCACATTTTCCTTTTTCCCAAAATGTGAATTCACATTCTGGCCCCTTTCATAAAGAATCCTACACAAAATTCCAAAATGTGAATTCACATTTTCCTTTTTTCCAAAATGTGAATTCACATTTTCCTTTTTCCCAAAATGTGAATTCACATTTTGCTTTCCCCCACAATGTGAATTCACATTTTGCCCTGGCCTTCAAGATCCCCAACACTGAGGCGTTTTGTTCCGCATGTCAGATTGGCTGGGCAGATTTCGACACTCACCTGACCGCTTTCGTGTGTTCCAGCCTTTTCTTTTTGCGCCCTCAGCGCACGTTGCCTTCGTCGCCTTTCCCGAGCCCCCCGCCCCCTTGCTTCCTTTCCTTTCAAGTATCGCGCATGGGTGCAAGCGGGGGGCTTCCATTAGTTCCCCCGCCGACCACGACAATCGAGGATGCATCGCCCATTCATGGTCCATAAAGACATCATTGCCGGGACCCTGCGGCCGACCCCCACTTCCACCCTCCGAATTAAGCGGGCATAGTGGAAGCCAGAGAACTGGGGGCCACAGAAGGCGACGGACACCCAGATGTGGAGAAAAAGTCTTTGGACAACAGCCGCGGTGGGGGGGGGGGGGGGCGCCGACGCCGCGCACTATATGAGATATTCAGCAGTGGGGGGCACTCGAGGAAGCTGAAGCAATGTCCAGGAACGTCATGCCACGGAGCGAGAAGCCTCGATATTGCGCCGATCCGAAAGTTTCCCCAATTTCGCCACCGCGCTCGCCGCGGCCATCTGTGGTGGCGCGCGCGAGATAAGACTCGCGGGGCCCGAGGGCGGGCGGGGGCGACGTCGCGAGGGCAGCGTCGGCGCGCCGATGGGCAGCCCGGCGCCCCGTTTGGCCGGAGGGGGCCCAGTGCAACGCGCGGGCAGAGCCTACCCCCCGCCCGGGGTCGCGGGATCGGGCCCCCCTTCCCACTTGAAAATCTGAAATCCCAAACGGTGCGCTGACCCGAAAATGAGGAAACGGCACGGGACTTCCTCGAACAAAACTTTCGGGTTCGGCCATGCGACGACCCCAAAAGTTTACCGGCCAACCTGAAAGTGGCCACATCCCATAGGACTTGTGCCACGCAAATTTCGGGTCCGGATCGAACGGCCCGAAAATATGCAAACCGCCTCGGACCCTTTGCAAAAACATTGTCCTCGACGTCTTCGGACCCACTCCGAAGAAACGGAACGCGGGCAAACCGCCTAGATGGGCGGGCCGCTCAAGAATACCTGCGCAAGAAGCGCTTTCCCGGGTGAGCCATTGTCAACGGGAACGCGCCCCGCGCGGGATCGGGGTTCGCACGGGGGCCCAGCTGCTCTCGCCTGCCCAGAAAGCATGCGTTGCTGCGCCCTTTCAGCATGGCGTTTGCGCTGCATTCGCGCGGCGACGCGCCTCTCATATCGGAATGAACTTTCGGAGCGCCGACGCAACAAGCCCACTCGACCACCCAAGACTCCCATCCGGCAGCACTGTCCATGATGTTGCTGCACGTGACAAAGCCGCGCTGGCATCAGTCAACAGAAAACTGGGCCTGGACCTGGAACGGGGCCGCGAGGCAAACGAGATCAGCTTGTTGCCCGTGCTGCTGAAGGCCAGGGCACGGGTTTGATTGGTTCCCCAAATGGACTTAGGGCCCACGTCTGAGACCTCGGCCTTGGGGGGAACAAGGAGCCCGTCGTTGAAGCCATCCGAAGGAACCTGACCTCTGAGAAGGGCCACATCGGCCCTGTACAACGCATGATGGACCATGGGGTACCCAGTCTTCCAGCCGCTGTAGGGGATGCCGTCGGGGCCCGTCGTGGAATCCCTCCTATTCCTGACCGCAGACCGACGCTCATACTTCCCCCACCCCCAACATATCTCAGGAGAAACATCTTGGAACTCACACCTAAGGTCAGCGCGGAAACGAGGATCAGGCGGAGGAACGCGCTGAAGACGCCGGTGCACCGTGCCCCAGAACTCGGCAAGACTACGGGCAGACTGCTCGATGGGGGGGTGCAGGGTCGAGGGGGCCGCTGACAACGCACGTCTCGAACTTCCGCCGCATGACAGACCACGACCGAATTAGAGACTGCATGAGCTCCTGCCGTGCCGTGTCGATATTACCGCTAAGGTTCACGCGCTCTTAGTGTAGCAGATCCGTAATCATGTCCGCATGGGGCTCTCTAAGATACTCATGAAAATCATCGTAGTCTATATATCACATGCTGTGAAAGTCGAAGCCGAGGAGAGAGGGGAAGGAGGAGGGGGATCTAGTTCCTCCCTGGCCAGCCAACACTTGTTCAGCTGCCGCTCGGCGCGGCAGCAAGTTACAAGTTCAGAGCACAGGCTGACCAGCTGCCCCCGCATCGGGCGCGGACAGCATAGCGGGAAAGCCTGCGAAACACTGGAGGCCACCCCCCCCCCCCCCCCCCCCCCCCCCGCACAATAATGCAAGCCGGGGGGGGGGGGGGGGGGGGGGGGGGGGGGCAGGTCGGGGCTCAGGGCGGCGCAGCAGAAAACCTTCGAGGTTGGAAACAGCCGCGGGGTTCGTGCGATCAACGCTCTGCCCTCGCAGTTTCATGGTATAGCCCCCCCCTGGCCAGCCAATGTCCTTCGCTTTCGGAGCCCCTTGCGGCGTCTTGGAGCGCCCTTTGGGCCTCTCGGGGGCCTCTTGGGGCCCTCTTGGGCGCCCCTTGGACGCCCCCGATGAAAGTGCACGCTTGCCAGAGCACGTCATGGGGGATCTTCTCATAACACCTCTCAAGATCTACCAAGCCTGAGCCAGCGCAAGCTCCAACTGACGTAGCGGCCTCTGAAGATGCCGCCTGCTGCCAGACCGCTCGCTCGCAGCTCTTGCCCTTGGCCCCGCGCGCGCATGCTAGGTCGCGCTCCCTCCCCCACTGCTGAGAATCATCCCCCCGTATCCCCCCCAATATCCGAATGCACGTCGCTAGCACTCCTATTGGTCTGAAGCCCCCATCTGGCTTCTTGAGGAACGCGATCAGGGCGAGGTCGCACTGATCTGGAATCAAAAACTCCGATTCTATCGCCGACAGGAAAAAGGCCAAAGACTCTCAAGGCGTCGTCGCCTAGGAACTGGAGGACCTTCGGGCTCCACCCGTCGATGCCTATGGCCGCGCCTTTCTTGAACTTTCTCAGAACTGCCCTGATCTGGTCTGCCGTTGGGGCTGGAGGAGGGGCTTCACGAGGTACCTGAAGGTCTCGTTTGCCAAGCCCCTGGGTTTCTCCAGCGTGCCAGATCCCCTTCCACTCCGAGACGAGCTGCTTCGCTGTGTCCACGGGCCCTGCTGGGCCCTCCGTGGGCCCCTTGAGGTCTGGGGCCCATCCTTGAGGCTCCTTGGTCCATTTGTAGAGCCCCCCTCCTCCTGAGTCCAAGGATTGGTTGACCCACGTCCTCCACTCCTTAGTCCTCCTTTTCTTAAGCTCCGCCTCCTCGGAGTCCGCGATGGCCCGAACGGCCTCCAGGGCGGACTGCACATCATCGATGCCGCTGTTCTGACCTAGCCAGAGTTCGTCGTGAAACTCTCGCCAGCACGCATGGTCCTTCAAATTGGGATGCCTCCAGTGGATTCTATCCAGCAGTTGCCGAACTCCTCGATCGTCCCAATGATGATTCTTGCGCAGGGGATACCCGAGCTCCCCCAACCAAACCTGGCACTTCCGAACCGCCCTGGCTGCTTTTGAACACTTCGGAAAGGGCCCATTGATGTGTTCCAGAATTGGTCTCGACGATCTTGTAGCCAGTACCCCTCCCTAGATACTTCGCCCGTTCGTCCTCTGGAATACTCAGCACGTCACAGAGTTCGGCCTCCATGCGGTTGCACAAAAGGCCGTGCATCTCTGTGAAACTCTTCGCCGACATCTGGCCAGCGAACCCCTCGAATAAGCCTGAAATACTTTGCCAATCCTGCGGCGGCGGGACTGGTCCTATTGGCCTCTCGACTGGAAAGGGCATCGGTAACTTTAAACGCTGCTTCGTCTGCGCGTGGGCGTGAACTCCCAACTCTAATCGCACTGGGTAATGTGTCTTGTTGGCCGAATTCTCCGCGCGCTGGCGCGACTTGACCTCTCCGACCAACTCATGCGAAACGATGAAGAAATCGAGTTCCCTCCAGACTTTCCCAACCCGACAGGCCGGTTTGTTGCAGCCCGCGACTGCGCCCCTCATCCTGGAAGCCGAGTTGGACTGCTGGACCTCCGAAGGTAAACTGTTAAAATCTCCCGAGACAATAAACGGCCTCCTGGACGCATGCAGGATTTGCTGCCCACGAGCTCCTAGGATGCCTTCTCCATCTGGAAGGTAGACTGTAGCTAGGTAGTAGCCCCCCTTCACGCAGCCGTTCACCCACACGATCGAGCAACGTGAATGGAGAAGGTGAGAATGGCGTCCCTGGGCTTCTCCGACTCCGACACAACTGCGCACGCCTATGCCGACTCCCGAAGACACTCTCCCATGTTCTGTTTGCACCGCTGGTGATAAACGAAGTTTCCACCCTTCACCCGACATCGACTGTTCCTTCTGCGAGACGCTGTCCTTCAAAACTCTGCATTCTTGGAAGCAGATGATGGAGTCTCCCCGCGTCGAAGGGTCGGTGAGGAGCGAAGCCGTGCCAGACCATCCTGAAGCATTTGCTGTGACTAGTCGCCACGTCTCCTTCGCACTGGTACTGCTTGCAACCCGCTCGGCGGAGCTGGGGCTAAAGCTCCTGCTGGCCTTCTGGCGATTGGCCGCCCTTGCCTGCCCCTGGGCCTTTGCCCTCCACGACCGGGTGGCTGCCGACCAGCTTGCGGGCATGCTCGCGCAGCTCCGCCGAAGACTTGGCCACGCCCTTGCAGAACGTCGGCGCGGCCGGCTGCGCGTCGGCACGCGGCGGCGGTGCGGCTGCCGCGGCGCCTCCGCCTGCCGCTGCTGCCCCCGCTGCCTGGCCGCTGCCTGCGCCTGGCGCCGACGCCGCCTGCTAGCCATTGCTGGCCGCGGCGGCGCTGGCTCCGCCCTGGTCGCCCTCGCCCTCGGGCTCCTGGCGGCGCCGCTTGGACTGCAGGCGGGCCTTGAGCTCGACGTGCTCCTTCTGGCATTGTTCTGCCTGCTGCTTGAACTCCCCGAACATCGTCTGTGCCAGGGACTGGAACTGCTCCTTGATTAGTTGCTCGCGTTTCTTGACCTCCTCGCGGGACGCCTCATCCACATCCACGTAGTCCGCCAGCCCGAACAGGTCCTCTCCGCACGTGAGGTCCCATTGGGCGGAGCCGCTGAGGAGGTCCTCCAGCCGCAGCATGGGCGGCTGCGGCTCTGGCTTCGCCGTGACCTCCGCGTGGAGTTTTCGGATCGCCTCCTTGTAGACTGTCTCCTGCTTCTCGATCTTCTCCAGCAAGTCCGCAACCTTGCTCTCCTGCTGGGCGACCTGTTGCTGCAGCCCCTCCAACAGCCCCGACTCCTTGGCCAGGTCTGCCTCGAGCTGGTTGATCCCTTTGTGCGCCTGGTCCGCTCGCACTTGTGGTGGCACCAGCTGCTTGTCTCTGAGGGCGAGCACGTGCTGGTAGTACTCGACCATGCCGCTGTTTTTGCTCTTCTCTCCGAGGGAGACGAGCTGCTTGACCTCTGCCACCGACAGCTCAGGTACTGGGTCGACTTGAAGCCCGACGGGGAGAGGAGGGCTGCCGTGGCCAGCACCAGAACCAGCGCCAGGAAGGCCTGGAGGATGCTCCACGTCCTTGCCCTTGCCCTTCGGCTTCTTGGACTTCCCCGTCTTCCAATGCTGGTTGCAGTGCTTGCACCAGGCCTCTGACATCGGCGTCTTTCCGCACCCGCAGTGCGAGCATCTCCAGACTGTCGCGTCATGCCAGCCTCCTGCCATTGCGCGACCTCCAGAGATTCTGTGAAACCTGCTGAGTCAGAAGGATCGTAATCTCAAATGTAAGACCCTCACCCTGGGCAGGGCCTCTGATCGAAGGTCGTGCGGGTCCCTCGACCACTTTGAGCCCCGACCCCAGGGAAGGCGAAGGCCCCAGGCAACGGCTTGAGCCAAATGGCTACGGATCTCTCCTCCCCCTCCTCCTGCTGCTCCTCCTCCTCCTCCTCCTCCTGCTCCTCCTCCTCTCCTCCTCCTCCTCCTCCTCCTCCTCCTCCTCTCTCCTCCTCCTCCTCCTCTCCTCCTCCTCTCTCCTCCTCCTCCTCTCCTCCTCTCCTCCTCCTCCTCCTCCTCCTCCTCCTCCTCCTCCTCCTCTCTCCTCTCCTCCTCCTCCTCCTCCTCCTCCTCCTCCTCCTCCTCCTCCTCCTCTCCTCTCCTCCTCCTCCTCCTCCTCCTCCTCCTCCTCCTCCTCCTCCTCCTCCTCCTCCTCCTCCTCCTCCCCCTCCAACTCACATTTCTGATTGCGCAGAGCACGATAGGGGTAATTTGAGGGTCTCCAGGTCCGCTATGACACACGTCAGCGGATAGAGAAAAGTCAGCGCGCAGTGGGAAGGGATGTTTGGGAGGGATAGGATGTCAGGTATGGCGCGAGCGCGCCGTCTGGGTCTTCTCCCCCCTCTGCCTCCTATCCTTGGCACCAGACAGCTCCCTCCGCCAGGTGCTGCTTCGCCCAAAACCGCGTCGCGGGCCAACCTCTTCAACGCCAAGGGTCGAGTCACCAGCGAACCGCTCCGCCGGGAAATCCGCCAACCCTGTCGGCGTGTGCGAAGGGTTTGTCTGTTCGAGTCGTCGTCTCCGTCAGTCGTCGTATGCGTCGCCCCCTTTCCCTACACCCTCCCCGAGCCTGTCAGCGAGGAGTGGTGGCGCAGCGGTGGCCCTCAAAGCGTTGGCGCTCTGACGCTTTTGACGCTCCTGACGCCCTGACGCTCCTGACGCTCTTGACGCTCTGACGCTCCTGACGCTCCAGGCGTGAGGGGCGTCAGAGCGTCAGGAGCGCCAGGAGCGTCAGAGCATCAGCAGCGTCAGGAGCGTCAAGAGCGTCAAAAGCGTCAAAAGTGTCAGAGCGTCAGGGAGCGTCAGGGAGCGTCGGGGGCGTCAGGAGCGTCAGGAGCGTCAGAGCGTCAGGAGCGTCAGGGGCGTCAGGAGCGTCAGGAGCGTCAGGAGCGTCAGGAGCGTCAGGAGGGAGCGTCAGGGACGTCCACAACTCCGGCGCCGCCGCTAGAGACATCCTCACAATTCCAGCGCAGCCGCTCGAGACATCCTCACATATCCGGCGCCGCCGCTCGAAACATTCTCACAAGTCGGGCGCCGCCGCTCGAGACATCCTCACAACTCCGGCGCCGCCGCTCGAGACGTCCTCACGACTCCGGCGCCGCCGATCGAGACATCCTCACAACTCGGGAGCCGCCACTCGACACATCCTCACAACTCTGGCGTTGCCGCGCGCTTTGGGGGCCGCCGCTGCGCCACCCTGGGCTAGTTTATTATGGAAGGTCTCCTGTGGCCGAGGCACCTATTGCGATCGCTTGTTCCTCCACTGCCGCAGGCCCCGGGCCAGGGAACGGCCGCGGACGACGAAAAATGTCGATCCTCGTCTTCCGGACTCGAGCCTCCCTGAAAAATCGGCCCGTGGACCTATCGAGGGGCGCGCTCTGGCCAGACTCGAGGCACTCTCCAGCTGCGTCGGCGAGGGCGTCCCAGGGCGCGGAAGAGGGGGCGAAAGATTTGGACAAGTCTCGACCCTCGAACCTTGACGGAAGGGGAGAACGGGGAGGAGTTGCGCGACGACGACGACAACCCGGGGTAGTTTTTCGTCCTGGATCCGTTTTTGACGGTCCCGGGCCCCGAAAGCGGCCCCCAGAGGACTGAAGCGAACAAGAATCCTTGAAGGTCGAGGATCTACGGAAATCGACGACCACTACGACGAAGACGACGACGGCGGCGGCGGCGGCGGCGACGTCTTCGGCGGCGGCGGCGGCGACGACGAGGACCTCTGAGCACCTCCGAAAGCTCCCGGACCTCTGCTTAATGCGACTGTTTGCATCAGTGTGTCCAATGGGGGAAACTCCGCCTGCTTGAAACAGGCGCCAAAAACAGGCAAGATCTGCTCCATGAGGGGAGGGGGGGCGAGAGCCCGCGCCGATCGGACAAACAGTGAATCAGAAAATGATCGAGGGTGCGCCGCTGGATCTCCCCAAGGGGGGGGGGAGGACCCCCCCTTCCCTCTTCCCCGATCCGTCGTCGAGGACCCTCCCCCACCCCTCCCCCCCTTCCCCAATCCGTCGTCGGGGACCCCCCCCCTCTGCCCCCCCCGACCCGTCGTCGGGGACCCCCCCACCCCTTTCCGCCCCTTTCAAAAGAGATGGGGAGTCCGACCCCCCTCCCCCCCCCTTTCGCCACGCCGCCCCCTGACTCCGGAACCCGACCCCCGCCACCCCGACCCCTAGTCCTCACCCTAACCCAATACCCTAATCCGAACCCCAACCACTACCCCAGCCCCAAAGAGTACTCACTACTCATTACTCACTACCCACTACTGACTATTCGCTATTCGCTACTTACTTCTCAGTGCCCCCTACTCGCTACTCACGGTTCACTACTCACTATCCACTACTCACTACCCACCAACCACTACTCGCTACTCACTACTCCCTCCCCCCTACTCACTACTCACTCCTCACTACCCACTACTCAATTCTCACTACTCACCAAGCACTACTCACTACTCCCTACTCACTACTCACTAATCACTACTCATTACCCACTACCCACCATCCACTACTCACTACTCACGACTAACTACTCCTAGCTCACGACTAACTACTCCTAACCCACAAATCATTACTCACTACCCACTACTCGCTACTCGCTACTCCCTACACAATACTTGCTATTCAGTACTCAGTACTCACTACTCGCTACTCCCATACTCGCTCGTCAATACTCACTACTCATCCCCCGCTACTCACTAGCCACTACTCACTACTTACTTTTCCCTACTCACTTGTCACTACATAGTCTCTAGTCACTAGTCACAACTCACTAGTCACTAGTCACTACTCACTACCCGCTACGCACTACTCACCAATCGCTACTCACCACCCACCATTCGCTACCCACTTTTTATCACTCATTGCTCACTACTCCCCACTCCCAACTCCCTACTCACTACTCGCTACTCGTTGCCCACTCATCACGACCCACTACTCACTACTGACTAAAACTCTATTCGCTACTCACTACTCACTACGGCCTACTCGCTTACCACTACTAACTACTCGCTACTCCCTACTCGCTACTCACTACCCACTGCCACTACCCACTACCTCTATTCATCGCTACTCACTACTCACTATTCACTACGCACCACGTACTACTCAGTACTCACTACTCGCTACTCACTACTCACTACTCACCACTCGCTACTCACTACTCACTACTCACTACTCACTACTCACTACTCACTACTCACTACGCACTACGCACTACCCACTACTCACTAATCACTAATCACTACTCGCCACCCACTACTCACTACCGACTACTCACTACTGACTACTCATAACTTCCTACTCCCTACTCAGTACTCACTACTCGCTACTCGCTATTCACTAATCACTACTCGCCGCTCACTACTATTCACTACTCACTACTTACTTATCAGTACTCGTTGCTTCGCTACTGCTATTACTATTCACTACTCACTACTCCCGACTCCCTACTCGCCAATCACTACCCACTACTCACTACCCAATACTCACTACTCACTACGCACTAACTCACTACTCACTACACACCACTCCCTACCCCCAACTCCGTACTCCCTACACGAGGGCGGGGGGCTCCGACCCTCCCCCCTCCTTTCCAGCGCCAAGGGGGGGAGGGGGGGGGGTCTGGACCCCCCCCCCTTCAAGGGAGGGGGGGGGGTTCGGGACCCCCCTCCCCCCTTAAGGGGGGAGGGGGGGGGGTCCGGACCCCCCCCTCTTGACGGGGGGGAGGGGGGGGGGGTTCTGGAACCCCTCCCCCCTTTGGTGTATTCAGGGAGATCCATTGACGCACTTTCAAAATGATCACCAGGACTGGTGGCCGTGTCGGATGTCTCGCAATATGACCCTGCCGTGGGGACCCTCTGGGGCGCTCTTGGGGTCCTCATCGGAGCATCCGAGCCCGTCTTTGGTCCTCCCCGGGCCCTTCTAGGCTCGCTCTTGGGCGACCTTGTGGCAGTGTTGAAGCCCAAAGAGCCCATCGGAAGCCAGATCACGATAAGGCCAACACCGATCGCAAAACGCTAATTAGGTTGGCTCCGTGGCCATCGCGGGCCGCCTTGTGGGAGTTCGAAGACTCCTGAAGACCCAGTGTCGAGAGCGGTCAAGAGGGGGGTGTCCAAGAGGGGGGGGTGCAAATCATGACATGCGGCATGTGCGCGGCCCAGCGGGGGGGCCAGGGACGTACTGGAATAAGAAGAGGCGCCATGAAATCTGGGGAAATATCATGGCCCCCGCCATGATATCCCCCCCCTAGTCATCACCCCCCTCTTTGCCGCCCCCGATTGTTGGAGTTTGAAGGCTCTTGAAGACCCAGTGGAGAGAAGACCGTCTTGGACCGTCGCGCGTCATCCTGGTGGCGATCTTGCAAGCCGCCTCGCCTTGTCTTGCCTCGCCCACGCCAGGAGCCCAGACCCCCGACGTCGTGATTGCTCCACAACGTCGACCCCCAGAGTTGAGCAGGGACCCACCGCCCCGGCATTTCTATAGTCCTACCACGAAATGTTCTTAGAACCCAAAAATGTTCTAAGAATAAACACAATGTTCTTAGAACATTGACCCGATGTGTTAAAGCAAGCCAGTCCAGGCCAGAAATGTTCTAAGAACATTTCGTGGGAACATTGTTTGGTGGGGCTATAGGCGAGCCGGGGCGCTTCGCCACTGCTTGACGAAGGTCTGGACCCGTTCCCCCCGGGACCGGCGTCTCATCCCGAGGCGTTCCTCGACGGTCCCGAGGCCCAGGAAGGGACCCCAGAAGCCGACAGTGGCTCCACGAGGGTCCTCCTCCTCCTCCTCGTCCTCCTCCTCCTCCGCCCACCTCCTCCTCCCACCTCCTCCCACCTCCTCCTCCTCCTCCCTCCTCCTCCTCCTCCTCCTCCTCCTCCTCCTCCTCCTCCTCCTCCCTCCTCCTCCTCCTCCTCCTCCTCCTCCTCCTCCTCCGCCTCCTCCTCCTCCTCCTCCTCCTCCTCCTCCTCCTCCTCCTCCACAAGGTGGCCTGCAAATAGCACGGGATCGCCCAGGACGGCTCGAGATGGCCTCCGGCATGCCTCCATACTCCATAAGAAGCTCCTCGGCTGCCGAGAAGACGGCTCCGCCTAGCCACGGAACGGAGCCGCCCAAGACTAGGTGTCCTCCGAGGCAGGAACCACTCAAAAACCGCATGATGTGTCCAAGTGCCTGCGTGCCTACTCTTCATCTCGCTTCCGATGGACTCCCGAGGCCCAAAGCGGGCTCCAGGATACCCTGGAACAGCCGCAAGCAGGTCTCGAACAACGACTCTGAAGGCGCCCGAACTCGCTCCAACACCGTCCCGAATTGGCTCTAAAGGCGGCGTGTCGTGTTGCAAAGAAATCTAGGAGCATGACAAATCGCCCATGGAAAAAGGGCGGGCGGCGCGAAGTGACGTCGCCAATTTAGAGGGGCGACGTCAATTCGAGCCGTCCCCTTTGTCACAGAAAGCTGTAACGACCTGTGGTCTAGAAGGGTGTTGTCTTTTCGTGAACACTCCTGGGAAGATTTCGGGCCAAGATGGCTCCAATATTGCCCCAGATGTCCTAAGACGGCCTCCAAGATGGTGCAATGCAGTCCAAGTTGGCTCGAAATAGCCTCTAACAGTCCTTCAACATGTCCCCAGACGGTCCCAACTGAACACGGAGCTTCCCAAGGACGCCTCCCAGAATATGTCGTTTGCTTCTGGCCTTTTCGCTGTCGATAAGACTCTGAGGCCTCAAGACGGCTCTATGAGCGCGCCCAAGAGACCAAAGAGGTGCCCAGAAAGGCCCCAAGACGACTCCAAGAGCGCCCCGAGAGAGCTCCAAGATATGATCTGTCGGGTACTGCTAATCTGCTCCATGTTTTAATCAACGTCCTCCAAGATGGCCGCCGCAAGGACACCAAGAGACCCCAACAGTGCTCCTAACGTGGCCCCAACAATCTCCCATAGTGAAAGATCCGCGAAGGCCCTATGGTGGACTCCTGTCACCGTCGCCGCGGTCTCCCTCCCCCATCCTCCTCCTCCTCTTTTTTCGCCTCCTACTGCTCCCACCTGAGACTTAACCTAAGATCCACCCCAAGCTGAGTGGGCAGATTCCTCTTCCTTCTGATCGCCTTTTTTCCTCCTCCCTCCTCCTCCTCCTCCTCCTCCTCCTCCTCCTCATCCTCATCCTCATCCTCATCATCATCATCATCATCCTCATCCTCATCCTCATCCTCATCCTCCTCATCATCATCATCATCATCATCATCATCATCATCATCATCATCATCATCATCATCATTCTCCAAATCGTCGTCCAGCTGCTTCTCTTTCTCCCTCCTCCCTACTCCAATTCCTCATCCTTCCAATTTCTCCTTCGGGAGACGGCGAAAACATAGATTGCGCACTGCTGGGCTGCATGCACATCCACATTAATAACCATAAAGCGAATCGGCCCGAGATCGTTTCTGGATGTGCTACGCCAAGCTTCAACGATTCCGGACGCATTCGAAAGGCATGGGGTGTCGACTTCCTGAGGGGCCTGCGTGGCGTTCGTCAGGGGGAGCCGACGAGAGGGTGGCGGGTGTGATGGGCGAGATGGAGGAAGGGAGGTGGGAGGTGGATAACGCAGGGGAGGCGATGGGAAAGCTGACGGGCAAGGGGGGGATAATAAGACCGATCCCAACTACTTTGGACTGTTCGCGAACCGCTTCAGACCGATTACAACAACTGGAAACGAACTGATCGCAATCAAAAAGATTTCTATACTAACTACTCTAAATGGGGAACACTGGATTACAACCGCGAAGAGAGATTCTGAAGAGCGTCTGGAAGTCTTCACTCCTACGGGCTCTTGAGGACTCCTGAGGAATCCTGAGGACTCCTGAGGAATCCACCCGCCTGAAAGATTATGGAAAATTTCTGAAGGATTCTGAAATATTCTGAAGGATGCTGAACGGTGATGTAGGATTATGTAAGCTTCTGGGATATTATGTAGACTCTAAAGAGTCTCAAACAAAACGGAGGTTCTGAAGGCTTTTGGATCCTGAAAGATTCTGAAGAACTCTTGAGATTCTCAACCAATCCTGAAGGAAACTGAAGACTCCGGAGGGATCCTCAGGGCCCAAGAAGAATCCGGAAACCTCCGAACGAACATTCAACAAGCAAGACGATTCTGGGGGATTTTCAACGAATCTTCAAACAACCACGGGATTCCTACAGCATCTGGAACGTCCTGCGCAATCCTGAGATTCCGAACAGATCCTCTAGAATACTGGGGCTTCCCACGGTCGAAAGATCACGGTCGAGCTCAAGTACATGTGTTTTGCAGAGATCACGGTCGAGGTGGCGACAAGTACCCTGGGGGGGGGTCTCCTTCTCGCCCGCCTGTCCCATCTGAGCGACGATGAAAAACGGGTCTAAGGGAGATGGCGTAGCGACCTTACGCGGCGGCTTACGCGGGCCGCCACCGCGTCACACCACCTTGGAAACGAGGGCGCTTACGCGCGACCTTACGCGGGCAGCTTATGCGCCAATGTTGGAGCACACGACTCCGTGTTTTTGCGTCGCTCATCTGCCTTTCCTGCTGGCGTACAGGGTCGGCGCCGCTAGCCTCGAGGCCCCGCAGGATTGGGGCGAGGGGGGTCAGGGCAGAAGGAGAGATCAGCATGTTGAGCACATGCGCTTCCAGAAGGGCGCCGCCTCTGTGTAGGCGGGAGGTCGGCGCAGATACTGGTAAGCACCTCCTGCTGCGCGCTTGCCCGCGCCAAACCTGAAAACGCTTGTACAACAACGGCTTCGGCGTGAAGACAGCAATGATAAGAATGATAAGCCTCCGCCGCGCCCATCCATCCAACAAAAAAGAACTACAAATGATATAATGCTTCACAGCCCCACCTGGGGCCGAGAAGCCTTCGGAAAATACCTGCCCTACTATGCTCGGCGGTCCAGCGTTAGGATACCGAGACACCTCGCGCAGCAACTCTATGGCACATGCTTTGCAAGCTCGGCGATCCTGAATGATGGAGCCGAGACTACCAAACCCTGCGTGCGAAAGTGGCAATTCCTTCCAATCGGAACCAGGCTGTTGAAACACTCGGCACATTGCGCCTGGGTGGCGTTCGTCAGGGGGAGCCGACGAGAGGGTGGCGGATGTGATGGGCGAGAGGGAGGAAGGGAGGTGGAGGGGAAGGGGGAATAACGCAGGGGAGGCGATGGGGAAGCTGACGGGCAAGGGGGGGATATTAAGACCGATCCCAACTACTTTGGACTGTTCGCGAACCGCTTCAGACCGATTACAACAACTGGAAACGAACTGATCGCAATCTAAAATATTTCTATACTAACTGGCGTCCTGCGGCCTCCTGGTGCCTCCTGGGGCCCCCTGGGGACCTCCTGGAGCTTCCTCCTGGGCCTCCTGTGGCCTCCTGAACTCCACCTGAGGTTTCCTGAAGCCTCTTGGCGCTCCCAGGGGGGATATCTAACCTGTGGCCGCTTGGGCCCCTCAAAATGGGGGGGGGCACAAAAGCAGAAAAATCAACGAATCGACACCGGATGTGTATTAACTTGACACGTTCTGATAGAGGGCCTCCTGGGAGCCTCTTGGAAATCTCCTGGGGGCCCCTGGGGCCTGTCCTGGGCGTCCTGCGGCCTCCTGGACCTCTCTGGGGCCTCCTGAGGCTCCCAGGGGCCCATAAATGATATGTAACATGTTGTCTTCTGGGCCCCCAGGCTACACCACCTCTTGCGCAGCATCTGAGAGCTCAGAGTTGCGAGGATGTCTTGTGCGAAACAAGCCGGACCACCTTGCGCACGGCATCTCAGAGCTCAGAGTTGCAAGGATGTCTCAGGCGAGACGGGCCGGACCACCTCGCGCAGGGCATCTCAAAGCTCAGAAGTTCGAGGATGTCTCAGGCGAAACGGGCCGGACCACCTCTCGCGCGACATCTCCGAAGTCAGAGTTAGAGTTTCGAGGATGTCTCAGGCGAAACGGGCCGGACCACCTCGCGCAAGGCATCGCAGAGCTCAGAATTTCGAGGATGTCTCAGGCGAAACGGCCCGGACCACCTCTCGCACGGCACCTCGGGGCTCAGAATTTCGAGGATGTCTCGAGCGAAACGGCCCGGACCACCTCTCGCGCGGCGTCCCGGAGCGCAACTTTTCGAGGATGTCTCAGGCGAAACGGCCAATCCCTGCCAACTCAGAAACGAGAGTTGTGAGGATGTCTCAAGCGAAACGGCCAAAACCATAAAATTTGTGTGAGGATGTCTCTGCTCCGCCTTCCCTCGGCCGGAGTTAGTTTCTCTCACAACAGCACCCCGTTCAGCAAGCTGTTTGGGGAAAAACACTTCCCGTGAATCCTGTATAAAAGAACAATACGCGGAGGAGGGCCGAACATCTTCCGGACGTCATCAGGAGAGAGAGAGAGAGAGAGAGAGAGCGAGAAGAGTAGTATTCAGATTGCGCAAGGTGGAGGGAGAAAGGGGAGGGAAGGTGGGGGGGGAAAAGAAAGACTCTTGACCTCTACCTCCCTCACCGTCCGGACGGTAGATGCGGCGCAGCGGCCGCCGCAAGCACGGCCGCAGTGGAGGCCGCCAGCACGGCCGCAGCGGCGGTCTCGGCGGTCGCCGCGGACGCACCGCTGCGGCACCTGCTGCGCGGAAGACTCGGAAGGTGGAGGTCGAGGGGAGGAACGGGGGGAGCAGAGAGCAAAATGCCAGGCAAATCAGCTTGCCAGAATCTCAACAAAGACATGTTCCTCCCGGACCCGGCGCCAGCGCCGCGCAGCCCTTCGCCGCAGCCACGGGCCCAGACGCCGCGGGGGACTCAGCAACGGCGGCCTGTCGGACACATGCAGGAGCGACCCGGCGCAACAGCGGGCCTTTGGGCGGCTCAAAAAATGAGGCCCCGAAGGATGGGGCCCGAGGGACGAGGTGCCTCAAACAGTGTGAACGCAACCTGAGATCCCTCTCTGTCATTGCGGCCCCATCCTTTAGAGCCCCAAACTTGAAGCCCGCCTTGCCAATCGTTGCGTGCGACGCGGCAGCAACGGCCTGAGCGCTTGGGTCTGCTCCCCCCCGCGCCCCCCGAAAGCCGCGCACCGAAGGTCGCTCTGGCAAAGGGGTCACTCTTACATGCAGTCAAGCCTGCTGTGGATCGTGCGGCGCCTTCTGGCCAATGACGACATCCTCGACCTGGAGCTGGCACGGCTGCGCGATGGGTTTCGCCGCCAGGCCCCTCTGCCGGTTCACCTCGATGATACAATCGTCGATGTTGACCAGCTTGTGGCTCGAGAGCCGCAGAAGGGAACCAAGGGCATCGTCGAATCTGCTGCCCAAGGTGATGGTGAGCTCTTGCACCTCCCCCTGCGCCTCCCCTGCCTTGCCGCCCGCTGGCGCCGCCTGCGCGGGCTCCTGCCGGCCCGCTGGCCCAGGGGGCTCAGCAGCCTCGTCGGTGCACGAGGAGTCGGAGCGTGCGCGGGTCTCGTCGTCTGGCCCGCCCTTCGGCATGGGAGCTGGGGCCCGATCAGCTCGCGGGGGGAAGCGTCGGATGCCGGCGGCGGGGTGAGCCCAGGCGGCGCCTCGTCCATGCCCAACCCATGGCATGCCTGGGGGCGCTGCGAGGCCAGGCGGGGTCCGGAAGCCCTCTTGAAGCTCGATGATGGCCCTGCTCGTCTGGATCACCTCAGCCGGGGGCGCGGGCTCCACTGGCAGCGGGATGCCTTCCTCCGTGCTGCTGCCGTCCGATCCACAGCACAAGCTGGGATACACCTGCTGCCTGGCGTCGACAGCGGGCGGGCTCCGCGGCTCCTGCGGTGCCTGGATACGCCCCTCCTCGAGGTGCTTCCTGGTGCTCGCCATCTGTTCGAGCAAATGCCTCAGCGCCGAGGGAAGCTCCGCCCGCGAACATGGCGCATCGACGAGGCCGCGCTCCTTAGAGCAGTTAGTAACAGCGGACCTGGAAGGCGCATCTGTTGCTTTGAGCGCCTCGTCCTTGGCCTCCGTTTTCTCGCTCAGCTCCGCCCGCGAGCGTGGCTCATCGACGGGGCCGTGCTCCTGAGAGCAGTCAGTGTCAGCGGGCCTGGGAGGCGCATCCACTACTTCTAGCGCCTCGTCCTCAGCCGCCTTCTTCTCGCCGTCGCCGTTGCTGCTCTCGGCCGCCTGACCAACCAACCTCTGGCACGGCTCATCGCCCAGCCTCGTGCTGACCTCCTTCGGCAGCCACTTAGGCCGAACTGTTGGGCCTGTTCTGGCGAGCGACCGAGCGCCCACTGACGAACTGAGGGGCGCTGGTCGTTCGCGTGCTGTGCGCTTATCTTCGACTGGCTTCGCCCTCCAGACGAAGGAGGCAATCATTGAGCTGGGCTGGTACCATCTCAGAACGCCGCTGCGGGCCACTGCGCCGACCACGCAATAGAACGACTTCCCGAATCCCCACCAAATCTTGCCAGAGGGCTCGTCAGGAGTCAGAACGAAAGTCTTACAATAGCCAGCCTCTGCCCTAAAAGTACACGTCCAACGCTGGGCTGCGTCTGGGCGATGTGGCGCGCCGATCGGCACACATCGTGGTCTTATAGTCCCACATCGAATGTGATACGTCTGGCCCGTGTCATCTCTCCACTCGCGGCATAAGGGAGATCCGAAACCAGCGCCATGCTCGTCGAACGTGGCCGCGCTCTTGGGCAAAGCAGTCAGGGTGTGCTTTGCTGCGGGTTGGCGCAGAGCTGGCTGCCGAGGCATGCTCGTCGTGGGCATGTATCTCGTAGTCTGGTCAAGAAGCGCCCAGTGGAAAAAGGTAATCGCCCGACTGGAGGTTCACCTCTTGAGCCTTAAGCTCAAAAACGTAGGGAAATCGGACCTTCGGGATATCGGAATCGAATCGGATCGGGAAGGCCTGAATCGAAATCTCACTGCGCGCAGATTTCTGCCCGTACAAAGCCCTGAAAAGGCGAGCGAAAAATGGAGTGAATTTCACGTGGATGTTTGTTGTAGTGTTCTTTCCTGGACAAGAAGGTCCGCACGACATTCACTTCAAACTCGGGAACGAATCGGATCGTTCAGATCGAAATTGACCCTGACTTCAGAGAGACCCCAGAAGTTCACAACACAGTCACTGGACGGCCCAATGCGGCTCCGCGACTCGAAGATCCTCAGAACGTGTGTTTGCGCCAACCGTGTATTAGCGCCAACGTGTGCCTGTCCACCGAGGCCCTTCATCGCGACGCAAGCCTCGCAATGAGGGCCGACACAGGCTACGTGCTATCGGTGGAGCTCAACAGGGCAAACATGCACTGGGCTAAGACGTCCCGAGTATCACCAGAGCCCCGCCAACGGGGACGTTGACAAACCAGGACGTGGGTACGCCCGAGAAAGCCACAGCCGTGGGTCGAACCCTTCTCTATTCTTCATCATTTCTCTCACCCCGATCTGGCAGTCCTGGTTTCTGGGGCCCTGAGATCACCGAACGAGGGCGGGACTGGACGGCCTCAAGGCGACACTATCCAGAATGCGATTCGATGTTGCGCTGGCACGGTGGCGGGGTCTACACAAGCATCCAGACATAAGGACCTTTGGTGATGATATAGACATGTCCGAGTAGCGGGAGGAAATAAGAGGCGAATGACAAAATTGGGAAAGAATCAGGAAACGAGGCAAGCTGGGCAATTGGACATGCAATAGCCCATCCAACGAAGTCAACAGTCAGAGCAGAGATAACAATCATGTCAGCGCGTCGACCCCGAACAATACCTCCCGCCCACGGCACCGTTGTAAAAAACACCCACCACAAGGAGAAGAAGAAGAAGAAGAAGAAGAACTGCATCAACATGAACTTTCGGATCTCCACTCGGATTTCTTGGATCTGCGCTGGAACCCTGGTGCGCGGAGCGCGCAAGGGGCTGCGCCGGAGGCGCCGCCAGGGGGTTCCAGCGCCGATCCAAGAAATCCGCGCGGATCTCCGAAAGTTCACGTTTATGCCGTTTTCTGTTCCTCGACAACCACACGGCACCAACCACAGGCGCGCTCTAACCAGAAGTTCGAGGCGAATCCAGCTGTGGCGACGAGGGCCTCCCAGGATGCCAAAAAAGGGGAAAACGGGGCAAGGGTAGCGGTATGGATACATTTTACCTTTTCCTCCCCTGGCTTCGAGGCACACCAACCACAGGGCACCGAACACAGACCACGGGGCCTCGGCCATCGGCCACCGACCAGGGCACGGCCGACCGCTTCCCGCACGGATCCTCAAGTGCAAGAGCGCGCTTTTCTTTTTCGAAGCCACGGGTCCTCGGCCACCGACCACCGACCAGGGAACCGCCGACCGTCGGCGAGTCCGAAGGGTGTGGTTTGCAAGGGGCGCAGTTTGCAACGGGCACCCTGGGGGCCACCCTGGGGGGCAGGCGGGGACCTCGATAGAGTTCTCCGCCGTGCCCCGAGGAGGCCCGACGAGGATAGTGCCGTGCCCCCAGGCCCCAACGCCGCCGATCCCAAACCACACCCCCGCGCATAGTGTGGTGGGGGGAGGGGGGAAGACTTCTTAGAATGAGGCTGCTTCTCAGAAGGCGCCCGCCTAACATCTATAGACAAGGCCCGCGCCATCTAAGCAGCAGGGGTGTTTCTAAGAAACCTTCCCCCCTCCCCCTACCCCCCTCTGCGCATGGCCGATGTGCAGCCGCGGAGACCGCTCCCCACACGCATCCTCGGGGGCACCGGCGCGCAGGGCCCCGAAAAAGTGAGCACTGGCGCGCGCCGGCGGCCGACCGAGACCCCCAGGACGCCACAGGGCCTTGGCATGAATGGAATGGGCCCTAAGGGAAACGGGCCCTGGACCCCGGGGCCTTCCGCCCGCCGCCTCCCCCAGCTATCCTCCTCCGCCTTCTTGTCCCTTGCCCTCTTCGCCCGCCCCCCTACCTCCGCTCCGGCGCAAGCGGCATCAACGTAAACTCTCGACGGTCCGCGCGGATTTCTTGGGTCTACCCCCCTCCCTGGCGCGCGGAGCGCGACCGGGGGGGGCGCCGGAGGCGCCGCCAGGAGGTTCCAGCACAGATCCAAGAAATCCGCGGGGAACTCCGAAAATTTATGTTCATACCGTTTTTTCCTCGAAGGAACTGCTCATTCTGGGAACCTTCCTGGAGCCACTCGCTCTACTCGTGCGTCGAAGCTGCGTCGAACGTCCGTCGATTCGAGTCGACCTTGAGTCGAACCTGAGTCGAAGCTGAGCCGAACTTGAATCGAACTTGAGTCGAACTTGGGTCGAACTGGGGTCGAACAGATTTGTTAGGTGGGCCCCAGGAAGGTCCCCCAAACGAGCATCTGAGAAACGGGCCATGAGGGAAATAAGTCGTGGACCCCGTGGCCATCCCCCAGACCAGCCCCTTCATCCTGAGTCGTTCAGCCCGTGGAGGGCCCCGAGAGCCCGAAAACTTCACCAGCCTCGACTTTATCCCTATCCCTAAGATTGCCGAGCCAAAAAGCGACGACAGTCTCAGGGATGCGCCCACCAAAACTGAAGGAATCCTTAAGATCGGCATCGAGATGAGGCGATTCCACCCATAGAGATGGGTTAAACCGGGGATGTCCTCCTACAGGCGGGCTGTGAAAGACAAACAGAAAAATAATCAAAACATGCTCAGTTAAAGTCCAAAGGGCGCGAGACATCGTCCACAGACCACCCACGGGAGGTCCCAAAGCCCAAAACCCCCCAAAGACGAACCAAGACTGCCCCAAAAGGAACCAAGACGGTCAAAGAGGACCCCAAATCGCCGAACTATCGGTCCAAGGCGCCAAAGCAACCCCGGGAAGCAAACAATAACCCCCCCGGCGATATCGCGACCTCAAAAAGTAAAATAAATAATTATTTTGGGCGGCGCCCTCCGGCGATATCGCTAGCACATAACAATAAATTAACCTGACGATGGACCCAACCATATGCAGGTGTGAGTACCGCAATAGTGATTCACTTTTTCGTTGGCGATCCCTATGAGGCAACGAACCGCGCTAGGGGTGTGCCGACATAAGTGGCGTGGTACACAACGCGAACGAAAACGATTGATCTGACTACGTAGGGAGACTGAGCGCGGGTGAATCTGCGCGCGTGCGTCTGACTGTGAATGAATCTGCGTGCGAGCGAGTCTACGTGCATGAATGCGAATATGACAAAGCGTGGTGCATTTGTGTATGAATGTCAATAGTTTGACAATGACTGCCTCTGAGTACTCGTGACGCTGGGCGTGGCCGCCGCAAGGAGCTTCCCAAGGACTCCCCGACGGCATCGCCCGCGCGCCGCGACGCCAATGTCGGCGCGCCCCCCCGCGAGGATCGCGCCCGCTTCCTCCCCTTCCTTTACTCCCTCTTTGCCCGCGCACTCAAAAGTCCAAGGCTGCGGGCGCAGCGCAGCGCGGAGCCCCCGCGACGCGCGCAGGTCGCCCCGGAGGGGTCCCAGCGACGCGCGCGGGCCGCCCACTGCGCGGAGCAAAGAGAGCTAGCTGGCTGGCTTATAGCGGGCAAGGCTCTTGCCGCTGGGCAGAGCGACGACGGGCGAGCGAGGCGCTGGGCAGAACGCAGCACGGGGCCCCCGCGACGCGCGCAGGTCGCCCCGGAGCGGTCCCAGCGACGCGCGCGGGTCGCCCGCTGCGCGGAGCAAAGAGAGCTAGCTGGCTGGCTGGGACCTGCGGTGGGGCTCCATATGGGGCCACGTAACGCTGTACTGGGCAAGGGAGACGCATGCGGACTGCGCCACGGCAACCTTCGGTGGAGTTCCCTTTGGGGCCACGAAACGTGTGAGGGGTGTGCCGAAATTAATGGCGGGGACGCATGCGGACTGTGCCACTGGGACCTTCGGCGGAGCTCCTGTGGGGCCACGAAACATGTGAGGGGTGTGCCGACATGAGTGGCGGAGACGCATGCGGACTGCGCCACGGGGGCCGTCGGTGGAGTTCCTGTGGGGCCACGAAACGCGTGAGGGGTGTGCCGAAATGAATGGCGGGAACGCATGCGGACTGTGCCACTGGGACCTTCGGCGGACCTCCTGTGGGGCCACGAAACGTGTGGGGGGTGTGCCGACATGAATGGCGGGAACGCATGCGGACTGTGCCACGGTGACCTTCGGCAGAGCTCCTATGGGGCCACGAAGCGTGTGAGGGGTGTGCTGAAATGAATGGCGGGAACGCATGCGGACTGTGCCAACGGGACCTTCGGCGGAGCTCCTATGGGGCCACGAAGCGTGCGAAGGGTGGGCCGACATAAATGGCGGAGACGCATGCGGACTGTGCCACCGGGGCCTTCGGCGGAGCTCCTATGGGGCCACGAAACGTGTGAGGGGTGTGCCGAAATGAGCGGCGGCGGACGCATGCGGACTGTGCCACGCATGACTGTGCCACCTTCGGCGGAGCTCCTATGGGGCCACGAAACGTGTGAGGGGTGTGCCGAAATGAGCGGCGGGGACGCATGCGGACTGTGCCAATGGGACCTTCGGCGGAGCTCCTGTGGGGCCACGAAACGTGTGAGCGGTGTGCCGACATGAGTGGCGGGGACGCATGCGGACTGCTCCACTGGAACCTTCGGCGGAGCCCCTATGGGGCCACGAAAGGTGCGGGGGGGGGGGCCGGGGGCGCATGTGGACTGTGCCACTGGGACCTTCGGCAGAGCTCCTATGGGGCCACGAAGCGTGTGAGGGGTGTGCCGAAATCACACGCCCACTGGGACCTTCGGTGGAGCTCCCTATGGGGCCACGAAACGTGTGAGGGGTGGGCCGAAATGGGTGCGCGGGACACATGCGCACACACCCACTGGGACCTTCGGTGGAGCTCCCTATGGGGCCATGAAGCGTGTGAGGGGTGTGCCGAAATGGGCGTGCGGGACGCATGCGGGCACACCCACTGGGACCTCCGGTGGAGTTTCCTATATGGGGCCACGAAACGTGTGAAGGGTGGGCCGAAATGGGGGTGCGGGACGTGCGGTGTGCGGGACGCATGCGGGCACACCCACTGGGACCTTCGGTGGAGCTCCCTATGGGGCCACGAAGACGTGCGAAGGGTGTGCCGAAAATGGGTGTGTGGGACGCATGCGGGCACACCCACTGGACCTTCGGTGGAGCTCCCTATGGGGCCACGAAACGTGTGAGGGGTGTGCCGAAATGGGTGTGCGGGACGCATGCGGGCACACCCACTGAGACCTTCGGTGGAGCTCCCTTGAAGGGCCACGAAACGTGTGAGGGGTGGGCCGAAATGTGTGTGCGGGACGCATGCGGGCACACCCACTGGGACCTTCGGTGGAGCCCCCTATGGGGCCACGAAACGTGTGAGGGGTGGGCCGAAATGGGTGTGCGGGACGCATGCGGGCACACCCACTGGGACCTTTGGTGGAGCTCCCTATGGGGCCACGAAACGTGCGAAGGGTGTGCCGAAATGACTGTGCGGGACGCATGCGGGCACACCCACTGGGACCTTGCGTTCAAAATCGAATGTCTCCGAAACATAGTTTCGCAAGATCAGTTTTCAAACGAGACTGCGCTTAAGCTGTTGCGATTTTTTTGCTCTAATATATGCGTAATTTTTTTTGAAAAAAAGAGGAAAAACATGCTCATCAAATTCTGCCTAGCAGGCCTCTCGCGCCGCATGTCGAACGCCCTCGCGCGCGTGCTGGGGGGGGCACGACCCGTGTCAAAGAATGCCACGCGGGCCACTCTCGCGCGCTGGCCGTTCGCGCATGTCGAACTCCTTCAAAACCTCCATCACCGACGCGAAGACGCCGGCATCGTCGTTGGCGTGATCCACATCGGCGCCGTCACTGGTCGCGGGTGGGTCGCGGGTGGGTCGCTGTTGGGTCGCGGGTGTAGACGGCAGAAAATTCCCATCATAATCACCCCGACAAGCGAAGCCGGTCAGTAAACGCAGACAACGGATGAACCGAACAGGGCAAGGCTGGCGGGTGGGACGACGACAACAAACAACAACGGCAACAACAACAACAACAGCAGCAGCAACAACGTAACAAGCTGAACTCCCACCACGAACTCCCTATTCAGCCAAACACCCATGGGCAATGAATGACCGTCGGCCGCCTCACTCTGACGAATAGGAGGCGACAACTCTCATGCGCGCCTCTCCGAGAAAAGAGCTTGGATCGAATTGTTCCCTTACGCACCTGTCCGAAAGAATAGAACTCAGAAGCGACCGTTGTGTCGTCCGTGATTTGTCTGGCTATTTCACTCTGGGCATCCTCAAATTTCAAAAAATCGGACGCGCCGCTCGCGTGGATCGCAACGTCATGGTCAACAAACACACTTGCCATTCGATATGTTTAAAACAATTTTGAAACAAAATGGTGGTCTTTGGTGCTACGCAGAAATGTGACAATGATGCTGGTTGTTCAATGATTGATTGTGCAGTTCGCATGGTATGATGGAAACACCATCACACACAGTGCGTCTAGGACGCTGCAAGCAACAGTCGGCAAACAAACAAACCAACAAACAAAAACGTTGGCGATTCTTCGGTCCTCAGATTACTTATCCAGTTCTGCTCCTACCTTTGCTCCGTTGTGCCCACAAATCTGCTTGTCTGTCTGTCGTCTAGTCGCAGGCTGTGGCAACCCCATCGGTGGCATCTCACTGCGTATTCCTCAATCTCTAATGGGTGCGTTGCCTGATCTGGAACCGATCGGTCCGGCGACGTTGTCTTCCGTTGCCTCCCGTTGTCTCCTGTTCGCCGCAATTCTCAACCACTGCCACCCGTTACCTGCGTCGTCGCGCGCGCATGCCGAACTCCTTCAACAAAGAAACCTGCGGTTTCGAAAAGATGTCAAAATCGAGTGCCCAAAGGCATGTTTTTTTATTTTTTTAAAAAGCACACCGGGTTTCGAAACACGGATTCTCAAAACAGTCATGCGCGCTTTTACGAATTCTTACGAAAACCAAACATGATCATTGAATGTTACCAAACGGGGTTCGCGCGCGCGCATGTCGAGATCATTCGGACGCCCTTGCGCGCGTGCTGTCGCGATAATCTCGTGCAAACACGGGACGAAGTGCACGCGCGCGCGTCGTTGCGCGCGCATGTCGAAGTCATGCAAAAACCTCGGGTTTCGTCAGGATGTCACAATCGACTGTCCAAAAAAACATGTCAAAACAAACTGTTTCGCAACATCAGTCTTCAAAATAGCCTGCGCTCGCGCTGTGGTGAATTCTGAAGATAAGCATAGGTTGCTTAACATCTTCATTGAGCTCTGCCAAACGAGCCTCTTGCGCCGCATGCCGAAACCATTCAAACGCCCCTGCGCGCGCGCTGGGGGTCACGACCCGTGTCAAATCAAACCATGCGGGCCACTCTCGCGCGTCGGCCGCGCGCGCATGTCGAACTCCTTCCTAAACCTTCATCACCGACGCTAGGACGCCGTCATCGTCGTCGGCGTGATCAGCATCGGCGCCGTCACTGGCCGCGCAGTCGCCGCTGTCATCATCGCCATCAGCACCAATTATGTCATCATCGTGCCTACCGTTGTCGACGTTGCCATGATACCGCGCCCGCCCAAGTCGCCAACTCGCAGTGAAGTGCCCGCTGGGATGTGCCCAGCGGTCAGCGAAGAGGCCGCGCTGGTCGCGCCAAACTAGCTGGCCGCTGCGCGCGCGGGCATGCGCGAGCGAGCGCGACAGTCGAGATGCACCAGCCAGCACCAAGCACTCACCGCAATCGCCGCCGCATGGGTTTTGCAAACCAAGTTGCGGGTGGATGGGTGGGACGATTGCGCGAGCTGTGGAGTTGACAACTCACTGCGAACATAAATTGATTACATCACAGAGGTTGCACCACATATGTTGCCCGACGTATGCTGCACAACATAAACTACACCATATCAATTGCACCACATATCCTGCACAGCATAGACTGCAAATTCGCGGGCCCAACGGGCCAGAGGCGTGCTAAGATCTCCCGTAACTACTCAACAATATTTCTAATTCGCGCGCGCGGGGCGGCCCCCGGGAGCACCCCGGCGAAAAGTACCCCGACCGCAGCCCAGGAAGGTCTACTCAGAAATGGTTTTCCTCCTGGGCACGGCCTCTCAGGCCCCCCAGAGCGCGCCAAGAGGGCCCCAAGAGGCCCCCAAGACTGCCCAAGAGGCCCCCGAGACGCCCAGAGGACGCTCCAAGACGCCGAGGGGATCGGCCAGCGTCCCTCGCGCTTTGTGGGGATGTCTCGAACGGTTTGCCTGGTTTCTGTGCCAACATCCTTCGCTTTCGGAGCAGATTTGGAGGATGTCTCGAGCGAGGCGCCCATTTTCACTCCAGGTGGGCTAGATTTTGAGGATGTCTCGATCGGTTTGCTTGTTTTGGTGGCCAGGTTCGTGGGCGCAGATTCTTCTCAGGATGCCACAGGAGGCTCCAACGGGCTCCAGAAGGCCCCAGGAGACCACATGAGGTCCCAGGAGGCATCAGGAGGCCACAGACAGATTCAAGAGGCCACAGGATGTCCCAAGAGGCTCCAGAAGGCCCCAGGAAGCTCCAGAAGGCCTCAGGAAACCACAGTAGGCCCCAGGAGGCAACAGGAAGCGCCAGGAGGCCTCGGAAGGCAACAGGAGGCCCCGAGAGGCCCCAGGAGCAGGAGGCCTCAGAAGGCAACAGGAGTGGCTCCAATCCCATGTGTTTTACGTATGCTCCTATCGATTGGGCCTCACCTGGAGCACGATTCTTTGATGTTATACGTATGTTTCTATATATTGTCCTTCTCCTGTGTGCACAATCCTATATGTTTTACTTAGGTTCCTATCTAGTGGGCCTCTCCTGGGGCACGAGTCCTTGGTGTTTTACGCGTGTTCCTATATATTGCCCTTCTCCTGCGGCTCTCATCCGCAATGTTTTATGCACGTATGTTGCCATATGTTGCGCCTCTCCTGGGGCACGAGACCTACCTAGGAGGTCCCAGGAGGCCCCAAGAGGCCCCTGGAGACCCCAGGAAGGCCCAGTAGGTTAGACACTCACGGCGGACAAGTCCATGCGAATAGATGCACATATGGGGAGCCCCACGCAGTGAGAGATTTTCAAGTTGCCGCTCGGCGCGGCAGCACGTTATAAGTTCAGAGCACAGGCTGACCAGGTGCCCACGCATCGGGGGCGGAAAGCATAGCGGGAAAGCCTGCGAAACACTGGGGGGCCCTTATTACCACGACGTGAAGCTGCTATCTACAGCGTTAGAAATCAACGAACTCAGCTTACTACACAACTGGACAGGGCGCGCCTGAGCTCGCAAGGTCATCCACTGACCGTTGAAATCTTTGCCTTCGAAGACCAGTGCGAGAACAGACGCCTTTAGTCATCGCGCACCTGCGCTCGATACTTTTGAAATCTTTCCCGTGCGCCAACATAGAGGCACTCTTCTTCCAATCCTCCCCGTACTGGCAGAAATCGAAGTGGTACTGCTTCGGGGAAACCGTATCGTGGTTGAAAAACGCGAACCTTGGCAAGCTTTCTCATAGCGGCTGTTTTCCAAACACGGCTGTTTCGGGGAGTTTCGATAACCCAAGGTATACCGAACGAGGAGGCGACGCGCCAATCACGGCACACGTCGTGCATTAAGTTGTCCACGGCCTTCACCTTCTCCTGATCCTTATCAGAAAGCCCAGTGCGCCCCATAAGATACTGTCCGTCATCGCGCAACGGCCCAAGGCCGCTCCCCTTCCACCTATTGGCACGGCTCCAAGAATTACAAGGCAGCCCAAACCAGTAAGAACACACTCGTCTACTTCTCACCAAGGCCATCAGGCGTTCCTGAACCCTCCGATCAAGAAAGCCAATCCCATCGGCGACATCAAGGCCTTCATCTCGGACATCGCGCCCCCGCACCGCTCTCGCGAGGCGGCCTGACAACGAGACAACCTCGGGGAAGCCTCGCCTCCCCGCGCGCCCCCGCGGGGCCGTCGGCCCTCGGGGTGGCGCCGGCGCTATCTTCGCCCTCCTCGTGCCGGGAGCAGCGGCGCCTTGCGGCCGAGGAGCGCGCCGTCGAGCTCGCGCGCGCACTCTTGGCGCGCCCCGGCGCCGGAGGGCCGAGCTGCGCGAGCAGGTTCTGCACCTTCCCCATCTTGGCGCAACGCCTGACGGACGACTCGGTCTGCCAACTCCCTCTCGCCATGACCGTCGCCCTGTCGCGAATCTTTCCGACGAGGTCGTGGGCGGCGCCTCCGTGCCTGCGCTGGCGCAGCGACAGGCGATCCTGCAGCCCGAGATGGAAGGCGGCCTTGTTCATCATCTCGTGAGCGTCCTTCAGTGCGAAGTCGAACAAGAGGGCGCTCCTGTCCCGCCCGCGGGCGCGCCCGTGCAGCGCGATGCCCAAGTTCGGCAGGTGCATCTGATCGGGGAGGACACTGTTGTCGAACGCCCCGACCTTATCTGGTACCTTCTCGTCCGATCCCTTGATGATCACCGTGTAGTTGCGGTAACCCTGTCCAGCCTCCGCAACTCGAAGAACCACATCCTCGGCTCGAATGCTGAGCCCTTCCGACGGCCTCAGGTAGCACAGGCAGCACGCGCATAATTACAGCATCATGTCGCGGCGACCCGCGCGGGAGGCGAAGTTCGCGATCGCCGCCGCGAGCGCCCGCGGAAGCGGCAGGAGGCTGGCCAGCGGCCCCTTCTTCCTCCACCCCTTGAGCGCCCTCTGCGCCCCCACCAGCGGCCACGCCTGGCCGTTCTTGGCGCGGGCCTCCGCGAACTGCGCCGCGGCCGTCGTCTTCTCGGCCAGTGACGGGCCGTGTCCGTCCAGTAACTTCACGTCGAAGTAATCGACCAGCGCGAGGTCCGTCGCCGCGCTGATTCCCGACGGCAGCCCGTCCCCCGTGCAGCAGCCCCTGAGCCCCGCCAGGAAGAACTCGCAATCCTCGGACGCTCTCTTTGAAATGCGTCTCTCCTCGAGGCGTGACTTCTTGCCCCATCCAGGCCAGCAGCGCCCCGCGCGGTTCGGCGGCCTCGGCGGCCTGCCACATCTGCGCCGTCCGCTCCAGCGCACGCCGCGCCCTCAGCGGCGGGCCGCCCCGCGGGCCCAGGGATTGCGAGGCCGCCGCCGCCGGGCAGCGCGCCTCCAGAGGACCCGCCGCGGCCGCGGCCGCCAGCGCGCCAGCGCTTAAGCCCCCGAGACTCCGCGATGAAGTCCGCGCCAAGCCCGAGGACGATGTCGCGCCTGTCCCGCGCCTCGCGCCCAGGCTCAGCTGCCTCGCCTCGTCCCCGAGCGGAAGCAGGGTCGGCCCCGCGCTGACGGCCCTGCCGGGGCGGCCGCCTGGAAGGCCCATCAGCGACGTTGGGCTCGCCGGGGGCCCATCGCGGACGGAGCCGGCTGTTGGTAGCCAGCGACAAAGCCCCAGCCTGCTGACATACTCTGGACGCCCCTTGGACAGGGCAAAGCAGAGGCCCCATGTTATCCACCAACAGAACGCGACGCATCCCAAAATTTCGACCAGCACGAAACAGTCCCCTCAATGCCAGAACGACGGCCCCCCCTTCCTTCAGCGTGGCATGCTCCTCGAGAAAACGCCAACTGCCAAAGAGAACCACGCCCCAGTCCTCACTCTTCAGAAGCCCAGCGCGCGCCTCGGGAAAGTCGGAGCCTTCCTCGCGCCCAAAAGAATCCCAATCTTCAGCGCCCTCCCATAGCCCTTCTCGCAATCCCCAGGCGCCCCAACGTGGCCTGCGCCAGCGATGTCCTCCAGGGGGTTTAGACCTAAAGCTCAAGAGCGCGGGGCCCACTGATCAAGGGGCAGCCTCTTGAACCTCCACCTCTCGTTCCACCTCCCAAGACCACAAACCGCAGCCTCTCCTAGCCCTCCTTGACAAACTCCATACCCTGTTGGAGACGCATCGGCGCAAGGTACGGTCGGATTTCAATGTTGACGAAGATCACGCACACAGAGGAAGCACGCCAGCGACCAGGCGACATTCTTTGCAGCAGCTCGGCCAGAGACGCTCGGGCTCTTCGCTCTGCGCGACGAAGTAATACAGATGGCGCAAGACTGACGGCGCACTCCTGTTGAGCACGGCGATGTATATAAAATGGCCAATCAACCTCTCCACCACCTTGCCTGAGACCGCGGGCCCCTCGCTAAGCCAATCGAAATTCACGATCAACTTCCAAAGCTTCTCTGGGTCGGGACGCAGCGTCCCGCGTGATGCGTCCAAGATCGAACCCAGCGCGCGGGCGACGAGGTCCGGCCCCGCGACGCCGCGAATGCTGAATCCATCCTCCTCCATCTGACCCTGAACCTCATCGCGCGAGCTTCCCGCCAGCTCGTTCGGAAAAAGACCCAGCGTTGAGGTTGCCACAGTATCCCATGTACACCGTGCCCCCCGCGCCGAAGCTGGGTGCAGGATGGCCGTAGACCGAGATCAATCGCTCCGAAACTTGTCGCACATCGACCTGGATGTGATACTCCTGGGCGAGCCAGAAAGACCAGGTAAAGCCCGCGGGTAACGCCGTCAAACATCGAACCCGCGTCGCCCCCGTGGAAGTTTTTGAACATCACCTCTGGCACCCCGGAGGCTGTGAAATCATTCGCACGCAGGTCCATCTCCAAGGCGCAGAAGTCCGAGAGGCCATCTGGGATCCCACACGCGTAGAAACAGGCCTTGCTATCCGCCCCAGCACAATACAGGGCCTGATCGACAGGGAGTTCGAGATCACAAGGGGCACTGAGGCTCCCGAGCTCAGTGCGAGGCGCGGGGGCAAGTCTAAGATTGCACCGTCTACTGTCCAGGACAAGACGCCGCTCCCCAGACTTCTTCAGCACGGAGAAAGCACCTATCCTAGCGGCAGGGCGACGCGTGAACTTGACAGGGCCCCTGGAGGCGAACGTCGAGGCGAAAGCTCCGAAGCCGTCTGGCTTCTTCAAAAGAAGGTCAAGGTAGGGCGGCACCTTTCCCGCTTGCTCTGCCTCGCGCTCCGCGCAGCGGCGCCAACAAGCATTCGCCCCTCGAAATCGCGGAGGCAATCACCTGGGGCACCCACCGAGACCGAGACCATATCTACGAAAGATCGATCCACATCATGGGCCGACAAATCATGCAAAACCCTGGGGGGCCGGGCGCCCTGCCCAAGATCCCCCGCGTAAGAGTGCGTAAGAAATTCGGAGCTCCTGAAGGGCTCCTGAGCGAGAGGGGGGCCAGGGGGCGCGCGCCCGAGCTCGCGGATGCGACAAACCAAGAAACCCAAGACAGCACGCTGGCACTGTGGCAGGCTTGCGATCTCAGAAGCATCCGGAGGTGCGCGCCAAGCCCTGGCGCCGAAGCACACGGAGTTCAGGGCGTCGACGGACCTGTTCGCGCTCTTGGCGATGGCGAACCGACGAAGGAGTCGTCGCGTCGTCGAACGACTGGGCCGCGCCTCGCGATCCAGGACTCCGGGAGCGAGCCTTGGCAGCGGGAAGATGTCCCGCTGTCGGGCGGCGGCACCTGCCTCCAAAAACGCCGGCGGCGCTGCGGCCTCCACCATGCTCTGAAGTACCCCCACCCAGGCTGAGCTCACCTGAGCGGGGTTTCCACTGCTCCGGGGCTCTGGCTGTGCGCGGGAGGCCGTCGAGCCGCCTCGACCTCCCATCGGCTTGACGCCAACCGTCCCCGGCGGCCCCACCGCCGCCCCGGCCTTTGCCATCTCCCTTAGGCTTGCCACGGAACGTGCGGTTCTCGGCCGCCTTGCGCTTCTCCTTCGCGATCGCCGCCTCGGCCCGGGGCCTCTCCGAGACGTGGCGGCCAGCGCCGGGGCCGCCGGCGCTCCTCCAGCGCGCGGCCCGTCGCCCAGCGCGCCGCCGATGCACCGCCGCCCAGCGCGCCGCCTGCGGCCACTGCCGCCGCCGCTGGCGCCGCGGGGCGAAGCGCGACCACCTCCTGCGCCTCCGCGAGCCGCTGCTGCACCTCCGCGTCCGACGGCGCCGCCGCGAACCTGTACAGGTTGGCCGCCCCCACCCCGATCGGCAGCTCCCCGTTGTCACCGAGGAGCCGCACCAGCTCGAACGTGCCCGAGTCGCTGGAGTCCACATCGTAAACGTCGTAATCGGGCGACGCTGCCGTCACAACACCATTCACCATGTCACTCAGGAGGAGTCGCTCGTGTAACAACTCCTCTCCCGCGCCCACGTACTTCGCGAATGCTCTCCGTAGCGTTGTCGCTCCAGCCCCCGTCGGCAAGGGCCATCCGTCCGCCCCCCGAGGAAGCGGAGCTGGAGCTGGCGGCCCCGGAGCCCCCACGCCGACAAGCGCCATTGGTTCACGTCAGCAGCACCTGCACGATACCGAAGAGCAGCGAGATGAAGGCCCCCGCCAGCAGCTCGAAGCCCGTGGTGCCCCCGCACGGCGTCGACTCGCACGCGCAGTGGCAGTGGCACGTGGGGGGGGGATCTCGGGACAGATGACCTCGGCCCGCCCCGCGGCGCGCGCCGACTGGGCGGCGTCCGAGAAAGCCCCGCGGATCACCCACGCCGAGAACGCGGTGAGCCCGCTAGTGACAGCCAGGTTGATCGCCGCGAGGCTCCCAAGATTGGCCCACAGCATGCGGGTCGCCTGCGGGAGATGCCAGTGCACCCCTCAGGCGCAGCAAAAAACCTTTGAGGTTGGAAACGGCCGCGGGGGGAGGAGGAGGAGGAAGAGGAGGTGCACCAAATTAACATTTTTTCTAATTTTTCCCAAAACACATTTCCCTCAGAAAGTCTTCCCTTCCTGACGACATCTCGGACATTCTCCGTGCGTTTCGGAGGCTCTCGTCACCGCAGCCGGGCGCAGCTCGGGAAACTGGGCAGGATGGACCCCTGGGAGGAGATCTGGGGACCAGCTCTGAAAAGATTTTTGGGTCGGGGCGTGGAGGGCGACGACGACCACGGCAGCGGCTGCCCCGCTCCAAGAATCACCTCAGAAGCCCCCCGGAAGTCCCAAGACGCCCAGAAGCTCCCAAGAGGCCTGAACAGCTCCCAAAATGCAGCTAATATGTGATCGTAACCGCGCCGTTCAATGATGCGGCATGTTTACCCTTTCCGGCTCCCAACGACCTCATAATACCCAGAGGGCCTCCACAATAATGCCCAGTCGTAACCCACCAAACGATTCAAAGTGTCTTCCATAACGGCAAACCTGGCCAAGGATGCACTCCGAGACGGCCAATATCGCTTCCAAGAGACAGCCAAATGGCTTCCAAAAGGGCCAGGATGGGCTTGTCTTGCAACCGAGCAAGTCCACGATGCCCTCAGAGCAGGCGAGGACGATCGTAGAACACCGATGCCGGTCGCAAGAATGCCCCAAAAATGTCTGACGCAGCATCCTGATGCAACCATCACCCCTCCGAGACATGTGGAAACCACGACAGGCCCCCAAGAATATAATCCTTGTCGGTTTCCTCCTCGTTCCCCTCCTCCTCGTTAGATTCTCTTTCGATGTTGCTGGCATCACGGAACCCTTTACCAGCACGCTCGGAACCCTCTTGAGGGGAGGGCCTTACGCCCTTCCGAACGCCTCCGAACACCTCCTGCTCCTGCACCATGAGGGTACTCTGGGTTTCTCAATAAGCGTGGGGGGGCACCCCCCGACTGGGTCAACCTAGCCTCGTCGTCGCGCCGCGACGGGGGTCGGGGCGCCTTCGGCGCGCGGTGGCTGCACGCGACGGGGGTCGATGTGGGGCTGTCGGCGGGGGTGACGCCCCCCCGACGCCTATTAAGAAACTCGAAAATTGAGCACCGGCTATAGAGCCTCTGCAAGGCCGCTAACGCAGGAGGAAGGGGTGGAGGAGGGGGGGAAGCAGTAGACGCATCAACCATTTTGCAATATGCCCTCCCTCAAAAGTCCCTCTTCATAGGTCCCTGCAAAAAGTTCTGTTCATTACAGGAAAGGCACATTAGAAGACAACCGTCCTAGAATCCTTAATCGTGACAAAACACCAGTCTTGGGACTTCAGCGCGTCAGACCAACGTGACTGTTGCGTCCTGAAAATCCTAAGCCGTGCCAGAACACCACTCCTGGGACTTTCAACACCGCGAATCAATCTGACTCTGGCGTCCCGACAAGTCCAACTGTAAGATATACCTGTCCTGGAACTTCAACCATGCGAACGCATCATGACTGCATCGGATATGAAAATACGAAGCAATACGGCGAGAAACTCATGTTGAAAAGGAACCGTCCTCCATCCGTGAAGCCGCTTCGAACTTTTAAGAAAAATGCGCGCGGCGCTAAGGCAACAACCTCATATTCAAAAGGAGCCGCTCTCCATCTGTGAAACGGTTGCATGCTTTTGAGACGAACGCGCGTGACACCAGGGCGAGAGTCTCGTTTTGAACACCGACCTCCCTCCATCCGCAAACCTGTTGAGACGTATGAGATGAACTTGCGCGGCGATGAGGCGAGAGCCACATTAAAAAAAAACATTCGCCCTCCGTCCGCGGAGCGGCTGCAAAGTACTTTTAAAACGAATAGGCGCGGCACTATGGCAGAAACGCATTTTGAAAACCACCTGTCCTCCATCCGTGAGATCGTTGAACACTTTGAAAACGAATATGCGCGGCGCCAACGCGAGAACTACATTCTGAAAACCACCCGCCCTCCCTCCATCTGTGCAACTGCTGTAAATTTCAAACTTCAAGCTAATACACGGAGAAATAATCTCAGGCGAAACGACCTGCCCGCCCTACATACGTGTGGGGGCCGACGTGTGGGGGGTGCGACCGGGAAGATCTACTTATCAGGAGAGGGGATGGTGGAGGAGAAGGGTGGATAGGTGGAGAGAGAGGGAAAGGAGATGGAGGGAGGAGAGGAGAAAAAAGAAGGAGGGTGGAGAGGAAGAGAAAGAAACGGGCTCCCTCCTCCCTCCTTTTCCCAGGAGCAGCCAAGATGGAGGCAGAGATGGCGGCAGAGAGGCTGAGGCACCCGCACGAGATGGAGGCAGAGATGGCACAGCACGAATCCTGGGGCCTCGATGCGGGTCCAGCTTGAGACATGGTGCAGAGAGAGTGGGTCGTCTAAGGCTCTGGTTATGGTTAGTTGCGATGTTGCACTTGTCCGCGCCGTCGGATCTCAGGTCCGTTCCGCTCCGATCGATCCGAATCGAGATCGAGGAAGGAGAGGGAGGGAAGTGAGGGGGAGGAAGAGATGCGGAAGAGAAACCAGATCAGGATGAGACTCTGAGGATGTGTGGAGTGGAGGAGGCGGGAGGAGAGGGAGGGCGAGGGGCTAGAGGAGGGGGGGGAGGAGGAAGCGGGAGGAAAACCAGGGCGCGGGACGGATAGCAGGAGGAGTAGAGGGCAGAAAATCCACCACCAGAATAAGCACCCCGACGAGCGAAGGCGTTTCGCAAACGCACCCAAGGAAGGAATCGAAGAGGGCAGGGTTGTCCAGTAGAACGCCCAGGGCTGCTTCGTAAACGCCACATGTCGGGGTCTGGGTGGTCTTTCCCCCCTCGAAGGAGCCCCCCCCCCCGGTGCGGGGCCCTCGCGCATGCGGGTCGGCCGGCGCCCATGCGGGCTGGCCGACGCCCATGCGGCATCAGACTGGGCGCGCATGCGCCGCCGCGGCGCTGCGGCGGCCCTCGAGCCGAGGGGGGCGCGGAGGCCGCTGCCGTGTGGTGGAGATCCAAACTTCTTCGATAGGCAGAGATCGTTCGAACACCAATCGGAGACTCCTCCTCCTCCTTGTCCTCCTCCTCCTCCTCCTTTTCCTCCTCACGCTGCTCCTCCTCCTGCTCCTTCTCCTCCTCGCTCCTCCCGTATCCTCCCCCTCCTCCTCCTCCTCCTCCTCCTCCTCCGAGAAGGAGGAGGGCCGAGGGTCGAGGAGGTTCCAGGTTCAAGCACCGACGGTGGAGGAGTGGGTGTTCGGTGAGTATTTTCGGCCGCTTGTCTTGGGCCTCCAGGAGTTCAGGAGGCGTCTCGTCGCCACGGCTGGGGCTCGTCGCCGCAGAGGGAGGCCATTGCCGCCTTTGCAGATCCAAGGTGCAGATCCACCGCCTGGGGAGAAAGTGCCTCAGGACCCAAAGGTCGGGCACATGCTAGTCACACGGATTACGGATCCGTGGGTTTGGCGCGTGGGCGCCAGATCCACGGGTCGGGGAATGTGCCCCCCGAAGCACAAGCCAGGGCCGCCTCATTTGGTGGCGGAGAGCGCCGATCTTGCACGGAAGCGAGGCCCTACAGGTGGTGGTGCACGTGGATGAGCCTGGGCTCCGCGGGCCCCAGGGCACCCGCATCCGCTGCCTCCCCAGGTCCAGGAAGATCGGTTCCCCGGACGGTGGACGCTTGACATGCATGCTGTGTCGGAAGATCGACGTTTCTGGGCCGTCGTCGTCGCCGTCGCCGTCGCCGTCGCCGTCGCCGTCGCCGCCGCCGTCGTCGTCGTCGTCGTCGTCGTCGTCGTCGTCGTCGTCGTCGGCCGATGGTCGGGACAGGAGGCGAGGATGCATTATCGTCTGGGTCTTCGCGTCCTCGATGTTGGAAACACGGGTGCCCTCTCTTGGGAGGCCCAGGTGCTTTCCTTAGGGTCTCAGGCCATGCTTGTGTTCGTTAGTTCTCCTCTCCTCCTTCCCCTCCTCCCCTCCTGCTCTCTCCTTCCCAGTCCGCCTCCTCCTCCCCCTCCTTCCCCCGCCTTCCCCCCTCGTCCCTCCTTCTCCCTCCTTCTCCCTCCTTCGCTCCTTCCCTCCTACCCCCTCCCATCCTTCTCCTTCCCCCTCCTTCACCCCTTCTCCCCCTCGCCCCTCCCGTCCTTCCCCCCCGTTCCCTCCTCCGTCGTCGTCGTCGTCGTCGACGTCCTCGGGTTCGCCGTCGCTGGACCATCATCCTGGAAGCCCTCCCCCCCTGGTGTGGACGAAGTCTGTGACTACCACCAGCGGCAACGAAGAACGCCCCACCAACAGGAGGGACAGGTTGAATGCTTTGCGCAAGCTCTTAGATGGCGTGAGCCCGTGTCTTCCTTCCACCTCCCTCCCTTCCTCCTCCCTCCTTCCTTCCTTCCTTCCTCCTCCCGCCTTCCTTCTCCTTCCTCCTACAGCGTCCTCCTCCCTCGTCCCTCCCTCCTCGCTTACAGGCGCGCCAAGAGGCACTCCTGGCCTACAGGCACTCCCGTACCCCCCTGCCTACAGGCTCGCCTAAAAGCTCGCCCTGCCTATAGGCACTTCCCCCCTCCTCGCCCGCAGGCGCGCTCCTGGCCTACAAGCACTCCCCCCTGCCTACACGCTTGCCTGAAGATTCCCCCACCCTATACAATTACACACTCTGAATACAACTCTCCTCTCTCCCTTGGTGACGTCCGTCAAATATCCACCCCCCCTCCGCTCTCGGTTTTTTACACACAAGATTCCCGGGAAACGGGCTTCCGCTTGCTTTTTGTTCAAAATGCTGCTCTCGCTGAAGCGCTGGCCTCAGTTTCGAGCTACCGCTCATTCCGAATCGTGCTCCCGCTGCAGCGCTGGCGTCATCATTTCCAGCGCCATGCCACGGCATGGTTTTCGGTCCTTCCAAATATGCCTCAAAATCTTGAAAATGCCCCCGCGAAAAAAAAATCTCGGACGAGATTACACATTCGGTGTCGATTCGTTGATTTTTGGGGCCGCAGAAGCCCCCCCCACTTTGGGCTACGTCAGGCTACGCGTCCTCCGGATCGCGCTCCCGCCGCAGCGCTGGCCTCATTTCCGCGCTCTGAAGGCACTCCCGCCGACCTGGCTTCCCTGGGCCCTGCTGATGATCGACGCTGAGCTGTCGCGTGAGCCCCTGCTCGCCCGCGTGTGTGATCTGAGCTCCGCGAGTCCGCCTGGCGCCTGGTGGCGGGGCTGAGCCGGGCTGACCGACGACGGGTTTGGGATACCAGTGCAGGCGGAGCAGCTTCCAGCCAGCGTGGAAGCTTCGGCTTTTTCCGAGCGGAACTCCTCGCCAGCCACGCCCGCAGATGGAGCGAAGTTGCCGCCCAGCTGAACCAGGCGTGCTCCGACGTGGCTGAGCTTACAGCCAGCCGCATAGGTCCTGGGGACTACGCGCGTTTGCTGTTGGAGAAGAAAGGCCCTCCGAATCATCATGTCCTAGCCGGAGCAGACGCCGATCATCCTGGCGGTGCGGGCGGCGCTGGCGCGCCAAGGTGGTTGTTGGCCGCACGACGCCGCCGCGGTGGCCGCCCTTTCGGATTGGGGACGCCGCCGGAGAGCCTTGCAGTCGTCGTCCAGGCGGCCGCGCAAGCGGCGACGCGCCCATCGCGGCTGGGCTCTCTCGGTCGTGTTGCCGCGGATCCGCAAAACCGAGCACATCTGGCCCCAGGAACAGCTGGGCCGCTCGAATGACAACGAGCCTCCTGCCCATAGCGGAGGGCCTCCCGTTACACTGCGACTGGCCCCCCGTGACTCACGTGGGCGCCCTGGGGGAGAACCATGTGGCGGTTCCACCGTGCACGGTGCTGCATGGTGCGTCGCGCGCGTGTCGCTACAGTTCCCGGTCGGGGTCCGGGGCCTGCCCACGGACGGGGCGTGTCCGCTGTGTGCTGGCGGGGCGGGCCTGCCTCCAGCACCCGATCCGAGTGCTGCGTCGCCATGGAGGCTCAGCAGGAAGTGGCGCAGGCCGCGTGGGGCCCGCCGACGGGCGAGCTCCTGCTGAGGGCGCAGCGGGGTGCCGAGGTGTGGCTGATTGGCAGGGCCGCGTCGACCTTCGTGCACGCACGTTAGCGCAGTGCGCTGAAAAAGGGGGACGGCGAGCTCGCGCGCGAGCTCCCTCCCTCCCTCCCTCCCTCCTTGCCTGAAGTCATGCCTACAGGCGCCCCCCCCCCGTACCTAGGCATTCTCTTCCCTTCCCACCCCCTTGCCTACAGACGCGCCTACACGCCCTCCCTGCCAACTGGCACTCTCTCGTGCACTGCCTACAGGCGCGCCGATAGGCCCTCCCTGCCGATAGGCACTCCCTTCTTCTCCTCCCTTTCCCTCCCACCCACCTGCCTGGCACTCCTACAGGCCATCCCCGCGTATGGGCGCACTCCTCCCCTGCCGACAGGCAAGCCTACAGGCCCTCCCTGCCTACATGCACGCTACATGTCCTCTCTGCCTGCGGCATCCGCGCTCCCTAAGGGCAGTTCCTGTAGGCGCTACCCGCGGGGCCTTTCTGGCTACGAGGGCCCATCGGGTCTATAGGTCGGAGGCGTCCGCAGAAGTGAGGAGCGCCGCGTATGCGCGGGAAACAACCCAATGGGTCACTGTCAAATGGGTCCTTCCCTCCTTCTCCCTGCTCCCCTCCTTCTCCCTCCTTCCTCCTTCCCCTAAGGGCCGACCCCGAGTCGACGTCGTCGTCGGTCGGCGTCTTGGGGTTCGCCGTCGTCGGGACCATCGTCCTGAAGCTCGCCTGATCGCAGCTCACCTGCCCCCCCCCTCCGAATCTCGCCTGCCCCTCGAACATCGCCTCCGCCTCGAGGCTCGCTCTGCCCTCCGAGGTCCTATCCCAGCTGGCGTGGGGGAAGTCTGTGACTGCCACAATCGGCAACACTGAACGCAGATCCGACTGGAGGGTAAGAATAGGTTTAATGCTTTACTCAAGCTCTGAATTGGCTCGAGCACATGTCTGCTGCGTTTGAAGGATGAGCTCTTCAAGCATGCCTCCCTGTCTCATCCCTCATTCCTTCTTCCCTCCCACCCTCTTCCATCATCCTTCCTGTCTCCTCCAGCATCCTGGTTCCTCGTCCCTCCCTCCTCGCCTACATGCGCGCCAAAAGGCACTCCTGGCGGTACAAGTCTCCACCTCAGACCATGCGAGGCCGAACATGCTGGCGAGCTGCGCGCTCGTGCGGCCGTACGTCCCTGGGCGAGCTTCTCTGGCCACCCACTTGCTTTGAGGACTGGCAGCCCCAGCTCATGTTCATTTCTCACGCGTTCGTCCAGTTCTCCAAACCAAGTTCTGCCCAACAAGCTCGACGCGGTCCCCCTCCTCACTATTATGCAGCACAGTGGGCGAGAAATTCTCACGGGCAGCGAGTTCTATCCCGAGAGGGCGTACTGGGCGATGCTCTCCGATGGCTTCGCACTGCCTCTGCTCGAGGCTCGCTCCACTCCTCCTCGCAGCTCCCTCTGCGCTCCATGGTGGCGCGCAAAAGGGGGTGGCGCGAGGAGGCGACCTTTGGAGACGCCCCCCCGCCTCGCGCGACCCCCCATTACATCAACGAAGCACGCCTGCCCCTCCTCGGACCTCCTTCCGAAACTTCGCCTCGGAGCTGGCCTGCCCCCCACCCCCCCTTGCGAGCTCATTCAGCATCGCCTCGCAGAAGCAGATCGGGTCCGAATGTGCGTCGGATTGCGCTGCACTGGCGCGGAGTCGCGATCGAAACGGATCGGCTGCGCCAGGATACACAACAACCCCCATGCAAAGACCGGTAGGGGAACCAGAAGGTACCGATACCATCACTCTCCGGACCTCTCCTGAAGAGAGTTCTGACCAGGACTTCGAGGCGAATCCAGCGGCGGCGACGAGGGCCTCCCAGGAGGCCCAAGAAGGGGAAAACGGGGAAACATAGCGATATCGGCAGCTCTCCCTCCTCCGAAATCGGCGCCCGCATCAGACCGCCAGAACCAGGATCGGACAGGACCGGGCAAGAATCGGTACAGTCGGGGCGTTCACCTAAGGAAAACTAAATGAGGAACGAGGTCCCTTTTTTCAAAACGTGGAATTGCGATCTCCCATCGAGCTCCTAAGGGCAATCTAAAACAAACGGTACAACAACCAAAGAACCGTGAGCCCCTCCCGGGCCCCTCCCCAACGAAAAGAGTTCCTTCTTCAGCGCCCCGACTGTATCGTATCGGCTCGAAGTGAGCAATGCCCTGCCGCCAGCACTGGGCGCGCCGCTGCCTCGGCAGCCGCCCTCGCCTCCTCTCGGGCCACGTCATCCGACCACCTCACCGATCAAGGCCCGGCCCATCCTGGCTGGGTCCAGGAACGGTGTATGCTGAGGTTGGGCCTGTCCTCCCACAGGCGGATTTCGGAAGGAAGATAACACATGGCCAAAACATATGCAAGAGTAGTCAAGAGAGCACGAGAATCGTCCCCAGACAATGTTTGAACTATCCTTGAGCACCCCTCCTGAAAGGGGACTTGCCCGACTGAAGCGTACGCCCTCCTGGCTTGGCCAGGGCCAGGGAGGCCCGCGCACCGATCCTGGGCCCACGGTCGGACTGCTTTGGATCTGGGCGTGGAGAGAACTTGGCGGCGAGCGAGGGGGGGAAAGTCTCAGACGGCGGCGGGACGTGTTTTTTTCATCTTCGGGGAAGGCTTAGGAAGCTCCTCAGAAAGGCCTTCTCCTTCTCACTTACGCCCCTCGCTCGCCGACGAAGAACCTCCTGTGGCAAAGCACCCCTTGGTGAACAAGACCTGGGACTGGACCAGGCGGACGCAGGATCCTGAACATTGCAGCTGCAACGCCCTCCCGATGACCGAACGAAGGCAGTCCGTGCACTGACTTGACAGGGTAGGTACTCTGGCAACCTCTGATGTGCACCGATCCTGGGCCCAAGATCGGACTCAGGGAAACCAAAAGGTACCGCTACCACCACTCCCCAGGACTTCTCCTGCGATGCGGTCTGACCAGAACTTCGAGGCGAATCCGGCCGTGGCGACACGGGCCTCCCGGGAAGCTCAAAGCGGGAAGAACTATAGGGAAGGGTAGCAGTACCAGTACCATTTCCTCCTCTGAGGACTGGCCGATGCGTCGCCGACGTTGCCGATGCATCGCCCATGGCATCGCCGATGCATCGGCGACGCGGCGCGATCCTCTGACTCCACGTGCTCGGACACCAGTCGAGAGGCTCCCGGGCCAAAGATCGGTCTTGCCAGAACAGGCGAGGTTGACTAGGGAGACCTGCAACGTCTAGTGGAGGGCTTAGCGACTTCTGCCGTCCCTGGACTCGCGGTGGATCGGCCACGACTTGCTCAAAATGTTCTGGAGGTCTGTTAATCTGCTCGGATTTACCTAGGTGTACCTGGATGTGCGTCGAGTCATCTGGCGTGATCCCCACCAGCCGATTGGTCCAAAGTCGTCAAGCCCTTGGGGAACTACACCGAAGAAGAGACAGAGACCAGCGCCACAGAGACTCCATCGGGGGAGGGGGGACCCCTGGGCGGCGACGTGCCTGAGCGTCATCCAGTGCTGCGTCCCCCTACCCGATGGATTCTCGGCGGCGCTGGTCCATGTTTCTCCTCTCAGATCCTGGGCCCACTGTGGTGCTCGGTCCTTCCTGCAACAGTTGCAGCACTTGCAACATGCTTGTAGTCCACTTGCAAGGCGCCTGCAAGCGGACTGCAAGTCCGCCCAGCCGGAGTATAAGTCGCGGGCCCCACTGGGAGGCTTGGGTCCGTGAAGATGGGATCGGAAGATCGCGCCGCATCGCCGATGCATCGGCGGTGCATTCGGCCGTACATCGGCGATGCATCGGCGACGTCGGCAATGCATCAGCACCGTCGGTGTGGAGAAAATCGGGCGACGTTGAGGATGCATCGTCAATGCGGCACGATCCTCCGACCCCATCTGCTCGGACCCCATCTGTCAGGCCTAGACACTTGGAGCAACTGGGCAGACTTACAACTGTTGCAAGTCACAACGAGCTCTGTTCGGGAAGACGTAAGACTCGGGTTCGGGGAAGTCGGGTTGGCCTGACGGGGCAATCATGAAAAAGACGAGGCCCAGTCAGAAATGTGTTGCGAGCTCCGGCTTCAAATCTGTTATGAAAACTGCAGTGTCAAATCCAGGACGCGCTCGCCAGAAAGCGTCAGCAAACGCGAGTTCTGGCGCTCTCGAGTCTTACGCTACCTCGCCCTGCAGCAGGATCGGCCCGGGCAGGATCGGCATGGTGTTAGGTACGGCATCTCCTCTTACAGGCGAATTTTGGAAGACAAATGCACAAAAAAAGCACAACTCAGTTATATCCAAAAATGGCTTCAAAACAAACCGTCCCCCGACTATTTTTCTACTATTCCTGAATACTCCTCCTGTACAGGGACGTGCCCGACTTAAGCATGGTGGTCGGCTGACGCCGCCCAGGTCCTCCGCCGCTGCTGCCGCAGCTCCGCCGCCGCGCGGGGCCCGCGCAGCGTCCGGGCTGAGGGCGCCCGCCGCCGCCGTCCCGCAGCGCGGGCTCTGGGCGGCCTCTGGCTCCGGACGGGGGGGGGCCCATTGGCGGCGGCGGCGCGCACAAGGGGGTATTGGCGGCGCGCATTATGGAGCCATGAGTCTGACTAAACACGAGTTCGAACTCAGGATTAAGCCAGACTGCGCGGGATTAGACAGGCAGAAGGCAATATGCTCGTCGGCTTTCTTCCGGGCTCGTATTCTGCAATGTATAGAGTCCCTTCCGCTCAGTGGGGAACGGGCTTCCTGGAGAGAGCCCAGAGACCCTCGGAGGCCTCCAGGGGCGCAAACACTACAGCACAGCAAAAACACAGCAGCCTGCGTCCTCGATCATCCTCGCCCGCTGGGGGCCACTGCGACCCAAAGCATGCAGAACACGAGAAAATGGTCGATCGTCCTCGTCCGCTGCCACTCTTGGGATGGTGGAGTTGATCAACATGCCCAGGGAGCCGATGCCTGGGGACCGCAGGAGGCAAGGGGGCGTGGAGAGACGTCGGCCCCGGGGCGGGCCCGGACACGTCCATGACCACTTCCCCCCGAGCTCTGTGGGCCCCGGAAACTGACTACATACCAGACCACCCCAACCCAACCCGAAGACCCGAATTTCGGGTTGGGGGGGGTACGGGTTCCATACGTGTTTTCTCGATGTTCCCCGACCCCCCCCCACTGGAAATGGAGGTCAATTTGAGGCCTTCGGGTTGGGTTGGGGTGGTTTGGTGGGTGGTGAGAAACGGCAGGGCCGTTTTTCACTGTTTCCCCAACAGTGCCCCTTGAAAATGGAAACACCAACAAGAACGGCGACCAGAAGCGGCAACAAAAACGGCTCCAGGATTGGAACCAGAGCCGGAACCACTCAAACAACGGCGACGGAACCAGTAAAAAAACGGCAAAACGGAACCGGTAAAAAAAAACGGCCCTGCCGCTTCCAGGGCCCACTAAGCCCGCGAGGTCCTGGCAGATCGGCTCTCGGCGCGGTGGCTCTGTGAACGTCCCGGCCTCGGCTCCGTGCCCACGCCCCCCATGCAGGCCCTCGACCTCGTGATCGCTTCGCAGCGCGAAACACGTTGGAACTGTTCCCCCGGGGCCGGCTCCTCACCTCGGGCCGCTCCTTGGAAGGTCCAGCGGCCCCGCAAGGGCCCCCAGAGTGGGCGGCGCGCACGGGGGGGTGGCAGGGGGAGGGGGGAAGGCTTCTTGGAAGGAGGCTGCTCCTTGGAAGGTGCGGGCCCTGCGTCCACATCACAGACAGGGCCCGCGCCTTCCGAGGCGCAGCCTCCTTCGAAGAAGCCGCCCCCCCCCCCCGCCCCCCTCTGCGCGCGGCCAGCTCCGGGGGCCCTTGCCACCTCCGGGGGGGCCCGGGCCTTGCAACAGACCAGCCTCCGCCCGCCCCCCCCTGCCACGACCCTCTTGCGCGCGTGGCCGACAGAGGCCGACACTGGCCGACACCCCACCCTGAGATCCGACGTTGCAAAAACAAGTGCAGCATCGCAGGAAATCGCGACTGGACCCCCGAACCCAATCTTTCTGCGTATGTCTCCGAGCCGGATCGACCTGTGAGGGTCCCAGGGTCTGAAATTGAGCGAAAACGGCCAGCTCGAAAAAATTGAGCCGCCAGGATCTCAGGGCCAGCCGTGGCTTTGCTAGCTCACCCCTTACCGCGCGAGCCGCGCCCCCGCAGTGCGCGACGCGCGGCCTGGCCAATTCTTCGCGCCCTCGTCGCGCTGCCGCCGTGGAGGGGGCCGCTCCCCCGGCCCCGGCCCGCGAGAGGCGCGGAACAAAATCGCGGCTGGAGGCGCTCGTTTAGTGGGGTGTGGCCAAAACCCCTAGGAAACCATCCCCTTCGATGACGTCATCCTCGCCCTTGAAGCTTCCCTCCGGCCCCATACACACCTCTTGAAGCGAGACGAGGGAACGACACGGAAGGGGATGGTTTGCTCGGGGTCGGTCGGTTGTAGGCCGCCCCTGGCAACAGGTGCAGTGCGAACGCGGGGCTTCAGCGGTAGCTGGGGGCTTCGCAGAGCGAGAGAAATGCCCGCGAGCACCGCCGCCTCGCGGCGTGCTCCAAGCACGCGGTGCCTCTCCGTCCAAACGGCGAATCGCGGTGGGAGGCGGCTGGGGGGTCTGAACTGGATGGGCCCCGAGATAGCAAGAGGGGGGGTGATAAGGGCAAATCCGCCAAGAATCGGTCCCTGGACCCCTTCCAGATCAATCCGGTAAAGTTCTTCGCCCCGCGGATCTGGCTTTGGACGGCCCTGGGCCGGCGCCAGAACCTGCCCCAGAGACAAAACACTACCAAGACCCCCCCCAAACCCAGAACCTCGAACCAACCTCGCCCCCCACATCTCCTGGCCGGAACCAATCCCAGACACCCCACGTCGTCTTTGTTTTGCGCAACGTCGGCCCTCAGAGGTCTCGACCCCTTCCCCGGGGCCCGTTTTCCATCCTGAAGGGCCCCCAGTCTGCTCCAAAAGCGCGGCTACACTCGCGCCCAGAAGGCGACCATTTTTTTCGACACGACGCGAGGCGGTGTGGGCATCTCCTGCGGGCGGCGCCGGGGCCGCCCAGGGCGCCTCCAGCTGGAGGGCCGCGCTCAGGCCGCGGAGCTGCGACAGCCGGCGCTCCTGGGCCTGGGGCGGGGGGGGGGATCAGGAGGCAGCTATGACTTTTCGGCCCTAACTCGGGTCATCCGCTGGGCGCGGGGGGGCCAAATACCAGCCAATGGTCTAGAGCGGGTAGCCCGACGTAGGCGCGCGCACACTATACTGCGTAGTGTACCCCTTTGGAACCTGCGCAGACGACACGGCCAGCCGGGCGCCTGCTGAGGAGTAACCCCTATGCTGGATCACACCATTCGGAGGACGACGTCGAGGACACGAGCACTGACGGCGGAACGAACGACGAGGCGACAGGGGTAGAGGAACAACAAACGACATGAACATGGACTTTCGGCGCTCCGTGCGGACTTCTTGGATATGCGCTGGACCCCCCTCCCTGGCACGCGGAGCGCGCCCAGGACGGCGCCGTAGGCGCCGCCAGGGGGGGCCAGCGCGGATCCAAGAAATCCGTTCGGAGCGCCGAGCATCTGTCGTTATGCAATGTCCTCGTTTTCGAGAGGGGGTGGGGTGGAGGGGAGCACCCGTGCAAGCGGAAACTCCCACTCGGGTGAGCTGGCCCGAAGGCGCTTCACGGTGCATCGGCAGCCGACGCCGAAGCCAAAGCTGAAGTGCATTCCGAAGCCAAGGCCCCCGCTCTCGCGGGTGTCGAACCAGGGGGGGGGGGGTCGGGGGGGGGGCCCTCGCCTCGCCCCCGTCGTGCGCCTCCCCCGGGGGGCAGTGCACTCCTGCCCTCCCTGGTCGCCCCTCCCTCTGTTGACCAGCCTCGAGCTCACAATAACCAGGAGCTCGACCACAAGAAACCCTCCACAAGAAACCCAACCCTGAGACCCCAGGACGTCCCTTGATTTGTGGTGCGGGAACGCCACGCTTCCCATAGTAAAACCATCGAAGCCCAAGAAACCCAGGGCACCCTGGAGGCCAGCAGGGTGTTTCTTGGCATGGGTTTCCACTGTATTCCTGCCCCTAGTGCTGACAAGCCCAAAGGCGATGACAATCTTGGGGGTGCGCCCGCGGAAACAGAGGGGATCCTGAAGGTCGGCGTCGAGATGAGGAGATGTCAATCACAGGGCTGGTGATCTGGTTCTGGCTGGTAATCTCTCCCTCGCCTTCTTCCTCCCTGCTCGGGGGCTGTACTTTCTGTCCTGGCGCCGAAGCAGACGTATGCGGTCTCGCCGATATTGCGAGCTGCGTGCCGGCATCTGCCGTGAGGCTCAGCGCCCGAAGGCCCCGTGGTCCGACGCAGCGATAGGAACGAACCCGTATGTTGCTTGTTCTTCAGCTGCTAAGTCTCGAGCGGCATCTCGCCATTCGGCCGCCAATCCTCTGGATTCCCACTGTGACCTCGTGTCGTCGACTTTCCTGCCACCTCGTGCCCGGACGAAGCGCCGGGGACGAAAAGGGATTGGAGGCCGGAAAACTGCCCCTCCTCGCGTCCGCCCCGCCCCCCCTCTGCGTCCAGCGCCCCCCGCCTCAGGGGCAGGCCATCTCAGAAGACTTGAGGGCCTCTCAGAAGGCCGGAGGCCTTAGGAGCCTTCTGCTGCCTTCCCTCTGGGCACGCCGCCGATGGAGGAGGCAATGGGGTAAGGTCGTGTCGCTGTTGCTTCCCCATTCTATCATATCAGCGCGCCATCTCGGATAATTCGCCGGCCCAGCAGGCCAGAGGCGTGCTGAGATCTCTGGTAACAAGCTGAGAATGTATCCAATTCGCGCGCGCGGGGCCACCACGGGCGAAAAATACCCGGGCCGGTCCCAGGTGGGCCTCACAGAGGCCGGAATTCCCAGGGTCGATCGTCAGATCCCCCGAGGGCGCCCCACGAGCGCCCCCGAGGGACCCCAAGGGAGCTCCAAGAGGTCATTCGAGTCGGGATCCATGAGAGGCATGTTTCACAATGGCCTCTACACACTCCTGCTTCAAGATAGCCTCCAAATTGTAAAATACAGCTCCAATAAGCTCCACCAATATTGGACAGGTTTCGACAAATGGGTTGCTTATCGCCTTTTCAGCCTTCAGACCGTAAGACGGCCTACTTAGCCTGCAAGATTGCCGCAATTCAGGCCAAGAGGCCCCCAGGACGGCCGCGAGACCGCCCAAGAGGGCCCTCAGACAGCCCCCCAAGAGGGCCTGAAGAGGGGGAACACAAATTGAAATTTCGAACCCTTAGGGCCTTTCCCGACAGATGCCCCACCACCAGCAGAAAGCCACCAAGAGGGCCCAAAGAGACCTTCCAAGAGGCACCCGAGAGGCCCCTAGAGGCCCGCCAAGACACCCCCTGGAGGCCCCGAGTGGCCCACAAGATGCCCCCTATGATGCCCCACGAGGCTCCAAAAATGCCAACTCGAATGCGCAGGGAAGTGTCAACGATGCTACAATGAGCCACGAAGAAGCTCCCAAGACGGGCCAAGAGGGCGTCAAGGGAAGTCCAAGAGAAGCCAAAGAGGGGGGCACGAACAGCCATTTCGAGCCTTCTGCTCCGGAACGCCCATGCCAGCTCACGTAACAATTCACGGACCCTACCACGCACGACCCATCAGAGCCGCAATGGCATCGAACACGCGGGCACATGCCCGCCATGAAAGTCTTGGCCAGCGGAATGAGCGAAGCGATCCGCCGCCCCACCGGGTACGGCGTGTGAAACCACCCACGCATGATCTGCAGGTCCTGAGTCCTCTCACCAACGCTCTTGTCATACCCATCCCTGCCTCTGAGCCTGTCCGGACCCCATCCCGGGGTCCTCCCCGCGGAACGCTCATTCCGCCAGCCCGAATGTCTTGGGCGCGGCGGGAGCGCCCTCTGGCCACCATTTCCGTCTCCAAAAAAAACACCATTCAAGATGCTAAATCTCACCGGCCCTTTAGGACGTGTGGCCTATGGAGTTCACTCTTCCACCCCCCCTTGTTCCCTTTCGGGAAGGGGTTTAACCTTTGCCCTAGTCTCCCTCCCCAGGCACCTGGAGGGGGCGGTTCGCGACGCCTTGGAGCGTCAAAGATGGCTTCGGCGAGAAGGCCACAATAATTGACTGCATTCTGATTTGGACAACATTCTGGCCTCTGGGCTGATTTTTACTGCGGCCCGTGGCTCCGCAGTCACGAGTCTCTTGGGGCTCGGCGCGTGCCCTCTCGGTGCACCCGGAGGGTTCTCCCGCACGACCTCTTCGGGCCCAGGAGGGCCCCACGGCGGGCCAGGAGGGACCCAAGCGGCCGCCCAGACGGTCCAAGGATGCCCCGACTGGCGGCACGATCGGTCCAAGACGCCCAAGATGGCCCCAAGACGGCCCGATCAAGCTGTCTCCCAGGCGCCCAGGAGAGCCCACACAAGCCTTCTCAAGGGGGCCCCGAGAGGCAGCATCATGGGTTCTCCTCAAGCTTTCCAACGTTTTTGGAGTCCTCGACTTTCCATGCTTTCGACGCTCCTCGACGGCCCCAAGACGGCCCAAGAGGGTCCCAACAAGGCCCAAGAGGGCTCCAAGACGGCCCCAGAAGCGCCCAAGACGGCCCAAGAGGCGCCCAAGAAGGGCCAAGAGGAGGAACACGAACTGCTGAAACGCCGAGTCGTCCGCCCCAAGAGGCCCTAGGGTGGCCCCAAGAGGCCCCCACGAGACCCCTAAGAGGCCCCCCAAGCCCAGAAAACGCTCCAAGAGGCCCCAGCAGCCCCAAAGACGGCCCCGAGGGGCCTCCCGGGCCGCCCGCCCAACGAACATCCTAGAGGCTTATGACCACCACCCATGCACGGTGACGGGAGGGGCCGAAGGCCATGAGATCCGCCGCGCCCTTCTGCTTCAGCAAAGGGGTGCCCGGCGTGCCAGACCCTATCGGTTTTGGTGTTGGTTCTTTTTCCAAAAGAACTCTCCCAGTGGGTTTCGGCCCGACCCGCCGGGGTCCCGGGATTTTTTCCACGGACCTCACTTCCCCAATTTTCTGCTCAAGACGGCTCCAAGATGGCCTCCAAGACGGCCAAGATGGCCCAAGATGACCTCCAAGATGATCCAAGATCGCCTCCAAGTCCGCCCAAGATGGTCCAAGGCGGCCTCCAAGACGGCCCAAGAGAGTCCAAGAGGGCCCCAGACGGCCCAAGAGGCCCCCCAGAGGCCTCCCAGACGGCCCAAGAGGCCTCCAAGAGGTCCTCCAGGAGGGCCCGAAGAGGCCCAAATCATTGATTGTCCTTCGGTTTTTGAAGGATGCTGGAATTTGCTTCCTATCGGCATTGCGACGGCTCCAGACGGCCCATGAGGCCCCGAAGATCGCCCAAGAGGCCCCCAAGAGAGCCCAATGACGGCCCAAGTGGCCTCCAAGATGGCCCCAAGAGGGCCCCAAGACGGCCCGAGAGGCCTCCAACACGCCCAAGATGGCCTCCAAGACGCCCAAGATGGCCTCCAAGACGGCCCCGAAGCGCCCCAAGAGGGCCCCCCGTTGGCCCAGAAAGGCTCCCCAGACGGCTCCCGACGGCGTCAGACGTGCCAGGAACCCACCAAGTTGGCCGAAGTTGGCTCGAAGCTGGCCCAAAAGAGCCCAAGAGGCCCCCAAGAGGGCCTCGAGGAAGGCCAGAGGAGGCCAAACACATTGATTGTCCTTAGGTTTCTGACTGATGTTGACATTTCCTTCTTTTCGGCCTTCCGACGGCCCGAGACGGCTCAAGAGCCCCCAGAGATCGCCGAAAGATCGCCCAAGAGGCCTCCAAGACGGCCAAGATGACCTTCAAGACGCCCACGTGTTCCCCGAAGGCTTTCCAAACCGATTCGGGGAACACATGGTCCGATGGCTTGGCAGGTCTGGCCTCAACGTTCGGCCACACAAGACGGCCAGGATGACCCCAGATGGTCTACAAGTCCGCCCCAGATGGTTCAAGACGGCCTCCAAGACGGCCTCAGAGAGTCCAAGACGGCCCAAGACAGCCCAAGAGGCCCCCAGAGGCCTCCCAGACGGCCCAAGAGGCCTCCAAGAGGTCCTTAAGGAGGGCCCGAAGAGGCCCAAATCATTGATTGTCCTTCGGTTTTTGAAGGAGTTTGGAATTTGCTTCGTCTCGGCATTCCGACGGCTCAAGACGGCCCAAGAGGCCCCCAAGATCAACCAAGAGCCCCCAAGAGGGCCCCATGACGGCCCAAGTGGCCTCCAAGATGGCCCCAAGAGGGCCCCAAGACGGCCCGAGAGGCCTCCAACACGCCCAAGATGGCCTCCAAGACGCCCAAGATGGCCTCCAAGACGGCCCCGAAGCGCCCAAAGAGGGTGCCCCGTTGGCCCAGAAAGCCTCCAAGACGGCTCCCGACGGCGTCAGACGTGCCAGGAACCCACCAAGATGGCCGAAGTTGGCTCGAAGCTGGCCCAAAAGGGCCAACGAGGCCCCCAAGAGGGCCTCCAGGAAGGCCAGAAGAGGCCAAACACATTGAGTTTCCTTAGGTTTCTGGCTGATGTTGACATTTCCTTCTTTTCGGCCTTCCGACGGCCCGAGACGGCTCAAGAGCCCCCAGAGATCGCCGAAAGATCGCCCAAGAGGCCTCCAAGACGGCCAAGATGACCTTCAAGACGCCCGCGTGTTCCTCGAAGGCTTTCCAAACCGATTCGGGGAACACATGGTCCGATGGCTTGGCAGGTCTGGCCTCAACGTTCGGCCTCATAGGCGCTTCCACAAAGGCAGGGGGCGGCGGTGATTCGCCGTAGGCGTCTTCGATCCGCCGCCCCCTGTTGCTTGCAAGAGGGGTGCCTGGCGTGCCAAATCCTATGGTTTTGGGTTTTAGTTCTGTTTCCAAAAGAACTCCCCCTGGGGCTTCGGCCCGTCCCGGCGGCCACCCGGAAAGGAGCTCAATTGCACAATTGTTCCTCCAAGACGGCTCAAGATGGCCTCCATGATGGCCACGTTGGCCCAAGATGGATGGCCTCCAAGATGGCCTACAAGTCCGCCCAAGAGAGGAGGAGATGCCTCCAAGTCCGCACAAAAAACCTCCGAGACGGTGCCCAAGAGGCCCCCAAGACGGCCCAAAAGACCTCCAAGAGGTCCTCCAGGAGGGCCCGAAGAGGCCAACACCATTAATTTCTCTTAGGTGTTTACATGCTTTTCGTATTTGCTCCGTTTCGACGTTCCGACGACCCAAGACAGCCCAAGAGGCCCCCAAGATCGCCCCAACAGCACCCAAGATGCCTCCAAGTTGGCCTCAGGACAGCCCAAAAGGTCCCCAAGACGGCCCCAAGAGGGCACAAAGACGACCCAAGAGGCCTCCAAGACGCCCAAATGGCCTCTAAGACGGCCCTGGAGCACCCCAACAGGGCCCCAAGTCGGCCCAGAGCGGCCACCAAACGGCTTCCGAAGGCGTCAGACGGGCCAGGAACCCACCAAGATGGCCGAAGTTGGTTCGAAGCTGGCCCAAGGCGGCTCAAGTGGCCTCCAAGAGGGCCTCCAGGGAGGCCAGAAAATGTTCATTCTTGTTTTCCAAAGAAAACGCTACAATTAAATAGGCTTTGGGCTGGCGAGGGCAGAAGCGATGGCTACAGAGCAAGGAAAGCGGACATCTGACATGAACAATACCGTGCACTGCTATGTTCATTCTTGTTTTCCAGAGAAATGCTGAGGCGAAGACAACATGTCGCGTGGGAAATGTGTCCCACACAACCCATCCTCATGAATCAAAACCCCGTCTTCAAGCAATGCACTGGATTACCGCATCAAATTCCATAGGCGGCTGGCCCGCAGGGACACGTAGCTGTGAGAAAGTTCTCGAGCGAGCACAAAGCACAGGCGAGGGGGGTAGGACGCCTTAAGATGAGTAAGGAAGCCGGCCTTGGACTTACCAGACAGAACAAGGTGCGGCTTGCCAGAAAACGTGCAGACCCCCTACCTTTACAGTGCCAAGTGTACAGCTCTGGCGGAACATATATATTGGCGAGAGCCATGCGAGTGCGAGCTCGGAAAGGGCGGCCAGCGCCGCAATAGTCAAAGACCATTGTCTGAACATTAGCGTGAGAATGGAAACGCTGGCGGCTGGGGAGCAGCCACAGCAGACTGGAAGCAGGATTTTCCTCTCCCGCTGGCAACTGGCGTCTCAGGGCGATGCCGAGCAGCAGAGCGATTCGGTCGGCCAGCTTGTTAGAGGTGACGACATCGTGATAGTCGGCCCCCTCCAAGTTGGGAAGGCCTCGAAGGTGCTCCTTAGTTCGCAAGCGTCGAGGCATGACACTGCGCGGCGGAGCCCTGCGAGCCTGAGACCATTTTTCACGCGGGCTGCCTGAAAACGCGCCCCAGAGGATGCCAGACTCAAGCCAGCCACGAAGAGTGCGGAAGACATCATCTTGAAGCAAATCGCATTCGGGCCCTAAAAACACGTCGATTGAAACAACAGCATGCCCCCTCTTTTTCAGCTCCGCGGCGAGGCCACCCGAGCCTGAGAAGAGGTCGAGGAAGGCCCGCCGCTCGCCAAGGCGGCCGTCGCGGAGGGCAGCACGTAGGCATTGTCGAAGAGCCGCGGGGCAGCTGCCGCCCAGACCTCGCAGCCTCTCCTCTGGGCGTGGCTGAGGTTCCGCATGACCAGCGCCAGTCGCCCGGCCTCGTCGTACCTCCGAACAGATGACGCCGCCCTCCACATTCCTCGCCTCTGTACCTCCAGCAGTGAACGGCAACCTGCGGCGCGGTCGTGAGTCGCGCCGCCGTGCCTCAAGCAGTGCGGCGAGAAGCCCAAACCTTCGAGCTTGAGGTACTGACAGGCAGCGTGGAAGTCGGCCAGGAGCTGAGGGTACGAGATCTGAAACAGGAGTTCGTCCTCGCGTCGAAGCCGTTGCAGCCGCACGGCAGCGCGCCCAATCCAGTGATGTCGAGGCAGGTCGAACGCAACTGTGGAGTCGAACTCGCCCGTCTTGGAGCTGGTAGCGAGCTCCTCTGGATGCAGGATCAGGAGCGGGTACTGTAGCACCCCGACCTCGTTGCACCTGCCTGGTAGCAGCTGCTTGGACAGCAAGGTCGCGGCCTCCGACGGGCGCAGGTAGCACTCGAAGGCCACCAGGATGCACAGACCCGCGTCCGGCTTGCCCATCGAGACCAGCACGGCAGCCATCGCGAGGGCGAGCGCCCGCGGCAATGCCGGGCGGGAATGCCCCGGCTGGAGGCGCGTCCAGCCTGACAGCGACGCGTGCGCCGCGGGAAAGAGGCGCCGCACGGGACCTCCCAGCGCGGGCTCTCCCCAAGCCACGGCACAGAGGGTGCGCGAGAACGCCTCCCGGCCCATGCCGCGGTCGAAGGCCCACTCGGAGTAGTCCACCAGCGTCTCGTCCCACTGCGCGAAAGTCCAGCTCGGCAGCGCCAGCAGCCGAAGCCAGCCCAAGAGCACGGTCAGCGCCCGCAGGTACGAGAGCTCGGTGGCGCGTCGCACCCGACGAGCCGCCAGTCGCGAGAGCCGCGGACACAGCCGCGCCCGTCGCGCACAGACCTCTGCGGGCCTGTCGCTCAGCGGCGCTGGGGATGTCCAGCCCCGGCGGGAGCCCGAAGGGCCTGGCAGCCCGTGCCCGCCGCGCGAGCCTGAGGCGCGCCGGGTGGTCGGCGCCGGCCTGGGCTCCGCTGCATCGCGGGCGCGCTTGCCGTAGACGGGGTTGACCCAGTAGGCCGTCACTGGCATGGTTGTGCTCCCTCGAGCCGATGGCTCCGGATAGGGGCCCAGCCTGCTGTGTGCCCTGCTCGTCCCCGCCTGAGGGTGCACTGCATTGTCCGACGACATGGCGCTTCCCCGCGCCTGGCATGAACCTGCGAGAGGGAGCGTCTCCAGGGTTGAGCTCTGATGGGATCCACCTGAACTTGAGCTGCATCCCGGAGGCGATTGAGATGGCGCAGATCTCCCGACAGACGACATTGAGAGCAAAGTGTGCCGCTCTGCCCTTTTCACATGCGCACACCACCCCGAGGTCGTCACCCAGGATGAGGTGCCGATGTCCGTGCAGCTGCGAATTGCGAGCAAGGCGCCGCACAGCCCAGCGCGCTCCCTCAGCCTCCAGGACGTGGATGGCCGCGGCCCGCCGCCAGCGGCGCGCGGCCGCGACCGCCCAAGGGTCGGCCAAGAGTCGCGCTGCAGGCACCTCCTCGAAGTGCGTCAAGGTGCCCTCCGCGGTGACGTCGGCAGCCGAGGCGTGCAGGAGCTGCTGCTCGACCAGCGTGTCCCTGGGGGCGTAGTCGGCTGTCAGGGCCCCTCTAAAGCGGCTGCGCTCGGAGAGGCTGCCAATTCGCCGAACTTCACTGACGGGCCACGGCTGCTCCACAACGCCAAACCCCCATGGCGAGGCGTCAGTGGCAGTGACACGTTCGCACCAGGGTCGACTCAGCGAGACTGTCACGCAGGGAAGTAGCGCTCTGAACCAGGAGAGCCCCCGCCTCACCGACGACCAGAGTGGCTGCCGCTGGTCACGCGAGCGCCTGCAGAACACATAGATCGCATGGAAGAGCGAGAGCATGTGCCGCTGCAGCATTACGGCAGCGGTGATATGGCCCATCAGCCTCTCGAGCTCGCGCCCCGTGACGAGACGTCCAGGCGTGAGCACAACGTCGAGGCTGAACTTCAGCCGCCAAAACTTGCTGTGCGAAAGGCGCCAAGTGGCCGAGGGCTTGTGCAGCACGAAGCCGAGCAGGGTGTGCAGGTCCCCATCATCGCGGTCGAATGAGGCCTGAATGCCCCGCGCACTGAGCGCGGCCAACATGCGCCCCACCTCAATGGTGGGGTCGCCGCTACCTGACGTGAAGACTGCGACGTTGTCGATATACAGCATCTTGGCGGTGGAACATTGAGCCCCGAGCGCCGGCGTGGGCACCTTGTCAGCGATGCAGGGCGCCTCCGGGCTGATGGTGCTCAGGACGTGCGCGTGGGCCTCCTGAATGAGGTGCACGGCCCGCGACCAGCCCATGGGGGCCACTCTGGCAACGAAGTGGATCATCGCCGAAAGATCAGAAACTCCGAGCTGCTGACGGGCCGCTGGATCCAAAAAACGTGCTTGGACCGCTGGCAAACCGAAGAAGGCACGTGCCCACGCTGGCAGCTCGTACTGGTAGAAGCAGCACTCGACGTCGCCAGAGGCCACAGCGACCCCCTCAGCGGCGTCAACCTCCAAGTTCGCCAGGGCCTCCCCGCTCGCGAGCAGTGTGTAGGGCGGGTCCTGGAAATGGGCATTGGACCTCCGGGTGTCGCAGATCAGCCGTAACGACGAGTCCTTCTTTAGGACGAAAAAGATGCCAGCACGCTCGACGATGCTGCCCTCGGCCGCGCGCTCGATGATGCCCAAGGAGAGCAGCTCGGAGAGGCACTCGCCGAACTGGTAGCCGTGCCGCTGCAGCACTGGGTCCATGGCACAGACCCTGGGAGCCTCACCCAAAGCAAAATTGCGAGCCTCAGGCTCTCGTAACATCTGCGACGAATCAGACAGGAGAGACTGCAGGTGCGGCGGCAGCACGTCAAGAAGCCGAACTCGCCCTTCCGCAGCCCGCGGGAGCGCCATGGCCCCCTTCCTGTAGGTTGTCGAAGCACCTTCGGCCATGACGTCTGCATAGCCGTTCCGCGAAGCCTGGAGCGTCTGCCACGCCCCCGGGGGAGTCACGTCGGACGGCGGCGGCCCCACCCTGCCGTAGAGCTGCGCGAGGCGCCGCACAGCGGCAACCTGACGTGCCGCTGGGACCCCCACAGGAGTGTCCTCCCCGCGGCCGCCGAGGTCGTTCAGCGCGGCGATGCCCTCGCGCAGCCAGACCTCCTGATGCCGGCGCTGCCGCCCGCGCCGTCCGCCGCCGCGCGGCAGAAAGCGGGCCGCCGCCCCGCGCAGCAGCTCGTCGAGCGTCGCGCCCAGCGGGAGCGGCAGGACGTCGCGCGCCACGCCAGTGCCCGAGACTCCTTGCGCCGAGGCCGCCATCACCACCGCAGTGGCGGCCCTCCCCTGAGAATGCGTCCGCTGCCCGGGGGGCTGCAGCGGCCGCGCACAAGCCGAAAAACTGACGGCGGGCTAGGCCCGCCCGCGGCCGCGGCCGCCACGGCCTCGGCCGCTCGGGCCGCCGCCGCCGCCAGCGCCGCCGCCGCCTCCACCCTGATCGCCTCCTCCTGGTGCGGCGTCGGCGCCGCTGCTGCTCACGCCGCGTGCCATGCGGCGCTCCTCTCTGCCCTTGCGCCGCTCCTTCAGGATGGCGCTCTCCTCCTGCATCCTCTCCGCCACGTGCTTCTCCAGGGACGGCGAAACGAGAGCATGCCCCTTGGAGCGGGTGCCCCCGAGGAAGATCCTGCGCTCGCCCAGGCAGCCGTCCGAGTCGGGAGTGGCCCCCGCGGTGCCCGCGACCTCGACCTGGCGCAGTGCCTCAGAGTACACCTCCTCCCAAAGCTGGAAGCGCGTGGCCGCCAGCTCGAACGCCTCGCAGCCCGGGAGGTTGAGCTGGTCGGCCGTGGAGGCCGTCTCGATCAGCTCGCACAGGAACAAATGCTCGTCGACCCCTGGGTCAGCCGCAGCCAACCCCAGGATCTGTCGCCACCGGTAGTGTCGCTGGACGGGCCCGCTTCCCTGCTCCAGATGTGCCTGAAGCAGCCAGCCGATGGTAGCGGGCCCCTGCACGCGCCACTCCTGACTACTGAGCACCTCGCGCTGCTCAGCCACGACCTCCGCGAAGGCGCGGCGCCGCTGGCCAGTGCCGCTCCTCCGGTACCTCAGGATACGCTCGCCCAGTACGTCCTCCCGGGCGTCTCGCGGCGAGAGCGGCACTTCGTCGGAGAGGGCCCCCACTCGTCCAAGCGTGATGACCCCCTCTGGGAACGAGGGCAAGGCGCGATCGTCCAGAGCGTAGACGGTGGCGAACGTCACGTCCACTGGAGAGCCCCGCCTGAACCCCAGCCGCGACTCCAGGGCGACCCAGCTGTCGTCCAGCTGCGCCGGCGGCAGTGGCGCTCCGCCGGCGCCCGCCCGGGGCGGGGGAGCGTGGCTCGGCGGTGGCCGCGGCGGCTCCGATGCGCCAGCAGCCAGGCCGACCTCGGAACCCCGCGGCGTGTCCGTGCCACCGTCCGCCACCGCAGGGAGTGCGTGCTGCTTCCCACGGAGCCGGCGGACAACCCCCGGCGCCATCGCCACTGAGTCGCGGCCGGCCTCGCGGCGCTCGGACTCCGCCAGCTGCGCTCCCTCGTCCATGAGGGCGGCCAGACCCTGCTCGTCCAGGTCGAAGCGGTACAGCATCTTCTTGCGCAGCTGCGGCGGTGCTCCTCCGCGCGGGCCAGCACGGTGGATATCCACATGATCCTCGTCGGCGAAGTCCTCTACGTACACGTCGCCATCAGGCGTCGCCACCACCCACCGTGAGCCGTCCACGTGGGCGCACAGAAGCCTCTCGTGGTACAACCTCTCCTCCAGGCTGTGCAGACAGTACAGCTTGTCCCCCAGGCGGACCGTCTTCAGCAGGTCGGGGAGCCCCTGAGGGACCATGGCCATGGAGCCTGCCTGCGAGGTAGCCTATGATGAAGGCGGCGCACACCGCGAGGCACACGACCGAGGCGGTCTCCCAGAAGACTGAGGGACACTCTGAAGGCGCGTTCCGAAGCTGCTCCGGGCCACACCTGTCCAGCTGTCGCTGCAGGACCTGAATCAGCTCTCTGTCGTGCTCTCAAGTGAAGGCACACATGCAGTGGCAATCCCTGTGGAGAGAAGTCCAAAGGCTGGCAGCGTACAATCCGGTCGCAGCCCAATCTCGGACGGCAGGGGCGAGGCCGAGCGCGAGCCCTGCCATAACAAGCGAAGCTTCGAGCAGAAACGATGGCTACAGAACAAGGAAAGCGGACATCTGAAATGAACAATACCGTGCACTGCTAAGGCAACGAAAACATTAAGGTTGCTTAGGTGTTTGAAGGATGCTGACATGTGCTTCGTTTCGGCCTTCCGACGGCCCGAGACGACCCAAGAGCCCCCAAAGATCGCCCAAAGATCGCCTCAGAGGCCTCCAAGATGGCCCCAGAACGGCCCAAGAGGCCATCAAGACGGCCCCAAGAGGCCCCCAAGACGGCCCAGAAAGCTTTTAAGATGCCCAAAATGGCCTCCAACACGGCCTGGAGCATTCCAAGAGGGCCCAAAGTCGGCCCAGAGGGGCCCCCCCAAACGGCTTCCGACGGCGTCGGACGGGCCAGGAGCCCACCAAAACGGCCAAAGATGGCCCTAAGATGGCCAAAGACGGCCCAAGAGGCTCCCAAGAGGGCGAAAAGGCCAAACTCGTTGGTTTCCCATTCGTTGTTAGGAGGATTGTGGCATTTGTTTTGTTTCTGCCTTCTGACGGCGCGAGACGGCCCAAGTGCCCACAAAGATCGCCCAAGAGGCCCAAGACGGCCCTAAGAGGCCCCCCAAGACGGCCCAAGAGGCCTCCAAGACGCTCAAGACTCCTCCTCCTCATCCCCTCCTCCTTCTGTTCCTCCTCCTTCTCCTCATCCTTCTTCCTTTTCCTCCTCCTCCTCCTCCTCCTCCTCCTGATCTTCCCCGCCATCTTCCCAGAAGTGTTACCCGAAGGGTTTCCACAACGGTTGGGGGAACACATGGTCCGACAGCTTGGCAGAGCTCTTGCCACAACGCTCGGACACATGAGCGCGTTCAAACCTCTTGCCCCCCCACGCGTTCCCCGGAGGCTCTCCAAACCGACTCGGGGAACAACTGGCCCGCTAGCTTGGCCAGGCTCTAGCCCAGCTGTCGGCCACATAGGCGCTTCCACAAGGGCAAGGGGCGGAGGTGGTTCGCCGTAGGCGTCTTCTACGAGCATCAACATGTCATCAGAAATCGCAAGTGCGTCGAACATTGACGACACGGCACAGCGCTGTTGGCACCAGGCGCCACCGTGGCACAACGTTGCACAACGCAGCGAAATGTTTGCAATATTCGAGAGCCCCTGGCGGTGCCGCATGATTCGGTTCCCCGTTGGCGCCGTGGCGGTTCTGCGGCTGCGTGTATGCGTATGTGGAGTGTGAATGTGGGTGTGCGTGTGGGTGTGGGCGTGCGCGTGTGCGTGCGCGTGCGCGTGCGCGTGCGCGTGTGCGTGTGCGTGTGCGTGTGCGTGTGCGTGTGTGTGTGTGTGAGTGTGTGGGTGTGGGTGTGGGTGTGGGTGTGGGTGTGGGCGTGAGTTGGCGTTTGCGTGTGCGTGAGCGTGTGCGTGTGCGCGTGTGCGTAGTTATGTAGTGTGTGCGTGTGTCTGTGTGTGTGTCTGTGTCTGTGTGTGAGTGTGCCAGTGCGTGAGCGTGTGCGTCTGCGCGTACGTATGCGTGTAGGTGCGCGTGGTCTAACAGCCGACCGACGCCAGCACGCCGCGCGAGGCCCCAAAACCTGCCTTCCAAGCGCCCCGAATGCGCCGGCGCCCTCGCACCCCCAGTGGCGCCGCGCCCGGCCCCAGCGCCGCCTGATCCCGCTCTGCCTCTCCTACGGCGCTGTGGTACTTTGCGCGGCTCGATGGCGTCACCATTGACACGCTGACATTCGATGACCTGGTGGAAGTCGTCAGCCACTACCGCCAGCTCCACCTTCAGGCTGCACACTGGCGTGCGCATTTCGCCCACTGCTCAACCACCTCAACTCAGGCCCACTGCCCACCGCGGGTGCTACTGACCATTCTCGCGCGCGCGCTCGGGCCCAAAGGCATACGGGCTCAAGTGGTTCCCCCCACTGGGACCCCGCGTGGGTATGACCCTTCCACTGCCTATCTCGATCCCCAGATGGTCGGCAGGGTGCACGACATTAGGCGTGTGGTAATCAAGGACCTGTGGACCGACTTCCTCGCCTCCCTTCTCCCCCCGCGCTCCTTGGCAGCACCACGCTCAACTACCCTGAGGTGCCTGCTGCCTTCGTCAGCGGGTGGAAGGTGCACCGCCTCGATGGCTGGGCCAGGCTGCACATGGCTGAACGGCGCGACCTCGCCGCTCAGAGTCTGCGCGAGCAGCCCGAGCCGACAATACGCAACCTCCACTGCGGTGGTGCTCTCCCCCGTGGGCCTGCCCTCGCGTGCCCGCGGCCGCTCCGCGACCCCCGGCCCGCGGCGGGTCTGGAGCCCCCCGCCCCCGCACGCCCGCCGCCACCCCCCTCGGGGCCCGCCCCCGGCCCGCCCGCGCCACTGCCCGGGCGGAGGGCGCCCCCGCCTCGGTCAGGCAACGCACCGCCACGTCGGCGTGCAACCTCGCCCCGCCCGCCGAAGCCACGCGGGAGGCTGAGGACGCGCGACGTGCCCCCCGTCGAGCGCGCGATTGACATCCGCGCGCGCGGGGCGCCCTGGTCGCGTGGGGCCAACGAAGCATGCCGCATCTGGCTCCACACCCGTTGCCCCGAGCTGCTTGGAGGCACGCGCGCCGACCCAAACCTCTGCGCCGCCGCACAGCTCCGACTGCGACCATGTGTGGCCCTCCACCTCTGCGGAACAGAGAGAGGCATAAGAAGCGACTGTCCTCCAGGGGCCTGTCGCGCCCAGCCCGCGCCCAGCCGAGGCCATCACCCCGAACGCTCTCTCTTTTCTGGCTTCGCTCGCGCTCGCGGTGGGACCGTCTCTCCTTTCTCCCCCGCGCACTTCGCAGCCCTCCACAGAGCCGCGAGGTCCCAACTGGATTACCGTGTCCCCCCACTCCGCGGGACAGGAGCCCATGAAAGTGGCGGCGGTTGCGCACTTCGCAGCCCCCAATGGACGCGAGCAGGACGAAGGAGAGAAGGGAGGAAGAAAAGGAAGTGGAGACCACGGTGCTCTACTCAAAACGAGAACCCAACGCCTGCAGGAGGGTCGGGAAAACCACTCTCCAACCCAGCGCCTCGAACCTCGGCCCCCCTTGCCACTCCGACCCCCAGGCCGGCTCCTAATATCCCGCGACACCGTGTGCCTGGGGGAACCAAACGGTACGGACACCGCTACTCCTCGGACCCCTCCTGGGGCGCGTCCTGATTCGGGTTTCGAGGAGGATCCCGGCGACGGCGACGAGGGCCTCCCAGGAGGCCCGACAGGCCCGAGCCGGGACAAGGATACCAATGTCCGTCGGTACCTGTTCCTCCTGCTCCTCCTCTCCCTCCTCCGTCGCGTGTTGCTCCATGGTCATCGTGCCCCCTCCCTCGAGATGCGGCGCCGGCCGCCTCCAGCTCGCGGGCCACCCTCAGCGCCAGCTCCGGCGGGAGCGCCCCCGCGTACCTCCGCGGGGGCCGGCAGGCGCGCGGCGGCCACTGGCGGCGGCGGGGACGGCGGCGGGCCTGCCACAGAATTCGCCGTGGGGGCAGCGGGAGGGCAATGGGCCCTGAGGTTTCCTCCCCGCCTTCGGTCAGGACGCCACTCGGGTTATGTCGGGCGTGTCCCCCTACAGGGTGATTCTCTACGAAACATAAAAAAATACCCCCAACATACCCCAAGAAGGTAAAAAAATGTACAAAATAATCCCCAGACTATTTTTAGACTATTGTTTGATTATTTGTGGGGTATTATTCATTTCTCGTCGAAAATCCCCCTGTAGGGGGACAGGCCCGACTTAACACTCGGGAGGCAGAGCTGGTCCCGGGGGAAGGCCCAGGGCCCAGGACCTGGCTCCCCCATGCTCGGGAATGCTCTCTTAACAAAAGGAGGCTCTGCGAAGCGAAACAAGACTCTCGTAGCGCGAAACAGAATATACCCTACTCAGACGTTGAAACAGAGCGGCCTCGGTCAAACATAAAACTAAGAGCATCTCGTGCAAACCATGGACGGTTATTAAAACATTCTTTGGTGGGCCTATAAGCAGGTCGGGACGCTTCGCCACTGCTTGAGTGACGGACGGAAAAGTGCGGAGAATGCGCCCAACAAAGACTGTGGCCTAAACGACGTGGTGATTTAATCCCGGAAGGACCCCAGACGTCGGGTCCCACTCCGCGGGGCCGGTATTCCATCCCGAGTCGTTCTTTGATGGTCTCAGGGCCAGGCGAATGCCCCCAAGGCCGGAAACGGGCAAACCCCTCCCGCCCTGATCCCCTCCACGACAATAACATGTCGGGGATGTGGCCGCCAGAATCGGCAGCGTCTGCGGCGACCCCGACGGCGAGCCCTGCCCCGAACCGGGAGGACGACGGCGGCGGCAGCCGGGAGGATCGACAACGGCGGCGGCTGGGCATGAGACAGCGGCGGTATCAACCAATGTGGCCACTTCAACGGCAACTCAAAGCCGGTCCCCGGAACCCATCCTGGGGTTCAAACGCTTCAATTCTCCCAGCCACGTCCAGCCGTGGCGACGAGAGCCCCCCCCCCCGAAGGCCAACTATACCGTTGCCTAAACTACCAATGTTTAGCTGCAGGTGCATCGGCCGGACAGGCGTCCCTTGTCCCCGAATTAAGTGGCGACATCCGAGTCCTAACCCCCACCAACCATCGATCCTCCTGAATCGATGGGAGGCGGGGGGAGGTTTCGGTCTTCGCCACGTGTTCGACGAGTTCCGAACCATAGCCCCAACGCCCATCGAGCCACACTCTCCCCTCGAGGGTGAGGTTAGGACTTCGCCGCCGACGACTGGCAGCGGCCGCGGCGACGCCGGCAGCGAGCCCTGCACAGAGCGCGCCAGTGCGGCGGGCGGCGGCGGCGGCCCGGGCACTCCAGGAGCTCGTACTCCAGAGGCACCCAGTCGGGCGGCAGCTGGGGCGAGGCGTCCGCCGCCGGCTCCTCCTCGGGGCCGCCGCGGCCCTCCTCGAGGACGGCAGGAGTGGCCAGCACCGACTCGGGGAAACTGGACCCGATCGGAAGGTTCGTCGAGATCAGGCCGCATCGGCGCGGGGTCGGAATCGAATCGGGTCGGCTGCGCCAGGATGCACAACAGCGGCATACAAGCATCGGGCCGCATCGGATCGTGGGAGTGCCGGAATCGAATCGGATCGGGCCGGCTGGAATCGATATCAAATCGGATCGATCGGATCGAAATGGATCCTGGGAGGGGGGAGATGTTGAATCACCTGTTACCACCCAGGTTCAATATTGGTTTGGTTGCGACAGCGGGAGAGGACAACAGTGCCGAAGGCTCCATGTTTAGCAGCGACGCGGTGAACCGCGAGGAGGAATGAGGAGCGAGACTACAGGAGCAGGACGAAAAGCCCAGAGACGACAATGCGAGGGGCAGAGGAAGAAAGGGGATGCGACAGGCTCGAGGAGGAAGAGCAGACAGGCAAACAGGCGGCCGCAGACGACGGCAACGACGACGATGACGAACGACGGCGGCGGGGACTGAAACTGAGACCGAAGGAGCAACTACTCTTTTACTATGTAACCCAGCGCAGCCCCAGCAAGAACTGTGCAGAAGAAGGCAGCAAGTGGTGGGAAGCACCAGCATCCAATTCAGCCAAAATGCGGCGACGACGCACTCAGACGACAACCACGACGACGACGATGATCGCGACAACGGCACGGACGACGAATACGGCCGACGGCGTCCGCAACTTTGAATGGCGTCTGAAGGCCCCGGGGTCAACCCGTATCTTAAGGACGCACGATGAGGATGCAAGGGCCTCGGAAGGGCATGCCGAAACTCTGCGAGCGGGGCTCGGCCAGGGAAGCGGCAAAATTCGCTCATTCTCACTGCGCGGTTTGACTGAACTCAGGAATCGGCGGGCAGTTCGGAGCGCATCTCGAGGCCTCCTAGATGTGGTCCGAATAGATGGGGTCGTAGGATCGCGCCGCATCGCCAATACATCGCCGATGTATCGGCGACGTCGGCGTGGGAAAACACGGATTCCACATCGAGCCGCATCGTCGATGCATGGGCGAGGCGGCACCATCCACCAGCCCCATCTAATCTACTCCGACCGATCCCATCTGGGAGGCCTGGAGCATCGAAGTCGACGCGGACTGGGCGGCGAGCCACCGCCTGCGAGCTCTTGCGGCGCTCCCTCGAGGGCCACGGCGGCGGTCGCGCGCGAGCACGCGCCGCGCGGGCGCCCGGCGGAGGCCCCTCAGCCTGTCTCGGGCGGCGGCTGCGCGCCTATCACCACGACAGGGCGCGACCTCGGCTTGCGGCTTGCGGCACGCTCAAGACCGAGCGAGGGCGAGGATCAACATCGGACGAGGATCAACGGGGAATCTCTGAGAGATCTTGCGGTTCTGAAGGATGTCTGGGGCGCCGCGGCCTTCTCGGAACGCTCTGAGAGGGCCCGCGAACGCTCTGGAACAGATGTATCCTCGTCCCCGTCCGAAGTCTGCCGACCTCCGCGCCCAGACGCCCAGCAAGCAAGCCAGATGGCCAACCATCCCGAAGGACGCGCGCGCTGCAAGGACACCTGTGGTTCGTGCTAGGAGCTGCTCTGAAAACTATACTCCAGGCAGCACCTCGAACAAATGGATGCCAGTTTCGGATTCCAGGGCCGTCAGCAAACGATCCAAAGACCTGTCCCAGGAGAGAAAGGTCAACCCCTTCGGGGGTCCACGCTGTGGCAGAAGTCACTCGTCGGAGGCCTGGACACGCAGACCGCCGAACTATTGATTTGGTTGTGCTGTCCTCGCGCTTCTCTCCATATCGGCAATGTATGTTTACTTGTGTATGTATATAAGTATGTAATAAATGAATGCATACATACGTGCATGCTTATGTATATGTATATGTCTATGAATGTGTCCTTGTCCAATGTGAGCACACTCTTTTAATCCACAAATCTTATATATATATATGTATATATACATAAATATAGATATACCAGAACCATCGCGCGCGCGCGCTTCGCGCGCGCTCAGGTTCTAGCAGGCCCCAGACCTTGATGAAATCATGTTTCCACTGAAGTAGTGGACCACAGTCCACGCATGCCAATCTGCATTCCGAAAGCCCTTCGAGGCAAATGGTTGTGCAGGGGGGCGGAGGCAGTATGAATCGGGTTCCCAGAAGGCCTTCTGGGGGCATGAGTTTGGGGGCGTCTTGGGGAGCCTGTTGGGGCGTGCCGTCGTCGTCGTCGTCGTCGTCGTCGTCGTCGTCGTCGTCGTCGTCGTCGTCGTCGTCGTCGTCGCAAGGTCGTCGTCGTAAGGTCGTCGTCCTCGTCGTCGTGGTCCGCGTCGTCGTCGTCTTCGTCGTTTCGTCGTCGTTGTCGTCGTTTCAAGAGGGCACTTGGGACAACTCTGTGCGAAACGATCTGCGGAGGGCCGCGAGAAGGCGATCAGTCACGTTCCCAATCAACTTCCAAGACAGCTCTCCTGTATCATGATGGTACTTCGAAGCCTCCGGAGACTCGCAGGTCCATGATGATCCATGTCCCTGGAAGGCTTTCTGGAGACTTGGTTTGTTGGGGTGTGTTGGGGGGTCTCTTGGGCGTTCCCTGGGGGCCCCTTGGGAACCTCCAAGAACTCTCGGGCCCATGATGAACCATGTCCCGGGAAGGTTTTCCGGGGACATGATTTCTTGGGGTGTGTTGGGGGGCCTTTTGGGCGTTCCCTGGGAGCCCCTTGGGGGTCTCTTGGGGTTTTCTGGGGGCCTCTTGGGCGCCTCACGGGGCTTCGTGGGAGCCTCTTGGTGGCCTCGGGGGGCCTACAGGCGGCCTCTAGGGCCAGAGACCTCGAAATATCAGTTGGCGGTCCCCCTCTGGGCCCTCTCTTGGGGAGCTCTTGGGGCACAGTTGGGTTGTCTAGGGAGCCTCCTGGGCCGTCTTGGGGCCCTCTTCGGGGCCTCGTGGCTTGTCTTGGAGCGATCTGAAGGGCCTCCGAGCGAGGCCGTGAGGGAGCGCTGGGAAGCGGGGAAAGCGAGAACGCCTAAATCCTTCAACAACATCGGAAAATTAGTGAATCTTGCCTCCCAGGGCCCTCTTGGGGAGTCTCTTGTCTTGAGTCTGTCCTGGAGCGTGTTGGAGTCCTCGTCGGCTGTCTTGAATTCATCTTGGGCGTCTTCGGGGCCTCGTGGGATCGTCTTGGTCCTCTCGGGACCCCCTTAGACTGTCGGGGCCTGCTTCGGGGCGGGCTCAGGCCGCCTCGGGAGCTCTGGACCCCCCCCCGAAACCCCTGGTGGGCACCGATGGGGGGAACAGGCAGCGGCCCGCCCCCCCCTCTGGGCCTACTCTGAGATAGAGAATCATTTTTCCGGGAAGCTTCCTGGGAGCATGATTTGCTCGGCTCTCTAAGAGGCTTCCAAGAACATGATGTCGAACGAGGCTCTCTTGGGCCTCCCTGAGGCCGTCTTGGCGGCCTCCTGGGCCGGCTTCGGGGCCTCCTGGGCCGTCGTGGGGGGTTCCGTGAGCCCCACCGGACGATCTTTTTTGGCCGTCTTGGGCCCTCTTGGGTCTCTCTTGGGCTGTGTTGGGGCTCCTCGGGGGCGTCTGGGGGACTGCGAAGACGAAGCAAGCGAGCATGCTGAAAATGTACGTTTTACGGGGGGCATGGGCAGATTTTTGCCTCTTGAAGGCCGTCTCGGGGCCCTCTTCGGCCATCGTAAAGCCATCTCGGGCCCTCGGCGTCCTGGAAACCCGGAAATCATGCTCCCGGAGAGGCTTCCGGGAACATGATAACGGTTCTTTATGTTCGGCGATGACAGGCGCCATGGGGGGGGGGCGGGGGGGGGTATGACGTAACGCCCCACCCGCCGTGTGGCTCTGGCACCATAGCCGCGCTCGCGCGCACGACGCGACGAGCGATGAGCAACGAGCGACGACGACGACGACGACGACGACGAGGACGACGCGAGCAAAATGTAGGTGGCGATATGCCCCACTGCGCCTTTGTACACATCGCCCGCGTGAACCACAACGCGCGCGAGCACCACAACACCTGCGTACACCGCAAGAACCGTGTGCAACACAACGCTTGTGTACACCAGAGTGCTTGCGTACACTACAGCGCCGGTGTTACATGTGTACACCGAGGCAACCATGTGCAACAGAGCGCCTGTGTACACCACAATGCTTGCGTGCACCGCGGCGCCTGCGCACGCCACAACGCCTGTCTACACCACAGCATCCGCGTGCAACGCAGCGCGACGGTACACCAGTGCCTGCGTGCGGGACAGTTCTGACAATCGAATGCGACGTTCTTCCGTCTTCCCTCCTGGTCCACCTCCACCTCCACCTCCTTTTCCTTCTCCTCCTCCCCTTCCTCCTCCTCCTCCTCCTCCTCCTCCTCCTCCTTTTCCTCCTCCTGTTCCTCCCCCTCCTCCTCTTCCTCCTCCTTGCCCCTTGTCGTGCGGGGTGGCGCTGCAGCAGGCGCAATTCAGCGCGCAGTGCACCGCATAATGGTCGATTGGATCGGCCCGCTTGGTTCTCGCACGGCCAATTTAGCTGGAGCCTCCTGGACGCAGATGTGAGAAGTTGGGGTGATTCGGGCGGAGAAGGGAAAACTCATAGATTCCAACGGCGCTTCTTTGTCTAAAAGGATTCTTTTGTATTGCTTTTAATGGAATCCACAAAAGCTCCATTTTGTCATACGGATGTCTTCAAACATTCGATATGCAAGTGTGGCGCTGTGTTGCACACGGTTGCTGTGGTGCACACAGGCGCCGTGGTGCACACAGGCACTGCAACGCACGCAGCTGCTGTGCCCGCGAGCACGGTAGCACAAACTGACGCTGTGTTGCACGCGGCTGCCGTGGTGTACATAGGCGGTGTGGTGTACACAGGCGCTGTGGTGCACGCAGGTACTGTGGTGTACATAGGCGCTGTGGTGCACGCAGGCACTGTGGTGAACACAGGTGTTGTGGAGCAGATCGCCAACTACATGCTGGTGCTACCCGTCCTCCGTCATTCCTAGGCATTCCCAGACGCCGCCGGCGCGAAACATGATGTCATCGACCCCCTCCACACCCCCTCAAATGATTGCCGTGATCGGCCCGGAACAAATAAAAGGCTCCGGCCGCGTCCGTGCGCACGACGACGATAGGCGACGAGCCACGAGCGATGACGACGACGACGACGACGACGACGACGACGACGACGACGAGGACGACGACGACTGCGGACAAAACTCCTATGCGGATTCTTACGCGGACACCTACGCGGATCCCAGCGCGCGCGGCGGCAGTGCCCGGAGCGCACTGGGGGGGAATAACATCATGGGGGGCGGGGGCCATGACGCCCGTCATGCCCCAAACAATAAAGAAATGGTCTCCGTGATGTCGAACGAGGCCCTCTTGGGTCTCCCTGAAGCCGTCTTGGGGGCCTCCTGGGCTGGCTTTGGGGCCTCTTGGGCCGTCTCGGGGGGTTCCATGAGCCCCACGGGCCGACCCTTTTTGGGCCGTCTGGGGCCCTCTTAGGTCTCTCTTGGGATGTGTTGGGGCTCCGCGGGGGCGTCTGGGGCACTGCGAAAACGAAGCCAACGAGTATGCTGAAAACGTATGGTTTACAAAGGGAATGGTCCGGTTTGTGCCTCGTCGGCGACCCTGAAACCATCTCGGGCCCTCTTGGGGCGCTGTTGGGCGTCTTCGGGGACTCTTGAGGCTTTTTTTGACCATCTGTACGGCCCGCGTGGCCTGTCGTGGGCAATTTGGAAGCGGCCCGGGGCAGTCCCGGGGGGTCTGCGACCCCCCAAAAGGTTTGGGGGGGCGGCCATGGGGGATGACGGCACCGATTTTCCCCCCCCCCCCGGCCTACCCATATAGATATATATTATATATACACACATATACATATATATATATATATATATATATATATATATATATATACATATACATACATATCGATTTCCCCCCCCCCCCCCCGCCTACCCATATATATATATATATATATATATATATATATATGTATATATACATACATATACATATACATATCGATTCCCCCCGGCCTACCCATATATATATATATATATAAATGTATATGTATATATATATATACATATACATATACATATACATATATATATATAATCCTGGGGCGGACGATTTCGAGGGGGCAGGGTCGGCAGATGGAGGGCGGCCAATCCCGGGTTGTCTGCCCGGGGGGAGGGGGGGCGCGGGCTGACAATTCAGGGCGGGGGGGGGCGGGGGGTCAATTCAGAGCCGGGCAAGCAAAAGCTGGGAAGGACTTCGCGGGCTGACGATTCGAATCCGTGGCGGACAATTCGAGGCCGCGAGGGGCTGCTTTTGACCAATCCTGAATGGGAAGCGGGAATTTCTGAATTTCTGCGCCGCCTTCAAACAGCGACCTCCTTCCCCACCTCCTCCTCCTCCTCCTCCTCCTCCTCCTCCTCCTTCTCCTCCTCCTCCTCCTCCTCCTCCTCCTCCTTTCCTTCGCAATTCTATCCCTTGTCACCTTCCCCCTGCTAGTTCCTCTACAGTTATTCAACCTGAATACTATTCCCCGTTCTCCACTGATGCACTCCGGAAGCTTGCCTGCGCCCCTCCGCGAATGTTGCTTTTAACTACACACAAGTTTGGCGCGAATCCGTTTCTCATAATTGTTGTTTCAATCGGAACGTGTTCGGCTCTTCCAGAATGTTGCTCCCGCTGTAACGCTGGCCTCATTTTCGAGCTTCCGCTCGGTTCGAATCCTCCCGGGTGCTGTGTTTTTGCACATATGTGTTGTTCAATATGTTGTTCAAATCCGTTGTACAGTCCGAGCTTGTTCGGTTCTTCTGGCACGCTGCTCCCGCGGCAGCGTTGGCCTCATTTTCAAGCTCCAACCGCCATCCGCGAGGACGTCGGCTGGGCCGTCCTCAGGTTGGATGTGAAGTCGGGGATGGAAAGACTGCATGAATATAAACTCGGCGGTCCTCCGTGGATTTCCTTGATCTGTGCTGGGACTCCCTAGCGACGCTTCCGGCGCCCCCTCTCCGCAATCCTCATCCCGCGGCCGCGGGTGATCAAACTAACGCAGGAGGACGAATAAAAAATCAAGTTTCCGCAAGCCGGCAAAATCCGCCGACCCTGTCGGCGTGTGCGAGGGGCTTGGCTGTTCGAGTCGTCGTCTCCGTCGGTCGTCGCCTCCGTCGTCCCCTTTCCCTGCAGCTTCCTTCTCAAGCTCGTGAGCGAGAGAAAAATCTAGCAGTGTCGTAATCGAGTCGAAGGGAAGCCCCTTCCCTTTGATCCCTTCCCCAGGGGGGGGGGGGGGGGGTCCCGGGGGGGGTCCCGGGGGGGTGGGGGGGTGGGGGGGCAGATTCGTTTTTCCTCGGGCGGCCTAGAAACCTCGAAAACACTCCAAATGAGGTCCGAATGCCCAAGATGGCCCCCGAGACGGCCCAAGAGGGCCCCGAGTCGCCCAAAGATCGGCCGAAAACGCCCAAGATAGCCCCAAGACCGTCCAAGAAGCCTCCAAGACGTCCCAGGCTCCCTCCAAGAGACCCCCAGGAAGCCCCAAGAGGCCCCCGCGAGGCTTCCAAGCGGCCCCTAAGAGCTTCCCAAGAGGCCCACAAACTACCCCCAAGAGGCCCTCAAGAGCGCTCGTCGACGTCGTCGTCGTCGTCGCCATTCAGGGTCGGCGGCACCGGCCGTAAGGCCTTCGCAATAAAACGCCAGGGGGGCAGACGATAAAAAAAACAGTTGCCAGCCGCTGAATTTTATCAATCTGCCCCACTCATTCATTTGGACCCCCCCTGGACGGGGGGGAGGGCATTTTCCTGATCGTGCGCCCCTATTATGTAGATGGTTATGTGTGAATGCACATGTGTATGTGTATAAGTATGTGCGAGTAAACGCATATGTATGTATACACGTGACTGCGCTTGTATGTATATATATATATATGTGGATGTAGATGTAGATGTATGTGTGTATGCAGTTGTTGTATATGTGGTATTAACATATGTACATGTATGTGTATACGCCCATGGCTATGTCCATGTACATATATAAATAGATGTGTACAAAGAGAAATGCATACATCTAAGACACAGGGACGCGGGCGCCGGTGTGGGTGTGAGTCTGGGTGTGGGCGTTGGTGTTGGTGTGAGAAGGGACGCGACTATGGACGTGGAGCGGGCGTGGGTGTGGACGTACGGACGTGCGCGTAGGTGTGGGCGCGAGCGTTGGCGTGGGCGTGGGCGGGGGCGTGGGCGTGGGTGTGGGCGTTGGTGTGGGTGTTGGTTTTTGGTGTGAATGTGGGCGTGGGCGTGGGCGTGGGCGGCTGCGTGGGCGTGGGGGCGTAGGGGCGTGGGGGCGTGGGGCGTGGGCGTTGGTATGCGTGGGCGAGTGCGTTGGCGTGTCTGTGTGGGGGGGATTGTGGATCTGGGTGTTGGAGTGTGTGTGTGTGTGGGTGTGTGTGGGTGGGTGGGTGTGGGTGTGGGTGTGTGGGTTTTTGGGCGTGGGTGGGTGTGGTGTGGTGTGGTGTGTGTGTGTGTGTGTGTATGTGTGTGCGTGCGTGTGTGTGTGTATGTGTGTGTGTCTGTGCGTGTGGGTGTGTGGGTGAGGGTCTTGGCGTGGACGTGGGCGTGGGCGCATGCATGTGTATACATAGAAGTATTCTCGTATATGAAACATGTGTCGGCATCGACATCTACAATTATCGGTATCTACCAACTTCGGCCGTGTGCCCAAGGGGGAAGGCAGAACGGGGCGGGCCTTCTCAGAAGGCTTCCAATCCTTCCTCAGAAGGCCGAAAGGATTCTGAGAAGCCCCGCCGCCTTCTAAGAGGACATGCCCCCTCTCGGACGCCTGGGAGCTTGGGGGTCATAACTCGACTCTCGAATGGCTGCTCGGGACGATCTGGGCACCCCCAGAACGCCCTCGGCGAGGCGCAACTGTTGCAACGCGTCCCGAGGCTTGAAAACCGCCCGGAACCGACACGAAGACGCCCGAACACCTCCTCCTGGACATCCCCCGAACACTTCCACCCTCGGCGCGCCGCCGACAGTCTGCTCGGGAGCACAGACCGTGGCGAGCCGCCGGGGGCGCCGCCGCGCGCGGCAGGGGCCCCGCGGCGGCAGCCAGGGGGGGGTCACCGAGAGCCGCGCGCGGCCACGGCGTCGGTCTCCTCCTGGGCGCCGCCGCCGCGCCCCGCCTCCGTTCTCGGAGGCATCTGGACCCCCCCCCATGCGAGAGAAGAGGAGCCACTCTCGGAATGAGCACCTGGACAAGCGAAGCCGTTTAGCAAACGCACCCAAGGGCGGAATCGAGCAGGGCGGGGCTGTTTAGGAAGCGCCCAGGGTCGCGTGGTAGACGCCAACTATGGGGCTCGGGGCGTTTTCCATATCTTGACCCGTGTCGCACCGCAAACGCGCCTGGGTGAAGATAGCCCGCCTGGTTTTGGTGGTGGTCGTCGGATGAGCACCGAGCTGCTCGCACTGCAAGAGATCGTCAAGGGTGTGGCTACGTCAGTGGCTGGACTTACCGAGGCCACAGCCGCTAATCAGGGCAACCACGCGGAGCTTCTCGAGAAGCTCCACGGCGCGGCCCTGGATGCTAGAAAGGGGCTGAACGCCGACAAGCCGACGTTGTCGGCATCCTCGGTCGGGGTCCGTCCTCCACGACGATTCCGCCTCTACATGAACGACCAGAAGCGTTCGGACAGGGCGCACTGGTTCACAAGGGCCCGCGCTGTCACCCTACACGCTTCCCGCAGCTTGTCTTTGTTAGGCATGGGACTTTTTGTTGGCAGCACCGCTGATACCACAGGATGAAAGTACACCACATCAATGCTGCAGCACCGCTGAGAGTCTGAATAAAATCTCTCGATCCCTTCCTCACCGATTCGGTTCTGGATTCTCCAGGGGCTCGAAATCGACATCCGAATGCCCAGCCTTGGGCGGTCTTCTAACGGTCTTTGGCGCAAAACTAGATGATTGCGCTGAACACAGTGTCCGTGATGGAGCAACCAACTCAATGCAGGATGACGCGAACTGGAGGCCAGAGACCCACACGAGGCCTCCACGAAGCCTCGAGTAAGCCCCAGGAATCGGCGGCGCGCCCCAGGGGAGCTGAGAAGGGGCGGGCCTTCTCGAAAAGCTCGGAAGTCCTCCAGCATTGCGAGAAATTGTCTTCACCTTCCCGGAAGACACAGAACACCTCGCAGAAGTCCCGAGGGCTTCTGAGAAGCCCCGCCGCCTGCTGAGAAGACCCTCTCCTTCTCGCTTCACGCCCGCGCTCGCCGCCGAAGGAAGCGGCCTCTGAGAGGCCACCGCAAGACCTCCCAGGAGACCCCAGAAGCCATCCAGGAGGCAGCTGGCCCACGGCCCAGGCACGGTGGCGGGCCTTGCCGAGCGCCACCCTGACGGTGGCCTTCGGCCTCGGCCCCCCAGACGTCCAGAGGGGTGTGTCTGCGTCGAGGCACGGGCGCCTGGCTGGCCCACGGCTCAGGCACGGCGGCGGGACAGGCCGAAGGCCATGAGATCCGCCGCCCCCTGTCGATTTATCAAAGGGGTGCCCACCGTGCCAAACTATATGGTTTTGGTGTTGGTTCTTTTCCCAAGAGAACTCTCCCTGGGGCTTCGGCCCGTCCCGCCGGGGTCCCGGGAGATTCCCGAAAATCCGTCAGTCAATGCCGTTGTTGCCCCAACTTGGCTCAAGATGGTCTCCCAGACGGCCAAGATGGCCCAGGATGGCCTCCAAGATGCCTCCAAGACAGACAAGATGGTCTCAAAGACGTCTAAGATGGCTCCAAGATGCACCCAGGACGGCACAAGATGGCCTCAAGAGGGTCTACGACGGCCCAAAAGGCCGGCAAGAGGCCTCCAAGACGGCCCAAGAGCCCTCCAAGACGTCCTCCAGGAAGGCCCGAAAGGGCCAAACTCATTGATTTTCCTTAGGTGTTTGAAGGATTTTGGCATTTGCGCCTTTTCGGCTGTCCGACGGCCCAAGACGGCCCAAGAGGCTCCCAAGATCGCCCAAGAGGCCTCCCAGATGGCTCCATGACGGCCAAAGACGCCCCCAAGACAGCCCCAAGAGGGCCCCAAGACGGCCCAAGATGCCTCCAACACGCCCAAGATGGCCTCCAAGACGCCCAAGATGGCCTCCAAGACGCCCCCGAAGCGCCCCCCAAGTCGGCCCAGAAAGGCCCCCAAGACGGCTCCCGACGGCGTCAGACGTGCCAGGAATCCACCAAGATGGCCGAAGTTGGCTCCAAGCTGGCCCAAGACGGCCCAAGAGGCCCCCAAGAGAGGCCAGAAGAGGCCAAAAACCTTGATTGTCCTAGAGTTGTTCCCAACCATCCTGTGGTGTTGGGTCCTCGTTTTGAAGAGACGTCGCCCCGCGTTCATCTACTCCTCCTCTCCTCTTCCTCCTCCTCCCCCTTCCTTTCTCCTCCCGTCATCATCATCATCATCATCATCATCATCATCATCATCATCATCATCATCATCATCATCATCATCATCATCATCATCATCATCATCATAATCATCATCATCATCAGCAGCAGCAGCAGAAGCATCATCAGCATCAGCATCACCATCACCATCATCATCATCAACATTAGCATCATCATCATCATCATCATCATCAGCGTCACCATCATCGTCATCGTCATCGTCATCGTCATCATCATCATCATCATCATCATCATCATCATCATTACTATTATTATTATTAGTATTATTGTTATTATTATTATGATTATTATTAATATTATTATGATGATTATTATTATTATCATCACCATCATCATCATCGTCGTCGTCGTCATCAATATCATCATCATCGTCATCATCACGACCGTCATCACCACCAACATCATCAATCATGTCGGCACACCCCTCACACGTTTCGTGGCCCCATACGAAGCTCCACCGAAGGCCCCAGTGCCACCGCCCGCATGCGTCCCCCAAACCCATTTCGGCACACCCCTCACACGCTTCGTGGCCCCATAGGGAGCTCCACCGAAGGCCCCAGTGCCACCGCCCGCATGCGCCCCCCACACCCAATTTGGCACACTCCTCACACGTTTCGTGGCCCCATAGGGAATTCCACCGAAGGCCCCAGTGCCACCGCCCCCATGCGTCCCCCACGCCCATTTCGGCACACCCCTCACACGTTTCGTGGCCCCATAGGGAGCTCCACCGAAGGCCCCAGTGCCACCGCCCGCATGCCCACACACACACACACACACACACACGCACACACACGCACACACACACACACAGACACACACACACACAATTCGGCACACCCCGCACACATTTCGTGGCCCCATATGGAGTTCCACCGAAGGCCCCACTGCCACCGCCCGCATGCGTCCCCCACGCCCAGGCCCCCAAGACGGCACAGGAGGCCTTCAAGACGCCCAAGATGGCCTCCAAGACGGCCCTGGAGCATTCCAAGAGGGACCCAAGTCGGCCCATAGAGGCCCCCCAAACGGCTTCCGACGGCGTCAGACGGACCAGGAGCCCACCAACACGGCCGAACATGGCCCTAAGATGGCCAAAGACGGCCCAAGAGGCCTCCAAGAGGGCCTCCAGGAAGGCCCGAAAAGGCCAAAATCATTGTTTCCCATGGGTTTTTGAAGGATTGTGGCATTTGCTTGTTCCCAACCATCCTGTGGTGTTGGGTCCTCGCTTTGAAGAGACGTCGCCCCGCGTTCCTCTCCTCCTCCTCTCCTCCTCCCCCTCCTCCCTCCTCCCTGCGCTTCACCCACCCAGTGCACCGTTTTCGTGGCCCCATAGGGAATTCCACCGACGGCACCAGTGCCACCGCCCGCATGCGCCCCCCACACCCAATTTGGCCCACCCCTCACACGCTTCGTGGCCCATAGGGAGCTCCACCGAAGGCCCCAGTGCCACCGCCCGCATGCGTCCCCCACACCCAATTTGGCTCACCCCTCACGCGTTTCGTGGCCCAATAGGGAGCTCCACCGACGGCCCCAGTGCCACCGCCCGCATGCGTCCCCGCGCCGCACTCAGCAATCGGGGGACCACATTGGGCCTGCACCAAGGGTCAATCCAGCGAAAGTTCACTCTTTTGTCTGGTCGATGATGTACGAAGCATCCCGCACCGGCGTTGCCCAAAACGCCGTCGGCCGGCGAGCACACCGCACGCATGAGGAGCATGCGCAGGAGGACGCCGGCGATCAGTGAGCGGTGGGCGATTAGGGGTCGAAGCATCCCCCCAATGCCCATCCCCCACTGTCGTTGCCCCTGGTCTGGGCCTTCTGAGAAGGCGCGCTCCCACTCGTTTCCCCCCCGCGCGCGCCGCCCGTTGGAGGAGAAAGAAACAACTGGGAACCGAAACCAACTCACGGGACCTAAAGCGCCCGTCAACGATAACTTACGGCACCGAAAAGAAAATTGCAGCTATCACCAATCACGATCCGAGCTGAGGACTCTGAGATGGTAGCTACGATCCCCGCTCTCGCCATCGCTCGGACGTCCATCCCCAGTACACTTTAGGGCTTGATGCTTGTAGTTTTGTTGCAAGATGGCCCATCATGCTCCTCGATGGTCCTTGCCGAGAAAAAAACGCGCACGTCCGAGCGACGCCAAACGCTGTGCTCGAGACTGCATTCGACCTGCTGCCCTCCGCACATGGCGGCACCAGCCAGGCAGGGAAAGGCGACGACCACCCTCACTCCCCCCACGACCGGTCGTCGACCTGGGCTGGGAGCCTCAATGACCAGATTATATGGCAACTCAAAACTGCAGATCTGAGCCCAGAGCCGCTGGGAAAGCTCGGGCATCAGTCCCAATTAGAATAAGAAAAAATTCAACTTTTGACGCTCCGCGCGAACTTCTTGGATCTGAGCTGGACCCCCCATCCCTGGCGCGCAGAGCGCGGTGGGTCCAGCTCAGATCCAAGAAATCCGCGCTGAGCGCCAACAGTTTAATGTATGGCGCTTTTCTTCTAACTGGGACTCTGACTGATGCCTGGCGCCGCATCGGCGCCGCCGGCGTGAAGAACATCGGACTCCCCATCAAGCTGTATCGCCGATACATCGACGGTGCGGCGCGATCCTCCGACCCAATCTACTCGGACCCTATCTCGGAGGCCTACGGCAAGTTCGTGTCGTGTCGACCCCGGCGTTGGATGCTGACACTGCGGGGATCGTTCAGTCTTGAACGATCGGTCGTTTCGGACACGTCCAACCGTTCAACATCGACCGATCCTCGATCGCTGGCGGCGTTCAACGTTGAACGCCGGCGGCGGGGTCGCCTCTGGTCGACACGACGCGAGCCTACCGTTGACAGTCCCAGTCTCTGACGCTCTCGGAAGCGCTCGCCACTGGCAAAGAGTCCCCGATAGGGGATCCGCACGCTCCTGGGCGGAGTGGGCTGCTGGGCCGCTGTCGGCGATGAATGGGCGACTGGGGTGGGAACCGCGAGTATGTACACGAGGATATCTGGGCTCTGCCCCATGGGGCTCCGCAGAAACGCCACAGGACAACGTATAGTGTATAACTGTCTGGCCAGCTCTTCGGGCGACAGGTGTTGCAAACCCTACGCACTCTGTGTCTGTGTGTGTGGGCTGCCATTTGCCACCACGTGGGGAACATGCACAAAGTAGCAGAGTGGACATGTTCATGGCCCCGATATGGGTCGGTGCATCCAACGTTGCCCTGGGGGGGGGGTGCGGCAGGCGGCTCCGTCGCGATCAGGAAGAAGTGGTCGGAGAAATGCTGGCAGTTCCAACTGTCGGCGCACCGCCGCCCGGCTGGCCCAGGCACCCGACGTCTTCAGAAATAAAGGAACAACACACGGCATAAACATGCAGACAAGCTGTCATTATGCAGGTTGTTGTTTTCATCTTCGAAGGAATAGAAGGATGGGCAGATATTTAACCCAGTTTGGCAGTAGTTATTCGGCTGGGGCCACCAACCAAAACTGCCGAGGATGAAAACGTCATCGGAGGTCTAGGTTCTCCTCCTCCTCCTCCTTTCGGCGGCACGCAGCAGAGGGTCAGGCGATGGGGGAAGTAGCCTTCAAAGAAGGCACGGGCTTCTGCGAAAGCCCTCGAAAAGCCCCCGGGCCCACTCTGCCTGAGAAGCGCCCCTGCCTTCTCAGAAGGCCGCCCCCCTCGCCCAACCGCCGTGTGATCCCGTGCGCACGCTGCCGTCAACAGGCATGAAGCAAGGGAAAAAAGGGGTCATGAGAAAAACGGGTCCTGTAGCCTGGGACTTCCTCTGGGCCACCTTTACGAATCCGAAGCGAAGATGTTTGAAGGTCTTGGGGCTCTGCCAGGACTGAAAAATCTGAGAGCCTCCTCCCTCCTCCCTTGGGGGGGGCAAAGGATTTCCATACAGCTGCTCCCCACATTTCTCCTCGAGTGCGCTCTGAACAGGACTCCGAGGCGAGTGGCGACGAGGCCATCCCCAGGCAGCCCCTACAAGGGGAAAGCGAGGGACTGGTGGAATGTACTCCTCCGCTGATCCTGAAAGGGAACATTCGGGGGCGACTGGCTCAGGGGGGACACAAAGACCTGGACTCGGCGACACGTCGCCGACAGGTCGGCGAACATTTGGCCCTTTCGGCGATTCGTGGGCGATTGGGGGCCGATGCAACCCCTTCCTGAGCGCATCCCCCCCCTGGCGCGGTGCCCCTGGCTTTCGGGCCGTCTCTCGGTTCTCCGGCGACCGCGCGGGACAATCCACGCAGCCCTGGAACGCCCTCGGCGAGGCGCAGCTGCTAGAACGCACCCCGAGGGTGGAAACCCGCATGGAGCGGACGAAAACGCTTCAAACAACAATTCGAAGCAAGAACCCGCAAATTCGCCCTTGGAACCTATTTTTCCCTCCCCACGTTGCCCCTGAAATCACTTGCCGTGTCAGTCCGTCCCTGTCGAGGCCCCGAGCAAGCCGTCCGCTTCCCACCCTGCGGCAATCTGGCGCTGGCGCCGTCGCCGGCGGCGGCTGGCGCTGGTGAGCGCTGCTGCAGTACCGGGTCGGACGAACTGAACATCGTGTAGGTGTTCCCTGTCCCCACTGTCGTGGCCGGGGCCCCACTGGCCGATTTGATCGCCGCCAGATAAAGATATAGGCTGTTCCCGTCGGGATTCGAAGTCCTATCTCCAACTGGGACGGCGGGATGGTGGGGCTGAGTTACGATGGGCCTGGCGGGGAAGGGGATAATGCTAGCTTGTGATTCGCAGATCCGTAGGGGCGCACGTTTAAACAAATTGTTCCCCTGCTCGGGCGAATCGCGGGGCGGCGCCCGCCAAATTGAAAATCAACGGGGCGGCGCCGGTGATTCGCGCCGACGCCGGGCCGCCAACGATGGGCAAAGGGGGGCGTTTGGAGGCAAAGGCGAACCAGGGCGCCCCTTGTTCTGTCGAGCCGATGCGGGCCTGCGGTAAGGCGGGCTGGACGGAAGTGGGGCGCAGCAAGGGGGCATTTGCCAAGCAGTTCGCATCGCCGATATTCCAAGTACGCGTCGAGGACTGGCCTTTTCGGCGGGGCGACCGCAACCGGCTGCGCGCAGCAGGCTTCGTAACCTCCCTTTGCCTTCGCCAGCCTCTCGTCCGACCCGAACAATGCGGGTAACCTTGCGCCCCGGATAATCATCACCTCGGGATAATAAAGTTCGGGGGTCTGGCGGGGATAATCAACGATTTTCCCGGGGAAGGTGGTGTTATTTATAAGTTACGTAGCCCCCCGCAGTTGCCGATAAGAGTGAAGGGGCGGCGAGGACGTCGTCAGCCTGCGAGGCTCTAAAGAAGCCTGTCGCAGGCGCCTAATTTGTACAAATTATGCACTGAGCCCACCGCAGGCGCCGTTTCTTCTTAAAACAATGTGGATGGATCGTGGGGTGGGTCGCGTCGCGGGTGGGTCGCGGGGTGGGTCGTCGCAGGCTGGGTCACGGGTGGGTCGCGGGTAAATCACGGGGTGGGTCGCGGGTGGATCGCGGGTGGGTCGCGGGCTGGGTCGCGGGCTGGGTCGCGGGGTTGTTCGTGGGGTGGGTCGCGGGGTGGGTCGCGGGTAAGTCGCGGAGTGGGTCGCAGGGGGGGTCGCAGGTGGGTCGCGGGCGGGACGGGGCGGGTCGCGGGTGGGTCGCGGGTGGGTCGCGGGGTGGGTCACGGGGCGGGTCGCGGGGCGGGTCGCGGGGCGAATCGCGGGGTGGGTCGCAGGTGGGTCGCGGGGTGGGTCGCAGGGGGGACGGCGCAACAAAACGACAAAACAACAGCGATAATCCTCGCCGTGGATCCCCACTGCAGCCACGCACCCAGGGACAGTGAATGACCGTTCGGCCCCCCCACTCTGATGATGGTGATGATGACGATGAGGATGATGGTGATCCTAGGCGCTCGTGTAGACTAAACCACTCGCCCATAAAGGCTCGGCGCGCTTTGCAACCGCCCTTACACGGGAGGCACTTGGTGCACTCTCGGGCGGCAGCGCTTGTCCCCTCGAAGGCGGCGCGCTCCGGCTCGACGGCCGCGGGGCACTTGCGGGGCTTGAACTCGTTATTGGCCCTGGCCTTGGCCAAGTCGTCGTCGCTGGCCTCCTGGAGCTTGTGGGCGCACTCGTTGCCTCGGGCGCGCATCGCGCTGATGCTCGCAGACGATTGGGGGGCCCTCGCCTCGGATCTCGAGCAGGGCGGGCTCGATCCAGCGACTCGTCCACGGGCCGCGGGGCCAGGCGCCGGCCTGAAACATCACGTTGCTCCTCGTAGGGCAGGTCTCGCCAGGGCCAACGGCGCCGAGCTCGCGGAAGATCCTCGCGGCGGCCTTGGGAGGCCACGCGCGAACCCCACCCGCGATTTCTGAACAGGGTGGGGTACACTTCGTTTGGCAGCCCCCGACATGGCGAACAAGTTACCTCCCCCCTCTGAAATCGCGGGGCGCTGGCGCGAGGTCGCACGTGGACCTTTAGGCCTGCTTGGCGTTCTCGGACGGCTGCTCGAGGGCGTCGCGGTGCTCCACCGCGACGCCCCCGCCGATCCTCGAGACCTTGGCGGGCGTTGCCATAATTGCCCCCCCCTGCCCAAGGTGCCTCCAGGATTCGCTCCAAAACGGAGCGAAAAAACTGGAGGCACCTTGGGGCAGGGGCAACAGCAGCAAACACAGGCCTTGATGTAGGTGTTGCGCGCGGGCGCCTCGGCGCGCGCGCGAATCAGGACGCGCTGGGCCTTGCCGACTCTCTCGGCCCAGCGCATCTGCTCCTCGGGCTGCCGGGCGGCGGGTTTGTCCTCGCCCCGGCCCCCGTCGAGCCCGGGCGACGGCCGCCGCGGGCTCGACCGCCAGATCGGTGTCGGGGGCGCCTGCGTGCTCCTCGATCTCGCCCAGCAGCGCGCGCGCTGTGTCTAGCTCGAGGGCGTCGCCGTTGGCGATCTACCCGCAGTTCATGATCGCGTATTCCTTGGCGAGCTCGGTGCGGCAAGCCAGTCTGGTCTGGCGCCAGCCGAACTTGCGCGGCTGGGGAAACTTGCAGTTCTGCTCGATCGTGACCTGTGGCGCTCGGGATTCACAGGCGCTCGTTAACTTCCGCCTGCTTCCACTTCGTGTCGCTACCGCCTGCTTCCGCCAACTTTCCACAAATTTCCGCCGCCTCCCCTTGTTTCCGCCGCCTCAGTCGGAAGCAGGCGGAAGCTAACGAGTGCCTGCGAGCCCCCCAGCCTCGCTGCTCTCGATCTGGAAGGTCGCCGCGGCCCCCACATCGAGGACGCGCAGGCGGCGTGCGTCCTCGGTGCCCAGAACTCGCCAGACGTCCTGCACTCTGCCGCGCCAGCCCTCGCTGACTGCATCCTCGGTGACGCGCGCCACCGTGCCGTGCCATGGGGGGGTTCTCGCAAGCCTCGAGGCCCGTTTGCTTATTGGCCTTCGCTGGCTTCTTGGCGTTCTTCTCCGCATGCTTCTTCTGGTTGAACTCCTTGGAGATGCTCGTCTTCGCCTGCGGCGGCCTCTCTGTAAGTTTCGCCTCGACCGCGCCTCGGCTCAGGTGCTCGAGCGAGGCCTTGCCGCCAGTCTTGGCCCTCTTGCGCGGCCACTTACACGCGCGCCCGCCCGCGAACTGGCTCGGGAAATTGGGCGCCCACCTGTTCTCGCGCATGCTTGTTCGCGCCGCCATGATCCGGTTCTCGAGGGCGCGCGGGAACTGGATCACCTTGATCCGCTCTTCTGGCGTTCTGAGCATGTCCTTCTGCTCGTCGGCGGGCTCGAGGCCCAGTTCTCGGGGGTCCAGGGGGCAGGTGTTCTCGCCCTGCTCGTAGTCCCTGGGCAAGTCGCCTTGGCGGAAGCAACTCCCGTCCAGGACGCCCCGCTCGGGCATTTGATTCGCTTGCACCCCGTGGAGCGGCGCCGCGCCCATGTTCTCCTCGCGGACGCGGGCGTGGGCCTCGGAAACGCAGTAGAGGCATTCGCAGGGCCTTCATTGGGTCGGGGACTTGTGCTGTGTCTGAGGCTCGGCCTTGGCCTTCTGGGCCCAGTCCTGCTCCATGGCCCAGTGCATCTCGGCCTCGACCTCTCGGATCGCGGCCATGAGCCGGCCGTGCTCGCGAGCGTCCGGCCCCTTTGAGAAGCTCGCGACGTCGGGGGCCACGGGCGCACGGGTCGAACTCTGGCGCCGCGCTCGGAGCGCCACTGCCTCGGCCCACTGGATCGCGAGGCAGTCTGCGAACACGGAGCTCTGGCCGCGTCGCCGCTCGATGAAATCCACGGTCGAGGAAGCGACGAGTTCGCCCGCCCAGGCCCCGGGCTGCCCCCGCACGTCGATGGTCTCGCAGACCCTCGCGCGCCCCCCCTCGGGGAACACGAGCAGAGCGTTGCGCCAACCCTTGTGCAATGTACCTACGGGCTCGCCTGCTCGGAAGCGCTCCGCCTCGCCATCGATCGCCACGCTCGTTGGCGACGTCGCGCCGCGGGGTGCCCTCCTCGAGGTCCACGTCGCTCACTCGGCAGCCCCTCGCGCAGGGGACAGGGAGCGCGCTGCGCATCTCGGCGGACTTGGGCCCTCTGCGCGGGTCGAGCCAGCCCCCGAGTGCGGAGATTTTGATGAGGGCGAGGGCGAGTCTGCACTTGTCCCCTGCGCTCGGAAAGGCCTGGCCCACTTGCTCCTTCTGGTCGGGGTGCTCCGCCAAAAGCTTGGCCTTCTCGGCCTCGAAGACTGCCTTGGCCTCCTCGGGCTGCGAGGCTGGATGCGTTCCTTGTCGCTTGCGGCATAGATCTCCTTCTCGTCGGTGCGCGCGTTCTCCTCGCCCAGGAGCTTGAGCCAGAGCGCGGCGGCGTCGACGACGACCGCGCTCGCGCCGGCCCTCTGCTGGGCGAATGTCTCGGGGCCCCCAGCGAAAAGGCCGAAGTCGGAGCCGCCCCTCGCCATCAGGTGCACGAACCTAGTGGTAGTCGTACTTGCTAGTAGTAGTGGTAGTGGTAGTATTACTACACATAGAAGCAGTTACTAATAGCTTCTAGTAGTAGTTGTAGTGCTAGTAATAATACTACTAGTAGTACTTACCAGTAGTTGCTAGTAGTTAGTACTACTGCTAGTGGAGCAAATAACCACTAGTAGTAGTTACTAGTAGTACAAATGATAGATACTTGCACTACGTGTAACGAGTAACTAGTGGTGACTCGTCGTACTGATAGTAGTTACTACCGCGACTAGTAACTACTAGTGGTAGCCGTTACGAGTAGCAATAGTAGTTCTTCGTAGTCCTACTTCTGAGGATAACTACGACTACGAGTAACTATTAGTAGTAATACGAATGGTACTACTACTACTACTACTACTACTACTACTACTACTACTACGGATAACTACTATTACTGCTCGTAAAACCTGTCGGCCGTGGCCCAGGTCAGCTTGGCCTTGTCCTTGCTGGGTGCCTGGTGCCTCGGGTCTGGGAGGCGCTGGCCCTTGCGCCCGCTCGCGTTCAGCCTCGGGATGACGAGTCGTCCACCCACCTCATGTCCTTCCTGGGCGTCTGGGTGATCTGGAAGGTACCCAGGCGCTTGGTCACCCTCTTGAGGATCTCGGCGTTGTAGCTCTTGTGACCGACCTTCTGCAGGTGGGGTGCTCGTCCTGCTCGAAGGCCATCTCGTAGCGCGGCCGCATCAAGGCGGTCTTCTTCCTGACCTCGTGGCCGCGCTCGTGCAGCCGCTTGAACCGGCGCTCCAGGCGGCGCATGGGCGGCGACCGCACCGGAGATGCAATGTCGCGGGACAGCCTGGCGCCCTCGCTCTTGACCCTGCTGCGGTGCGGGCGGGCGTGCCCGCGGGCTCCGAAGCCGCTCGTGCCGCGCCTGCTCGCGGTGATTTTCTTTTCGAGAGCAGCTCGAAGCCCGTGCCATTGGGCAACCGTCTCATGGTTCCAGTGCCACTTGTTCTGCAGCGTGGCCTTCGCGGCGCTGGGCAGGAAGGCGAACTTCTTCGCGCCGTGGTCGCCCGCGTGCTTGCCCCGGCCGAGGGGGGTCTGGAGCTTGGCCTGCGCTGGTAGGTCTCGTCGCAACGTGGGCGCAGATCGGGGATTGTGCGTTCCCTGGTAGTCCACTTGCTTGCCCTGGGGTCTGCCGCCCTTGCCGAAGCCTCGCATCGCGCCTCGGCCGAGACCGTCCGGGGCGAGGGTCTGGCCCTCGGCGCTCGCAAGCCCTCGGCGCGCGGCCGCGGCCGCGACTCGCTCCTGAGAGGAGGGGGGGGGGGGGCTAGTAGTAGCGCAGTCGACCCGCATGAAAAGGATGCGCGGCAAGGGCGCAAGGGCCTCGGACGGGCCAGAGATGCGCCGAAGGTGCATGGGCGCAAGGGTAACTAACTAAGCATGAGAAGACTGCGCGCCCCCACTACGCGGGACGACTGCAGTAGCAGTAGGAATACTAGAAGAAGGGAAGAAGAAGAAAGGCGGGGGAAGGAAGAAAGCAGAGGATGGCCCCCAAGACCGATTTTCAAGGGATGTTTGGATTCGCGGCCTCAGGTTTTTTATGTGTAAGAAACTGGTGCATTTCAACCGTTTTCAATCTCGCGCGCGGGGGCGCCTATGTCGGGGCCCAGCGGGGGATAGAAAAACCCGGGAATCAAGAAGTTCGGGCCCCGGGGGGGGGGGGCGAAGAAGGAAGGAGGCGGAGGGGGGGAAGGAAGAGGAGGGGAAGGAAGAAGGCGAGGAGATATCCTCTTTTGCTTGCTCAGCCGCGAGCCCCCTGGCCGCGACTTCCTTGGAGAAGTTCGCGGCAGACTCGGCGCTCTCGCAGGGGGGGGCCTCGGCTTCTCGCGAAAGCTCGGAACCGCGGATCGCCGGATACCAGAGGCTCGACAAGCTCGTCTGCTTCGTCGATGCGGTCATCGGAGTCTCGCTGCAAAACTGCTGCGTCTTGAAGCGCACATCCTCGAGCCAACGTGGCTGCGGAAAGTTCTGGGCTTCTGGCGATTGTTGGCTTGTCCTTGTTCGCTGCTTGGTGCTGCCGTCTCGTTGTCAGCGTTATGTCGTTAGCTTGTCGTCGGGAGCTTATTGTTGATCGCATGGTGTTATTGCTGTTGTGGCTTGCAGTTGCGCTGGTTGCTGGCGTTGCTGTGGTGCTTGCGGTTGCTTCTGCTGTTGTTGTTGGTGGTGCTGTTGTTTTGCAGGTTTCGTTTCCTGTTGTTTGTGTTGTTGCTCGCGCTGCTTGCGCGCGTTGTGCTGCGCGCGTGTGATTTTGTCATTGCTGTCGTCGGTTAGGCTGTTCTGGCACCTGTCTCGTTCTCGTTCTCTCTCTCTCTCTCTCTCTCTCTCTCTATCTCTCTCTCTCTCTCTCTCTCTCTCTCCTCTCTCTCTCTTTCTCTCTCTCTCTCTCTCTCTCTCTCTTTCTCTCCCTCCTCTCTCTCATATATATGTATAAAAAATCATCTGGCGCCCTCGAGGCCGGTGGTCACCTCGCTGAGAGCCCCCGGCGCCCTGTCCTCAGTCTGCCCGAAGGCACCTCGCCCAGGACTTCCAGCGGCTCGCGAGGCGCCCCATGGCTGAGTCAGGACTCGGGGCCGAGGCTGGACGCGAGGCAGGGCTGGGCACCGAGCGCGCGGCATCGCGCGGCGTCGTAGTTGAAGGCTTGAAAAAAAGGGGGCTGCTTGAATCGATGGTGCGTTTCCTATGTGCTTCGCGCGGTTATATCTACATGTAGTTAACATATATGTTTGGTATAACTTCAGTATAACTTTGTTAACATGCATGTAACGTGCTGTTGGCGGTTACATCTACAGCCACGTACATAGTCAAGTTTGCTATGCCCCAGCCCCCCGTGGCCTAACATAGTATCGTACTTGCGCTAACCTTGTATTTCGGATCACAGGGATAGCGTTATTAGGTTACCGTACTTAGCTAGCTGGATCCTAACTGACTTAGGGGGGGTGGGGGTAACTAGGTTACCGTTGAAGTTAGTAAGTCTGCCGAAGTGGCATATATGTGCCATTTCGGCATCAACATACATCAGAATTGGTATCATAAGAAGCTGTGTCTGCTTGATGCAAACCCTTGTAAAAAAAGCTACATGCAGCATTCGTGGGGAAATCTCAAGCGGAAGTACCGTTCCCTAGTAAGTTGTGAGGAGATCTCAGGTGGGAGCGCAATTCCTGAGTAAGGAGTATAGGAAGTCTCGGGCGGGGGGCAGAGGAGTCAGGAGAAGGGGGAAGGGGCAGTGAGAAGGAGACATTGGCACCATGGCAATTTTGGTCCAGCCAGGCTTTGCTTTCAATTTCCACCGAACATGATGTTCGGTATTGCAGCGTTTCTTGTCCATATTCCATATCTGAGCATGGCCACCTCGGCGATGTTGGAGAAGGCCGTTGATGACGTGACCCCTGATGTGACTGCAGTGCTGCAGGCATACGACGGAGTTGATGCCAGCGAATGTGCCTCGCAGATTGTTGCTGCAGCTGACAAGCTCTGCGACACCCTGCTCGAGAAGAACCTCGCATACAAGGACAGGGTGCGCTGCGCGCGCATGGCGCCGCATAGCCAGAATAGATTCGGCACAGGCGTCGACGTTCTCGACGTCCATGATCTTCTTGGTTGCATCGTGAGGACGGGCTGGAGGTGGAAAGAAGTCGGCCATGCCATCGCTTTCGAGAAAGCCCCCGATGCCGCAGGCGCAAAGCAGATGGACGATATCCGCGAACTCATCGCTGCGAGCGAGGGGATGCTGCCCCCGTGGTCTGATACCGACATCGTCGGACTGACTGTAGCGTGTACTCATGCGACGTCGGGGTTGGCATGCTTGCACTACGAGACGAAAACGGACCAGGAGGACCTCGCTGGCACCGACGGGCGCATTGACAAAGCGAAGGTGCTGGCGATGTGCCCCTCCATCCAGGATCCGCTCGAGCGCGGCATCGAGTACCTGATCATCAGGAGCTGCGTGGAGAAGCGATTCCCGTCGCTTCCACACTTCTTGCAGGAGGCGGGGAACGCGACGCACGCGGCTCGCAAGCAGCAGACGCGCGTCCAGACACTCATGCAGGTGCACGCCAGGATCCTCAAGAACACCCAGCTGACAGGTGACCCGAATATGCCGAAGGTCGCGCTGGCCATCGAGCGGATCAGGCCATGGTTGAAGGACCAAGTTGAGGACATGTGCGACTACGTGGTGAACTTCTCGGGTGGAACGTCGCCTCGGTATTTGTGGGATCTGGTAGACTTTGCGAAAGGTTTGAAGGTCAGGCGCGACATTGACGGCACGACATTCAAGCAGCTGGCCAGCTTGCCGCTGAAGCAGTGTCCCAGGCTCGTCACGGCGTTCGTCAAGACAATGCTCGTGTGCCCAGAGTCCTACATCCGCGACGGCGCGTGCAAGCTGATGTCGGGAACTGAGTTGAAGGACATCGCCAAGGCGTCTAACAAGCCGATGTTGATGAAAGCCGAGGACAGCTTCACCAGAGCGGCGGAGTGGCTCAGTCAGATTCCAAACATCACGAATGCCAAGGCCAACAAGCTGAGGTCAGATTACGAAGTGAATTGCTGCATGATGATCTTCAAGAAGAAGCCCAAGGGCCGCCAGGAGTTCAAGGATATGGACGCGTGCGCTCGTCACTTCATCGATCGTGTGTACCTCGAGTTCCCAGCGATCAAAGGCGACAAGTCGCTGAAGCCTCCGTTCAACTACGACCAGAACGGTCAGTCTGCGCCTGCAGCTGCTGCTGCAGCGTTCATCGAGTACAGCGCCAAGGGCGCGGTGAACGCCAGCCTCGCGGACGAAGGGTTTGTCGCGGACGCGCTCGTGCAGGCAGCGGGCAACGACATCGTCTACAGCATCAAGGAGTTCGTTGGCGAGAACGTCAAGCTCGTCCCGCACGGCAAGAAATTGCCCATCACGACGGTGACCGCAGCGAAGCTGCTCGACGAGTACCAGGCTCGGATACGGAAAAGGAGGATGGGGAGTTGAGGAGGAGGACGATGGGGGGAATGAGAAGGAGGAGGAGGAGGAGGAGGAGGAGGAGGAGGAGGAGGCGAGGATGGCGAGGAGGTGTTGGGCGGAGGGGAGATTACGACTGTTGTTGACGATGATGGCGGATATTGAGGTGACTGGTGATTGGGATGTTGTCTGGAGGAGGGGGCTGAGCAGGAGGATGAGCAGGAGGAGGAGGGGGAGGATCAGCAAGAGGAGGAGGATCAGGGGAAGAGGAGGAGGAGGAGGAGGAGGAGGAGGAGGATGAGGAGGAGGAGGAGGAGGAGGAGGAGGAGGAGGAGGAGGAGGGAAGATGAAGGAGCGCCGGAGATGAAGCCCACGCGGAATTCGACCAGAAAGCTCCAAGACCCCCCAGAGGGGGTGGGGAGGGGCGGGGGCAACACTGCCCCAAGACGATTACATGGTCATGTCGCCTTGGACCCCTCTCGGAGCCGTCTTGGGGCCCTCTTAGTGCAATTGGGCCCCTCTTGGGGCCGTCTCGGGGCCCTCTTAGTGCAAGTTCGATGCCCCCGTGGATCTCTTTGTTGGCCGTTGTTGGCCTATGTTGGCCTATGCTGGCCTGTGTTGGCCTATGAGCCCTATGAGCCCTATGAGCCCTATGAGCCTCATGCGCCAATGAGCCCTGTGAGCCCTGTGAGCCCTGTGCGCCCTATGCGCCCTATGCGTCCTATGAGCCCTATGAGCCCTATGAGCCCTATGAGCCCTACGAGCCTCATGAGCCTCATGAGCCTTCTGAGCCCTGCCATGTGAGCCCTATGAGCCCTATGAGCCATACGATCCCTATGAGCCATATGAGCCCTTTATGAGCCCTATGAGCCCTATGAGCCCTATGCGCCCTCTGAGCCATCTGAGCCCTATGATCCCTATGAGCCCTATGGGCCATATGAGCCCTATGGGTCATATGACCCCTATGAGCCATATGAGCCCTATGAGCCCTCTGAGCCCTATGAGCTCTATGACCCCCCTGAACCCAATGAGCACTGTGAGCATATGGGCCCTATGAGCACTATGAGCCCTATGAGCCCTATGATCCCTATGAGCCCGATGAGCCCGATGAGCCCTACGAGCCCTATGGGCCACATGAGCCCTTATGAGCCCTTATGAGCCCTATGAGCCCTATGAGCCCTGCCATGTGAGCCCTATGAGCCCTGTGAGCCCTACGATCCCTATGAGGCATATGAGCCCTTATGAGCCCTTATGAGCCCTATGAGCCCTATGAGCCCTCTGAGCCATCTGAGCCCTATGATCCCTATGAGCCCTATGACCCCTATGAGCCCCATGAGCCCTATGACCCCTATGAGCCCTATGAGCCATATGAGCCCTATGAGCCCCCTGAGCCCTATGAGCCCTATGACCCCCCTGAACCCAATGAGCACTGTGAGCATACGGGCCCTATGAGCACTATGAACCTTATAAGCCCTATGAGCCCGATGAGCCCATATGAGCCCCATGAGCCCTATGGGCCTTTTTGAGCCCTATGAGCCCTATGAGCCATATTAGCACTATGAGCCCTATGAGCCTTATGAGCCCTGTGAGCTCTATGAGCCCTATGAGCCCTATGAGCCCTATGAACCATATGAGCCAGATGGGCCCTAGGAGCCCTATGAGCCCTTGGAGCCCTATGAGCCATATGAGCCCCATGAACCACATGAACCCCATGCGCCTCATGAGCCCCATGAGCCCTATGCGCCCTATGAGCCTCACTAGCCTCATGAGCTCCATGAGCCCCTTGAGCCCGATGAGCCCTACGCGCCCTATGAGCCCTATAAGCCATGTAAGCCCGCATGAGCCCTATGAGCCGTATGAGCCCTATGAGCCCTGTGAGCCATATGCGCCCTATGAACCCCATGGGCCCTATGAGCCCGCCCATGCCACAATTTTGCCCAGCCAGCTGGTGGGGTCAAACCGCCGCCGCTAGTTGGGGACCGCTATGAGCCCTATGAGCCCGATGGGCCCCATGAGCCCCATGAGCCCTATGAGCCCCATGAGCCCTGTGAGCCCTATGAGCGTTATGAGCCCTGTGAGAATCTGAGCCCAATGAGCCCTACGAGCCCTGTGGGCCATATGAGCCATATGAGCCCTATGAGCCCTATGAGCCCTAGGAGCCCTATGAGCCCTATGAGCCCCATGAGCCCTATGAGCCATATGAGCCCGATGAGACCTATGAGCCCTATGAGCCGTATGAGCCCTATGAGCCCTACGAGCCCCATGAGCCCTATGCGCCCTATGAGCCCTACGAGCCCATATGAGCCTGTTGAGCCCTATGAACCATATGCGCCAGATGGGTCATATGAGCACTGTGAGCCCTATGAGCCCGATGAGCCCGATGAGCCCTACGAGCCCTATGAGCATGAGCCCTTATGAGCCCTATGAGCCCATATGAGCCCTCTGAGCCATCTGAGCCCTATGAGCCATATGAGCCCTATGAACCCTATGAGTCATATGAGCCCTATGATCCCTATGAGCCCTATGAGCCCAATGAGCCATATGAGCCATATGAGCCCTATGAGACATATGGGCCCTATGAGCCTTACGAGCCATATGAGCCATATGCGCTCTATGAGCCCTATGAGCCCTATGAGACCTGTGAGCCCTATGAGCCCTATGAGCCCCATGAGCCCTATGAGCACTGTGAGCCCTATGATCCATATGAGCCCGATGAGCCCGATGAACCATATGAGCCCTGTGAGCCATCTGAACCCTCTGAGCCCTACGAGCTCTGTGAGCCTTGTGAGCCCTATGAGCCATATGAGCCCTATGAGCCCTATGCGCCCTATGAGCCATATGAGCCATATGACCCCCCTGAACCCAATGAGCACTGTCAGCCTATGGGCCCTATGAGCCCTGTGAGCCCTATGAGCCCTATGCGCCATATGAGCCCTATGAGCCCAATGAGCCCTATGAGCCCCATGGGCCCTATGAGCCCTATGAGCCCTATGAGCCCGATGAGCCCGCTGAGCCCGATGAGCCATATGAGCCCTATGAGCCCTATGAGCCATACGAGCCCTATGAGCCCTATGCGCCCTCATGAGCCCCATGAGCCCTATGAGCCCTATGAGTCATATGAGCCCTATGAGCCCTATGCGCCCTAGGAGCCCTATGAGCCTTATGAGCCCTATGCTATATGAGCCCTATGAACCCTATGAGCCCTATGAGTCCTATGAGCCAATGAGCCGTATGAGCTATGAGCCCTATGAGCTATATCAGCCCTATGAGTCACATGAACCCGATGAGCCCTATGAGCCCTATCTGTGAGCCCTATCTGTGAGCTCTATGAGCCCTAGGCGCCCTATGAGCCCTATGAGCCATATGCGCCTTATGAGCCCAATGGGCCCTATGAGCCCTATGGGCCCTATGAGCCCTATGAGCCCTATCAGCCCTATGAGCGAAGTGGACACATCACCTGAGGCCTTGGGGCGCACGTGGGCTGGGGTGTTCTGGTGTGGGGGGGGGGGGGGCTCCCTCCCGCGAAAGGTAGCGGACGCCAACACGCGCGTCAACGTCAGCATCGTCAAGCAACCGTCCCTGCTGGACCGCTGCGGCCGATCCAGCCATGCCCGCTTACGTCCACCATCCACCTCCCCCCCTCCTCCTCCTCCTCCTCCTCCTCCTCTTCTTCTTCTGCTTATTCTTCTTCTTCTTCCTCCTCCTCCTCCTCCTCCTCCTCCTCCGCCTCCTCCTCCTCCTACGCGTCTACTGATCGTTCTCGCCATCCCCTCCACCACTTCCCCCCGCACCCTCCTCCTCAACATCGTTCTCCCCCTTGCCCCGCCACGCACACCCCTTCCACCCCCCTCCCCCCCTCACCTCCACCCGTCCTCCACGTCGCGCATCATCCTTCCCTCGTCCTCCACACCCCCGCCTACCCCCCCCCCCACCCCCTCCTCTTCCGTCCCATTCACAATTCGTACATGCACCCTTCCCTCTCGCCACTCCCCCCGTCATCGTTCCTCCACCTCCGTCCAGCCCTCTTTCCGCCTTTTTGGCCGCCCGACCCGTTACAGGACCAGCCCGATGTCGAGATCGAGACGTGGAAGGCCAAGTACCGCATAGGACTCGCCACCGCTTACTCTCATTGTCAGAAGGGTGCCGACGTCACTGTCACATACAAGAAATCTGCGTCCAAATGCATCGTTGAGTCTGGGACAGCAAACAAGAGTTTCAAGAAAGGTGAACTGACTTTGGTTCCGATGACGTCCATCGTAGGTGCCGCTGCCAGCCTTCCAAAGTCGGCGGTGGATCTTGAGCATCGTTTTTCTGACAACAAAGGTGTTACGGTTTCATTGGTTTTAGGCTACAAGCTCGAGCTTCAGGGCAGCCGCCCATACGTGGCTCCGTTTTGGGCAGTGCCGCCCGCGCCAGACAGTTCGTGTGCAAACATGGGGCCGCTCAAGATTGGCATGACCTGTGCGTTCGGGCTGTCGCAGTCCAGGGACGTATCGTGGCACGACAGTTCGAAGCTCATAATCCCAGTGATGGTGAATACCAAGTCGCTCAAGCAGGGCGACGAGCTGCAGCAGATGCCTGAAGGCACTGCAAGCGGCAAGCGCAGCATTCAGACTCCTCCATCTTCGAGCGAGGGTCCCCCGAGCAAGAAGGGGAGGTAGGCCCTTGACGCTTCAGAGCATGCTGGTTTTTTTTTTTCATTGCCTCCACGCGGGCAAACAGGCACCCCAGGAACAAACGAGCCCCAACAACACAATATATCATGCGAATCAGCCGTCGCGTGGACAGGCCTCAGTTCCGCGCAGCGGGCGAGTTTCGCCCGTGCCCGTTTGCAGCACCGATCGCTGCATTGCGCGCCTGGGCTGTTGCAGCAGGCGACGCCGTTCTGACAGAACACCCTCCGCCCCAATGTCCCTTCTCGGCCTCATCCACATCTCTGCGAAGAGACAGGATGGAGTGGGGGTATAGGGAGGGTGTAGGGTGCGGAGCAGGAGGAGGGACGACTATTAGGTTGCAGGGGGACGGACGGGATGGATGATATGCAGAGCGAGAAGGAGGAGAGTGACGACGTAGGGGTCAAGACCTAAACAGCGTGTTGTAGGTCCCGAGGGTCATGGGGCCGTCCTGCGCGGGCCCTCGGTGGCCCACACCCCGTGTCGTGATGCTGTTTCGGGTCTCATATGTTGGCGAGTAGCCCGTCGGCCGAGACGCGCGAAGGGCGTGCACACCACGACGCACGCATGCAATCATCCAAAAACAAGCAAACATGCAGCACCAGCACTGTCTTGGCAGGACAACTGTAACGCACCAGGCGTTTTGGAACGTGCCACGAAGGGGCTTGCGCCACCACTCCGCCGCTCGGATCCTCAGTGATGCTATGCTATGATGTGCTGTGCGCCGAAGCCACCGCGAAAGCAGTGGCGTCATCTTCTAACCATATGGCGCCATCATCGACATGTAGATCCCCCGATTGGCCCCGTACGACAGTATGTTTCAAACTTACATACCACTTGGTCCCAAACAGCGTGGTGGGACTATCATTCCTCCAGAATCTGGGGGTACAGGGGACCGCACGGGGATACGGCGCGTCGCTCAGATTCAGCGAGACGGTGCACCGAGGCATCCGATGCTTCAAAGATGGCTCCAATACGCTCCAAGGTTGGCGCCGAGAACGCGTGCGGCACGTTGATGTGTTGTGTGTCTCCGTGATGGTGGGTCTTGGTCTCTCGGGCGGCGTTCGTTGATGTACTTGGGCCACGCCACAGCGTGACCAGTCGGCCATATCGGGCCGTCGGGCTCTGGGCCGAGGCCTTGTATACAGGGCGGTGGTCGCATCGACGGCGACTTTGGGGGTGCATGGGAAGACGTGTGGACAGTGGCGCGGAATCCATGCGCACCGTCGTTCGTCTCGTCGGCATTTTGGTTCAAGCTTGTGCCCGACCATCCTGCCTTTGGCCACCGCTACCACGCACGCACGTCCGTGACTACCTACCTATGGTGTGCATCGCACGGGGGTACGCGCTGATATCGGTTGAGCCTGATACTCCGCCGAGCGGGGGATGGGTTGCAAAAGTGGAGGTTGTTGGTGGTCGCGAATACGTACACATCGATCGGACGAACCACAAGTGTGCGCAGGTGCTGAACGGGAACTGGCCCATGCTCGAGACGTTGGCGTGGCTGAGGAACACTGCGACGGACAAACTCATGGCTGCCCTGAGTCAGAAGGACGACCCGCTAGGCGACCGCGATGCAAGCAGCAGCCCCGAGTCTATCCCAAAGCGCCCTAGGAAACAGATGTTCGATGAGATCAGCGAGGCAGTCGAAATCACGGTCAATCTCCAGGATGGCTCGTCTTACAAGATGTGGGTTTTGACCGCAGCTCTGCATCGGGCCACGCTTGCCGTCCACCTCACGGACGCGAACCTGAAGATGATCGCCGATGGTGAGCCGAGCGGCGAGGATGGAGGCCCCCCTGTCGTCCCTACAGTGAACGTCCCGTTCGTGACTTGGGTCGCGCATCGCAGCTGTGTGAGGACCCAGTTTTTCGCTAACAAGAGGTGGCATACCAAAAGCATGAAAGTGAAACCAGGTCCAGACTTTCTCTCGCGTGTCCAGAAGATGGCGAAGGTGTGCGCTGCGTTCAGGGCTGAGCACCATTGTGAGGGAGCGGTCGATGAGCCCCCAGCTAACCAAGATGCGGGCGATCCATGACCATAATTCGTGCGTGAACATGCGGGTGTTCTCACTGCGCTGCTGGCTGCCTGATGTGTTGCGCTGTGCCGCTCTTCGTTTGCAGTGGGACTGCACTCAGTGGAGCGCCATGGCGCGCACTGCGTCACACCACGGGGATGAGTGGCCCGCGTACAGTCGGCCCTCATGGTCGACCGACCAGGCAATCGTTTGGCGCCAGCCTGTTAGTGTTTGAATTGTGTGTGCCACTTGGCTCCGCTACCGAGGAAGGAAAGCAGTGTTGATGGTGATTCGGTGGCGTTGCAAGTTGAAGGGTAGAGCAGAAGTGGGCGGGTTCTTCAGGTGTCCCGTCGAGGGTGAACGGAGACGCAAGCAGCCCTATGTTGGGGTATTCCTTCTCCTCACTTCCTCCGTCCAATCCCGCCTCATCCTCACTTCCACTTCCCCATCCCTCATCACCCGCCCCCTTCCTCGACCATTTGCCCTATCGCTCCGCTCCCTCCACCCCGCCCGCTCCGTCCTATCACCCGCTCTCGCGGCACTCGCCCTCCGTCACGGGGCGACAAAGTGGGGGGTCGGGGCAGGGGGGTGGCCATATGGGCGAGGGGCGAGGGGGGGGGGACACGAGACAGCATGTGCGATCTGATCAGAGCATCTGCGGATGAACGTCCGTTCACCAGAGCAATGTTGTAGCAGACCCCGAGCGTACTCACCCTCGAGCGTGGAACCGACCGAGGTGTGCGAGTCCCCAGGGGGGGGTTCGCACACCTGGCCCCAGCCCCCCCACAGGGGTTGGGACAATTGTCCCAACCCCAGCGGCTGCTTAGGGCAGACCAGGTGTGCTCAAGTAAGGCCGTGGGGACTCGGACAATTGTCCCAACCCCTGTGGGGGGGCTGGGGCCAGGTGTGCGAACCCCCCCCCGGGGACTCGCACACCCGAGGTGTGGGCATCACGAGTGTGAGCTCAGCCTTTGACCTCCCTAGTTGGTCCTGGGGGTTGGGTGAGAGCGTGTGCGGATCCAGCCCTCTTGGGCCCCATACAGATGGTAACTACACGTTTCTGGTCTCCTTGTCAAACAACATATAACACTATATTGTAGTATGATATGGGCGCGGCTCTCGCTCGAGACTACCTCGTACGTAACTCACAGACCAGGCTTTCGATCGAGACTATCTCTCGATTCACGCATCGCACTTCCTCCCTTACGACATAATATCATCCTCCGTCCTCCTCTTGCGGCGCTGTGTGACTCCTCGTGCGTGTGCACGTCTCTCGTAGCCTTTTGGCTGAATTGGGTCGCGGCATCCGGTTCTCCGGCCTTTTCGCTGTCGCGCGTGGTGGGATGCCGACACTCGCTGCCCCCTCCGACGGGATGACATCTACGGTTACCAGGCTGATCGAGAGCATCCGAGGCAGGGTTGCCTTCGTGTCAGCGCAGGCTGGGGCAGGCATCATGCGGGAGGCCCTCCAGCAATCTCAGGTGCAGGCCATCTGCACTTCGATCGCTGATGCAGCAGGCAAGCTCTCTGTGGATGAGGGTACAGTCCTGACTTCGGAGATCAACGGTGGCCCATGGACAATATCTCAGAAGCAGATGATAGCGACCACCACCTGCGACACCATGAACAAGGTCGGCGGCCCTGACCCGACCAGGTGCCAGCAAACGAACGAGTGGCTGCACAACTATTTCCTGGAGGAGGACTGGCAGATCTTCCAGCATTCCGAGTATTCGATGGACGCCAAGATCAGGGTCATGGGCATGCGCATGTGGATGGTCGGCATGAGCTGCCCGCAGGAGAAGGTCCTCGAGCAGGCGGGTGCAATCCTCATCGCGCGCAACCTGGACCCCCACACTACGTCCCCAACCGACAAGAAGAACATCTGCAAGAAGATCCAGGCCGCGATCAAGGAGGTGGACAGGAAGAACAGCAAGAAGCACCCGTTCGAGCACAGGCGGAGGTTCCCTGCCAATCCTCGCATGGAGTTGCCAGGGCCGCTCTTGCAGTACGCGTACGGCTCCGACAAGCTGCCCGTCGAGCCCCCTGAAGGCCTCGACCTTAGCGTCGACGCGAACGGCATGTGCTACCGCAAGACCCACAAGTCGCTGAGGTCGGCACCGAAGGCGCCCCTGAATCTTGGAGATCTGTCTGGGGCAACGGGAACAGGTGGTGATCAGATGGCGCAGATGTTCGCAATGGCTGCCCAAGCATTTCAGCACATGATGGGAGGTGGTGTCCCTGCAGGCGTCCCCGACTCGAGGATCACGCTCTCGGACATGCGGCCGAGGCCGCGTAAAGCAGCATCCGTTTTGACTGACGACGCGGTGGGCAACCCATCTACTCCGACGACGCTTGGGGCACCGCTCGCCATCACTGACGGCCAGGCGCCACCGAGTGCGACTTCGCTGCCAGGCCCGAGCGGAGCGGCATCCGCAGGTACGCCCAGCCCCGCAGCCAACACTGACACGACCATGGCCGTCCCGACCAAGTCGCCGAAGGACGCGCCGCACGAGTGGACCAAGTACTTCGGCAGTCGGTTCCCCTGGCAGGCAGAGACGGCGCCAGCCCCGCAGAAGCCGTCAGACGATGACCCCGCCGCAAAGCTCGAGGAGGCCATGCGGCAGGCCGCCGTTGCCGCGAAGCAGCGGAAGGCGGTGGCCAAGAAGCGTCCAGCCGCTGCGGACGTCGACGGGTCCCCGAAGGCTGCGAAGACGGACAAGGCTACGCCGAAGGCGAAGCCGAAGGCGAAGCCGAAGGCATCGGCAGGCTCAGGCGCGCCGCTCGCCTGCTATGCTTGTGTGCATCCCTCCATCTCACTCTCATGCTATCCCTTGTGCCACCACCCATCTCCGTATGTGTGTGTATCGGGTCTTCTCTCGTTATATACACATCGATGCGGGTGTACACACCTACATATTTCACTCGCTGGCGCGCAATCATCCGTATTTGGGCATGTAAACATATACATACACAGGTGTGTCGATCTCTTTCACTCTCTCTCTCTCTCTCTCGCTCTCTCTCTCTCTCTATCTCTCTATCTCACTCCCTCTCTCCCTCACAGTGCACATGTCCCGACCACGTCCTTTCTGACTCGGCAGCCCCGCCCTCGAATCGCGAGGCTTACGTCGTGCCGCCGATCCCCCCGTTGACGGGATACTGAGGTGGCTGGTGCATCTGAGACGCGCTCGGGACAGATGGTAATACGCGCTATTGATGATGGCATGTTGCATCGTCCACCGTGCCTGGCGTGTGGGTCAGCTGCCTCGTGGGCGTTCGTCGTGGTCTCGTGGACGGCCTCTCGGAAACCTCATGATTGCAATGTTGAAGTGGATTGGGTGCATGTGTTCAGGGTGGTTCTTGGACGCTGCTTGTGGCCCCTCGGATCTGACGCCGAAGCGTCGGTCGTTGTGGTGGGAGGGGGCGGGAGGGAGGGGGTGGGGTCTAGCATCGCCCGCCCTGCCATTGCAGGCAAGAAGCTCCCGACGGTCGACTTCTCACACTTCTTGCGCAAGGCTGACGTCAAGGGCCGCAGCCAGAATTGCTACTGCTCTCGTGCGTACAAGGGTGCACAGGTTTTGGCGAAGCAGGGCGGGTATAGCCACGACGAGAGCATCGTGGCAGCAAAGCAGGCGTGGGCGAGGGCGAGGGAAGTGTACGAGAGGTCCACGTGAGCTGTTCGCAGGGGGTAGTCCAGCTGTGTCTGCCGTAGCAGCAGATACTCGGGGCACTGGTTTCGATGGGGTTCTGAGGCCAGTGCGATTGTTGCCTAGGTCGGCGTTGCTCTTTGATGGCGCCGTGTGGCCGTCCATGCAGTGCAAACTCCCGCGGGATGCGATCTGTCTGAAAGCGCGTTCGGTTGATCTTTGCGACGCCGAAGGGCCCCATCGGGGCCATCGGACGGGCCCCGAAATCACCCATCTAGGGTGGGCCCCGTTGGATGGGCCGCGGAGCAGTTGGATATATGCCCACCCGTTGGATGGAGACCGTATGATGACGATGGTGAGAAAGGAGGATAGGGAGGAGGAGGAAGGGGAGGAGGATACGGATGAAGAGGATGAGGCGGAGGCTGATGAGGAATATAAGGAGGACGAGGATGATGAGGAGGAGAGGGATGGGGATGGGCAGGTGGTGGAGGAAGAGGATGGGGGGATGAACACGATGATGATGATGATGATGCTGATGATGATGATGATGATGCTGCTGCTGATGCTGATGATGATGATGGTGATGATGATGGTGATGATGCTGCTGCTGCTGATGATGAGTACGAGGGTGATGGTGAGGCGGGCGGGGAGCGAGGAGCGATGAGGCGGAGGATACGGGTGAGGAGGAGGGGTTGGCGGGCATGGCGTAAGCCCCTTGGGTAGAGGGATGGGGGAGGGGCGCGTGGAGACCTCCTCCCCATCTGTCGTGCGGGCAACCGCGTCTGGCTCGCGAACGGGGGGGGGTGGCACCCATGTACTCATGGGGGAGGTCGAGACACCGCTCGACACCAGAGGGGCGGGCCAACGAGAACGCACGGACAGGGGGTTGCCAACTGCACGTCCACGCAGATCTTGGTCAGGGCGATCTTGGGCCCAGGGTCGGCTGCGCCGACTCTGCATTGGGCCTGTGCGGTCGACCTGATCAAGATATGCGTGGGCGTGCCGTTGGCAACCCAACTGCCAGGAGGGCCAACCAGAGAGCGGCCAAACACCAGAGGGAGACGGCAGCATCGGCGAAGGATGTCAAGGAGGCGGCTGAGGAGGAGAAGGAGGAGTAGGAGGATTCAGAGACAGATGTGGAATACGGCGAGCAAAAACAGAACTAGGACACATTCCTGAAAGACATGGCCGAAGAGGAAGAATACGCACACATCAGGCGTAGGAGACTGCACGACAAGGTGAAGCGCGGTTTCCTGAGCGGGGACCCCACTAGGGACGAGGCTGCCCCGACAAAAAAAAAACAAAAAAAAACAAAAGCAACTACAACCAAACAAAGCATTAAGCAGAAGAAATCCTGAGCGACGGCAACGAACAAAGACAGTGAGGCCCGTCAGCAAAGCTGGAAGGCGTACCTGCACCGCAAGGATGTCCAGAATAACACTGCCCGCGGGAGGATCAGGCCGTACCTCCTCCCCCTCCTCCCCCTCCTCCTCCCCCTCCTCCTCCTCCCCCTCCTCCTCCTCCTCCTCCTCCTCCTCCTCCTCCTCCTCCTCCTCCTCCTCCCCCCCCTCCCTCCTCACCCCTCCTCCTCCCCCTTCCTCCTCCTCTTCCCTCCTCATCCCTCCTCCTCCCTCCTCCTCTTCCCTCCTCATCCCTCCTCCTCCTCCTCCTCCCTCCTACTCCTCCTCCTCCTCCTCCTCCTCCTCCTCCTCCTCCTCCTCCTCCTCCTCCGAATCCGCCTCCCCTTCCCCATCACCCTCCTCCTCATCCTCCTCCTCCCCATCCTCCTCCTCAAGAGGGATTGCGCTTCGCCATGCACCATGCGCGAGGTGCAGACAGGGCAACTCCCGAGGAGCCGCAGGCCGCCGTCTTACAGGGGTTACACACGCCTCGACGTGTGAGTGTCGCCTCGCCTCGCCGCGCTCGCCCGAGAGCCGCCTCGCCTCGCCGCGCTCGCTTGAGAGCTCAATGTCCTCCCCGCTTTCTCGCCAATGCGGGAGGCGAGGGGGCGGCAAGATTGGCCCCATCGCGCCACATCTGACATCCGCCCACTCCCTTCCATCCGTCTTCATCGACAACTAATGCCTGGCGCGCCCGCTCCCTCCTCCTCACCTCCTCGCCGCTGGGAGGGACGCCAATCCAGATGGAAGAGGAGGCGGAGGATATGGGGGAGATGGAGGAGGAGGGGTTGGCAAGGGGAACGTTGCGACGCGCCCAACTTTGCCCCAAGGGGGGCGTCACGACTGACCCAAGATGGCTCCAAGAGGGCCCCGATGGGGTGACCCAACATGGCCCCAAGATGGCGCCATGATCATGTAGGGGGTGGCTACATGGCCCTAGGAGGGTGCCTCATGGTCATGGCTTAGTCGTGGGTCCCTCGCGGTGCCCTCTTGGGGCCCTCTTGCGCTTCCCTATTGGCCCACTCATAGAACCGTTCGGGGCCCAACGAATCCTCACTATATGTTAGCATGTAGGTTGACATATCTCTCTCATGCCGCTTGTGGCTCTGAGAGAGCCAATGGCCAGGAACAGCGTTCCGCCGTTGTGCTAACATGTGTTCCTGACTACGTTGGTGCCTGTTCGGGTGTCTCCTGGTGCTATTTTTTTTTTGAGGGGGGATGTTGTGGGACCCAAGGGACACGTCGGTGGGCCCCTCTCGGGGCCCTCTTGAAACCCTCTTGGCGCCCAACAAGGACCCACGAGGGTCCATCATGGGGACCCCGTGAGGGAATCAAGAAGGCTCCAATAGTGCCCGATGGCTACAATAATGCTTCGATCGGGCCTCCCTGGAATCACTCTTGGCACCATCTTGGGCCCCTTGTGCCCAAAGGTAAACCCGTGAAGGGGGGTGCGGCGGGAGGGGGGAGGGGGAGGGGGGGGGGCATGTATGTCCCCCTCCCCAAGAGCTGCAAGGCTGCCAGAGTTGGACCCTTGGCGTCGTGAGGGCTCTCTATGGGCCCTATTTTGGCTCTGTCTCCTTGGGCCCCTCAGATGGCTCCAAGATTGCCCCAAAGGGGGGTGGCGTGTGGGCTCCCAAAAGCGTCAAGGCGACCAACGCATTGAGTTAGACCCATCGGCCGAGAGTTGTCACCTCGCCGCGGCGGGGCGCGTATATGTGAAGGTGGAGGGGGGGATGCACCTCCCCCCTCCCCGCCCTGCCCCACCCCCTCCTAGAACCCCCACGTGCGAGGGCTCACGGGGTGCCCGTATATAGCCATTTTGGCTCAAGTATGTCGGTGGCCGATAAGCGGAGGAAGCTTGCACACTTGGGTAGAGATTCGTTCATATCGAACTCTGCGTTGTCAAAGCTTCTCCATGAGCTGTCGACGCAAGACCTGCCCGAGGCCTACAGCACTTACGCCTTGAGCTCGGCCGCGAAATCAGTTGCGTACCAAGAGACCTCGTTCGGCCGTCTTGTGCAGGAGATCAAGATCCCAGTGCCGTCAGGGGCGCCAGTTTACGCTTACATCCAGCACCCGCTTGGGTTCTTGGAGGTGGCTTGCAAGGCGTCAGCAGAGTTCAAAGATCTGCTGAGCAAGACGCTCGATTTGTCACGAGACAGGTTGCATCTGGTGCTGTATTCAGATGAAGTAACACCTGGGAACCAGCTCAGCACAGCCAATTTCAGGCGCACGCAGGCAACCTATTGGACGCTGAAAGATTTCCCAAACGATGCGTTGTCTAGTGAATATTGTTGGTTTACCATCTGCGCTCTTCGGCAGTCGGAGGTCGACCGTCTTCCTGGTGGTCTTTCGCAGTTGTGGAGATATCTGATAAAAGTGTTCATGGGCGCACCCGACTCACACGATCTACGAAATGGCATTTCGTTTAGAATTCCAGGCGAAGGCAATCAGAGATTATTGTTTGGTGGTATATCTATGTTCATTCAAGATGAACGGGCGCATAAGTACACAACCCACGTCAAAGGAAGCGGTGGTCATAAGTGTTGCGTGATGTGCGCCAATGTAGTTTCGAAGAACAGTGTTTTATTGCCAGATCCGACAGGTTTCCTCGTCAGCTCGACGTGTTTGGAGTTTGATAAGATCCAACTCCACACAGACGATTCTGTGAAATCTATTCAAAGAAGGCTCGCCGAAGCGTCAGCGTCCGATCCCGATGCGCTGGATGACTTAGAAGCTTGGTTCGGGTTTAACTATATAGCGGAAGGCCTACTTCAAGATGCATCGCTTGATATCAGATGCATTTCCTTGTGGTGCTGGGATTACATGCACATCTACCTCGTGGACGGTATTTTTATAAACGAAGCAAGAGAGTTGCTGCACAGACTGGGTAAACACAAGTTGGGAGGACAGATGTTCGATACGTACGTCCAGCATTGGAACTTTCCACGCGGCTACCCGACAGCAAAGAAGCTGTGCAAAGGAAACAACAGTTTTTCGCCTGGGGGGTCTGCTAGCGAGCAGCTCGCGGCCACCCCCATCTTGGAGAAGTATCTCCAGGATCTCGTCGGGGATGGCGTTTGCAAACTGGAGGTTGAGAGCGCCCTCCGCCTGTGCGAGGTGGTCTCCATGCTTTCTGTAGTCAACACGGGAAGTGTCGACCCGTGTGCGCTAGGCGGTGCCATCATGCGACATTTAAGTGCACATAAAGACGCGTACGGCGAGGAGCTTTGGAAACCAAAGTCGCACTGGTGCATGCACTTGCCGAAACAATTGTTGGATCACGGCAAGCTCCTAGGGTGCTTCCTCATGGAGAGGAAGCACCGCGTCCTCAAACGCTTCGCCGAACCCCGTCGTAACACGACGGGGTTCGACAAAGGGTTGGTCGAAGCAGCGACGGTGCAGCACATCCACGACTTGAGAAACCCGTTGGCCCACGAAGACCTTTTGGAGCCCAGGCCCGCTGGGAAGAAATTGATGGATGCACTATCGTCTGCAATGATTTTGCCGCATGGTGCATCTGTCATGACAGCGAAATCCGCTTATATACATTGCAGGGTTGTGTGCATGGGCGACACAGTGTCGTTTTATCTTGACGATGGGAGCATTGGTTTTGGATTGCTCTATTTCCATGCGACAGCGTGCGGAGATCTCATTTGTTGTGTTGCCCAATGGGAAGTTGTCGACCGCACGCCCACGCATGTGAAATGTATAGTTAAAGATGTGCCACGATTGGTGCACGGATCATGCGTGCTCGAGTCTTGCTGTTCTTTTCAGGCCGACGTTGGCCAAGTTTCACAAGTACTGCTCGCCCCCAAGCTCCGAATGGTTGTTGATCAGCTGTCGCACGGGTCTAGCAAAATAACAAAAAACAAGCCCCCGCATGCGGTGCGATCCACTTCCCCCCATCGTGATCGCAGCCGCGGCGGGGGCCCGCGGGAGACCTCCGAGGCAGACCAAGCGAGGTCAGCAGACATATAGCGCCACATCGGCCCTCCGCCGCCCCACCACGTAGGCCGCGACACGGGAGGGTCAGCCCAAGCCCCCTCCCGTTGCCCAGAGGGCTCCAGCATGACCCCGTATGGCACGTGGGGCTCTTGGGCCCCTCTGAGGGCCCACATCAAGGCGTTAGAGTTGTCGCAGCCCCCCCTGAGGGCCATTACGGCCCCTCCTTTGAAGATCGTGGGGCCGTCATGGGGCCCCGTCGTCAATCAGCGAGCGCTGGCACCATTGCCCTATCATGTGAGACTTACCTTGGGGCAGTCTCGGGCGTCATGGGTTCCCTCTTCTGGTCCATCTCGGGGACTCTTTGGGAAACTGCTTGGGGCTTCTCTTATAGGCCGTCTTTGGATTTTGGGTCCTCCTGGAGCCGTGCTTTTATCATCATCACCGTTGTCACCGTCATCATCACCGTCATCACCAACAGCATCATCACATAGGCATCGTCATCATCATGATCGTCGCCATCAACACCATCATCATCATCATCGTTATCCCGACCCCTCCTCCCAAAAAGGAGCCAGCCCACACACGGGATGAACCCACGCGAGAGCCCCATTTTGAAAAAAAGAGCCGCCCTCAACCTCATCCAGTGGCCTTTTCTGGTTGCCCCCTCAGCCCCCAGGGGCCTCGGGCCCTGCCTCGCACGGAGCCCCTCCCTGGGACACCTCCAGAGGGCCTCCAAGGGAGTTCGAGCGAGAACGCCATTTTGAAAAAGGAGCCGCCCTCGACCTCATCCTGTGGCCTTCTCTGGTTGCCCCCATCAGGCCCCAGAGGCCTCGGGCCCTGCCTCGCACGGCGCCCCTCCCTGGGACACCTCCAGAGGACTTCAAAGGGAGCTCAAGCGAGGACCTCATTTTGAAAAAGGAGCCGCCCTCGACCTCATCCTGTGGCCTTCTCTGGTTGCCCCCTCAGCCCCAAGAGGCCTCGGGCCCTGCCTCGCACGGCGCCCCTCCCTGGGACACCTCCAGAGGGCCTCAAAGGGAGCTCAAGCTTCGCCGCTGGGGCGCCCTCTCGCCCAAAGCGCGCGCCCCCTCTTCTATATACAAAAACTCTCGATCAAGTATGCAATCCAAGCAAGACATTCATACTATTGCGATCTTGTCTGTGGGATCATGAAGAACTCAGGGGGCATAACATTACTTTGACATTGATTATGTGAGAGCATATACCTTTCCAGGGGGAATAACATGACATTGTCATCATGCCTTGGGGTTCGCGCGCAGCCCAAGAAGGTACAGCGCGAGCTTGGCGCCTATTATTTGGGTTCACATACATCCAGCGGGGAGCGCAATGATACTGTCACCCCCCCAAGACGAATCACCCTAAGATTGAGTCCCCCCCTCGCCGTTCAAGGTTTTTCCCCCGAGTCATATGTAACCGAACCCTGCAATAATTAACAGACTTAACGTGGTTACTGTAGCCGCGCTAACCTAGTTAGCGCCCGCCCGCTAACCTAGTTACTGCAGCCGCTATCTCCTTTGGTAACCGATTAGCAACCTGTTTCCCTAACCTAGTTCAGCGACGTTTAGCTAAGCATGGTATGTGTGCGCCTTAGTGGTTATAATCACACGAACCAGATGGCAACCCCACCATCGATTCAAGTGGGCTTCTCGGGCTGGACCTTGCAGGAATCCAGCTTGAGCTTCTTGTCCGAGAGCTATTTCTCGAAGTGCGGGTTGTCCTCGAGCACGCCGTTGTTCTCAGGCCTCTTGTTCTCGAGCTTGCAGGAGTCCGTCCTGCCCCCCAGCTTGACCTCCAGCTTGGCCTGCATGTTCCACAGCTTGACCTCGAGCATGACCTGTCCTCGAGCTTATGGTCGTCGAGGCTCCTGTCCTCGGGCTTGCTGGCGTCCTCCTCCAGCGCGGTGGTTCGCGTCTCCTCGTGCTGCTCGACGCCGTCCTCGGTCTTCACCTCCTCGGAAATCTCGGTCCGCGCGCCCTCTGGCGCCCGCTCGTCGCCCTGCCTTCGCTCGACGAAGAACGTCAGCGAGACGAGTTTCGCGGCCCGGCCGCTCGGCGAAAACCCCGGCGATCGTCGCTGTCCGACTCGGCCATCCTCGTTGCCGGAGCGGAAAAGGGCCTTGGAAAGCTTGATCCTCAATGGGCCACGGAAAACGCTGCGTCCTTAGCGGGCTGGACCCAAACAGCGATTGCACTACAGAGGTTGCGCCCACTGCACCACATTGCTTGCGCCACCTCGGCGACGCATCGGCGGGCCTCGGCGATGCGTCGGCGATGCGGTGGGCTTGGTCTGTGCCGTCGTGGCAGCTGTTGTTTGTGCTCATGTTGTTTGAGTTGTTGCCGTTGTGGCCTGCTGTTGCTGTTGTTTTGCTGGTTGCTGCTGTGGCTACTGATGTTTGTACTTTGTTGTTTGTGTAAATGTGCAAATGTGCGTGTGCGTGTGTTCGCGCGGTTGTGCGTGTGCGCGTCTGCGCGCGTGCGTTGTGCGCACGGCCGCCGGGCGTCGGGGCTCGGCCCTCGGCCCTCCGATCGAGGGCCCAGGGCCCTGGAGCCCAAACTTGGTGATGCTCGGATCTAGGATCCGAGGTGCTCGCAGATGCTCGGAACCAAGATCTTAGACCCTCGATCCGAGGATGAAGGATCGAGCCTGCTTGATGGCAGTCTGGGGCCGAGGACGGCGACGAGGGGGAACGACGATCGCCGAGACTCGATCCTCGATCCTCGGATGCCAAGCGTTGGAATCCTCTGATCTAGGATGCAAAGCTCTCAGAGATGCTTGGAACCAAGATCTCGGATCCTGGATCCGAGGATCGAGGATCGATTCTCCTCGACGGCGGTCCGAGCGCCTGAGGGCGGCGAGGGGGGCGGTCGACGATCGCCGAGACTCGACCCTCGATCCTCGCATCGCTAACCCGAGATCTTCAAGACCAAGCGCGGCAATCCTCGGATCTAGGACCCACGGCGCTCGAAGATGCTCGGAACCACGATCTCGGACCCTCGATCATCGATCCGAGGATCGAGCCTGCTTGATGGCGGTCTGGGCCTGAGGGCGGCGACGAAGGCGATCGACGATCGCGGAAGCTTGACCCTCAATCATCGGATCGCAAATCCAGAATTTTCGAGTTCAAGCGTGGCGACCCATCGGATCTAGGATCTCCGGCGAGCAAAGCTGTTCGGGATCAAGATCTCGGATCCTCGATCCGAGGATCGAGCCTCCTTGATGGCGGCCTGAGCCCTGCGACGGCCGCGCCCCGAGCTCTTCGAGTCCAAGCCTGGTGGCCCTCGGATCTAGGACCCAAGGTGCTCGAAAATGCTCGACGGGGGATCGAGCCTGCATGATTGCTAGACGATTGGTCGAGGATCGCCCGGCGAGAGGGGGGGGGGGGGGGGGGGCGCCCCGCAGCTCAGAAGGCCACTCGCGCGTGCTCGAACGCTCGCTTGGCGCTTGAAAGCAGATGGGGCTCGAGCGCGCGCCTCGAGATGCTCGAGCTCACCGACAAGCACGGGGGCGCTGAGCTCGGGGCGCTCGTGCGCCGGGCGCTCGCCGATCGCCGCCGCTCGGCTCCCAGGCGCCCTTCGGCGTGAACTTGTCGGCCACTGGCTCGGCCCGAAACTTCTCGAACGCGCGCTGGTCATCTCGTCGTGGTCGGCGTGGATCTCGGCGAGCGCTTGGAAATTCATCTCGACGCGCTGGTTGAGAACCATTGTCTCGAAGTCATGCTGCCTTTCGGCGCTTGCGCAATCATGCTTGGAGCGCTTGTCCTGGCGCGTCCGCCCCTCGGCGGTGCGCTTGGGGCTCCTTCTCCACTTGGCGACCGCTTGCGTGGTGGCTCGCGCGTTGTCATCGCTCGACACCGCGCCGCTCTGCTGGCACCATGCGAGGAACTGCTTGGCCTTGCGGGGGATCAACTCGAAGAGCTGATCGGCTGGCACGCCGGAGGAGAAATCTGCGCCCCACTTCTCGACGGGCTCGAATCCCCCGTGGATCGGCAGCGCGAGGTCGTGCAGGCGGAGGAGCTCGGAGGGGCTGTCGGGGAGGGCCTAGCCGACGCGCTCGGTGTAGGAGCCCAAAGTGAGGCGCTGGGCGTTCTCGGCGCCGAGCTCGATGTCCTTATTCATGGCGAGCTCGAGCATCTTCGACTTGGACCACGGCGTGGGCCAGGGGAAATTCTCGGGCGGCCCTCCGCGATTCTCGATGATGTCGGAGAGGCGGGCGTCATTCTCCGAGTGGGTTTCGTAGATTAACGCCGCCGCCAGCTCGACGCGCCTCTTGTCCTTCTTGTCGAAGATGTGCCCGTGCTCGGTGCTCTTGAGAGAACCGCCGCTGCAGACCACCTCGAGGGCGGCTTGCTGGGCGCTGCTCGGCCACAGGGCGCTGTCCGCTTTGAACGAGCAGGCCGTCCCTATTGCTGCGCCAACGCCTTGCGCGCGCGATTGGCCTTGGCGCATCTCGGCAATAGCGATATTGTCCGCGATGAAAGACAGCCTGTCGAAAATGTTCTCGTGCTGCTGGGCCATGTGCTCGAGAAGCACGTTCGAGCTCGGGCTTGTGGCTCTATGCAGGACAGCGACAGGCTGGGTCGCCGCCTGGGCGCGCTCGGCTGCCTGGGACATGGCTGGGGCTCGCGACGCACTCAGGGGCAACAGTGTGGGGGGGATCGGCGTTGGGAGGGAAACGTCGCGACCTGCAATCGAGGATGCATCGTCGATGCATCGGCGATGCGCGCCCGATCGTGGACCCGCGCGTTCCCGGGCAGGTTCGGGCTATCGAACCACTCTCTGCGATCGCAGGCGATTGGGGATCGATGTGTCCCCTTTCCCTATCCCCCCTATCGCTGCCCCTGGGGCGAAGAGTTTCGGCGTTTCGAAGAGGTTCGAGATCTTGGAATCTCGGAAGTTCGGGGAAGCCCGGGCCCGGGCAATTGTGGGGGTAGAGAAGGCGGACGAGGAAGAGGGGGAGGAAGGGCCACGAACCTTGTGATGTTCTGCCTGCTCGAAAAACGCATGTAGCATTACAGTCTAATCGGCCCCCATGGCCCTGTCACACGTTCCGGGCGCGGGAAACGCTGAAGAAGTAAGAATCCCATGGCCCTACCGCGCGTTCGTGACTTGACCAAACTGACCTGGTGAGAATCACGCTGCCCTGCCACGCGCTCGTGATTGCGAAAGCTGATATGGTGTGACCACCATGGCCATGCTCAGCGTTGTTTTGCTGTTGCTTGCCAACATGACATGATAATAACTTCGATTCGCAACTCCCCCGTGGATGTTCAAGTCCGGCCCCCGCGCCCCTCTCCACTATGAAATACTATTTGGCCCGGATAAAAAATTAGCCTGGCGAAAGACCCAACCATATGCAGTTATGAATAACGCGATAGTGCAGATCTACTTCGGCGGCGGTCTCTATGGGGCCACGAACCCTGTGAGTGGTGTGCCGAAATGGGTGCGGCCGACGCATGTGGACGGAGGCACTGGAACCTACGGTGGTGTTCCCTATGGGGCCTCGAAACGTGTAAAAGGTGCCGAATTGGGTGCGGGGGACGCATGTGGACGGTGGCACTGGGGCCTTCGGTGGAGGTCCCGATGGGGTCACGAAGCGTGTGAGGCGGGTGCCGACATGGACGTGGAGGACGCATGTAAACGGGGGCAACGGGGCGCTCGGTGAATCTCTCGCTGGGGTGACGAAGCGTTTAAAAGGATGCCAAAATGGGCGTTGGGGACGTATGTGGACGGTGGCGACGGGACGTTGGGTGGAGCTCCCTATGAGGCCACGAACCGTGTAAAAAGGTGTGCCAGCATGGGTGCGGGGGACGCATGTGGACGGTGGCAACGGGGCCTTCGGTGGAACTCCTTATCGGGCCAAGAAACGTGTGAGGGTTGTGAGGACATGGGTGTGGGGGGCGCATGTGGACGGGGGCAACGGGGCGTCCGGTGGAGCTCCCTACGGGGCCACGACGCGTGAGGGGTGTGTCGAAATTGGTGCGGCTGACGCATGTGGACGGTGGTTGTGGGTGGAGCTTCCTATGGGGCCACGAAGCGTGTTAAAGGTGCCGAAATGGATGTGGGGGGCGCATGTGGACGGTGGCACTGGGGCCTTCGGTGGAGCTCCCAATGGGGCCAGAGAGGGGTGTGCGCAAATGATTTTGGTGGACGCATGTGGACGGTGGCACTGAGGCCTTCGGTGGAGCCCCTTTATGGGGCCACGAAGCGTGTGAGAGGTGTGCCAGAATGGGTGTGGTGGACGCACTATGGGGCCACGACGCGCCGTGCTATGTGGGGGAGACAAAGGCGAGGATGGGAGGGGGGAGGGGGGGACAAGGAGGAGAGGAACGAAATTGTACGCAGTTGTGAATACCGCAATTATGAATATCATCTCCGCCCGCGTTCCCTGTGGGGCCACGAACTGTGTGAGGGGCGTGCCGACATGCATGGCGGGGCACACAACGCGAGCGAAGACGCTAGGTCTGTGTGCGAGAGACTCAGAGCGACTGAATCTGATTGTGGATGAATCCGCGCGCGCGTGAGTCTACGTGTCGGCGCGCCTCTCACGAGGATCGCGCCCGCTTCCTTCCAGTTCTTTTTGTTCCTCCCTCTTTGCCCGTGCACGCCCACGTCCAAGGCTGCGGGCGCGGCGCCGCACGGAGTCCCCGCGACGCGCGCTGGTCGCCCCGAAAGGGTCCTGGCGACGCGCGCGGGTCGTCCGCTGCGCGGAGCAGAGAGAGCGAGCAGGCCGGTTCCCGCCCAGGATGCGCAGCCCGAAAGCGGCCACAACACCTCGAATACAACGAAAACCAGCCGAAAACCGAAAATCGCCGACATGCGAACTCCGCCACTGGCCAGCCATGCGAAATCCGCAACAGAAGCCTTAGGCGGAGGTCCCGTTGGGGGCACGGAACGCTGTACTGGGTGGTGGGTGACACACGCGGGCAGTCCCACGGGGGCCTTCGGTGGAGCCCCCTATGGGGCCACGAAACGCTGTACTGGGTGGTGGATGACGCACGCGGGCGGTCTCATTGGGGCCTTCGGTGGAGCCCTCTATGGAGCCACCGAACGCTGTAGTGGTTGGTGGATGACGCATGCGAGCGGTCCCAGTGGAGCCTTCGGTGGGGCTCCCTATGGGGCCACGAAGCGCTGTACTGGGTGGTGGATGACGCATGCGGGCGGTCCGAGTGGAGCCTTGGGTGGAGCTCCCTTTGGGGCCACGAAACGCTGTACTGGGTGGTGGATGGCGCATGCGGGCGGTCTCAATGAGGTTTTCGGTGGAGCTCCCTATGGAGTCACGGAGCGCTGTACCGGGTGGTGGATGACGCATGCGGGCGGTCCCACTGGAGCCTTCGGTGGAGCTCCCTATGGGGCCACGAAGCGTTGTACTGGTGGATGACGCATGCGGGCGGTCCCACTGGGGCCTTCGGTGGAGCTCCCTATGGACCACGAAGCGCTGTACTGGGTGAGACGCATGCGGGCGGTCCCAATGAGGCTTTCGGTGGAGGTCCCTGTGGGGACACGAAACGCTGTACTGGGTGGTGGGTGACACATGCGGGCAGTCCCACGGGGGCCTTCGGTGGAGCCCCCTATGGGGCCACGAAGCGCTGTACTGGGTGGTGGATGACGCATGCGGGCGGTCCCATTGGGGCCTTCGGTGGAGCCCTCTATGGAGCCACCGAACGCTGTAGTGGGTGGTGGATGACGCATGCGGGCGGTCCCAGTGGAGCCTTCGGTGGAGCTCCCTATGGGGTCACGGAACGTTGTACTGGGTGGTGGATGACGCATGCGGGCGGTCCCACTGGGGCCTTCGGTGGAGCCGCCTATGGGGCCACGAAGCGCTGTACTGGGTGGTGGATGACGCATGCGGGCGTTCCCACTGGGGCCTTCGATGGGGCCACGAAATGCTGTGCTGGGTGGTGGATGACGCATGCGGGCGGTCCCACTGGAGCCTTCGGCGGAGCTCCCTATGGGGCTGCGAAGCATTATACTAGGTGGGTGAAACGCAAGGAGGAGGGAGGAGGAGGGAGGAGGAGGGAGGAGGCAGGAAAACGCGGGGACCGTCTCTTCAAAACGAGGACCCAACACCACAGGATGGTTGGGAGATAGAGGGGGTTAAGGGGGGGAAGATTTATTATCTGGGGCACAGGTTTCGTCCTCAACCCCCCTCTGTCGCCTCTTCTGTTCCTCCTCCTCCTCCCTCTCCTCCTCCTCTTCCTCGTCATCCTCCTTCTCCTCCTTCTCCTCCCTCCCCCTCCTCTCTCCTCCTCCCCCCTGGCGCGCGTGATTGAAAAGAAATATCGCGCCCCGCCAGGTCTATTCATCAGCCCTGGGAGGGGGGGGGTCTGACCATTTGTTATATCAAAAGCTGGCATTACAGCTGGCCCGTATCATAAGGATGCACGATAAGGATGGAGCGGGGCACGGCCAACGACAGCGGCCAAGGATGGGCCCAGGATGCAAGGATGCAAGGGTACCCTTGGGAAGGTGACCCATCCTTACGATGCGGGTTGACTGTAGGTTAAGCGATACTGACGATCGAGGGGTGCGTTAGCAGAGGCGGGTTCGCGAAACACTTTACGCAACTGGCTTCCCCAGCGCCTTCCGGCGCCGGAGGCGCCAGTGTGCCAGGGAAACAATGGGGGGAGCCATGGAAGGGAAGTGAGAAGGAGAATGCCTTCGCAGAAGGCGGCGGGACTTCTCAGAAAGTTTGGGGACTTGAAAAGTTTTCTGTGTCTTCGGGGAAGGTTTAGAAGACTTCTCAAAAGGCTGCAAGACTTCCGATAACGGACAACGTCAGGGGGGACTTGCGTAAGGGGGGACACACCGACCTGGAATCGGAGATACATCGCCGATAGATCGGCGATAGGCCCCCGATCGTGAGTCCGCGCGCTGCTGGGCAGGTTGGGGCTATCAAGACCCTATCGGCGATCCATTGCGATTGGGGGTCGATGCATCCCTCCTATGCCCATCCGCACCTATCGTTGCCCCTGACCTCCCACCCTCGACGTCGCGATCTTTCACAGCGTCGACCCCCAGAAGTCACAGCGATCTTTCACAGCGTCGGGACCGGTTTTTCGTCCTGATGTGTTTTTTTGACGGTCCTGGAGCCCACCAATCGTTTGCCGTCCTGAGTCGTTTTCTGACGGTCCCGGGGTCGATACATCCCCACCTATGCCTATGACCAACCCCCCTTGTCGCTGCCCCTGACACGTACAGGGGAAAGGGCCCCGCGACGAGGCTGCATGTGGCAAATTCCGCACATTCCCCCCATCCCACTTCTCCCGCCCCAGCCGCCCGACCCGACCGTGGGGGCTGCGGCGGCCGCGCGAGGCACTCGGCGGGCAGGGCCCTCCAGACACTGCTGCAGCCATCGTGTTGCCGTAGGGAACGCCGAACACGGACCGAAGGCGCTTTGCTGGCCACGGCGAGCCTCGGCCAAGAACCGGCCTACCGACCTAGAGCTACGGAACGGCCCGAAGACCGAGGCCCCTCCCGAGCCCAAAGCGGTCCCCGCTTCAGCATCTGGGCTGTAGCGTGATGGGAAAACTACGCATCGAAGAGCTGCTTGTCTTCGGCCAAGCCTCCAACCAACCCTCCCGGCCGACCCTGGCCAACCCTGGCCCCCCCTCCCAGCCCCAGCCAACCCTGGTTCGGGTAATGCAGCTCTCCCCCGCTGAGCTACTGCTGGCCGCATTTCCTCGCCCTGCCCCTGCAGACCGAAGGTCGCCGGGGCCAGGCGGGGCCGCGCCCGCGGGGCGCGCCTGGTGAGCACGTACTCGCGGTCCTGGGGAGGCGTCGCGGCCCAGGCTGGGTGGCAAGTCCCTGGTGGGCCTTCGTGGGACCAATGGAGATACTTAGGGGAGAACAAACCTACCTCGCTTTTGACCACCCTCGCTTCCAAGAGATACCAAACGATGCCACATTGCAGCCTGTACTGGTCAGGCCGCTTGACGAGGAGGCGCGTGGTATGGCTTGGTTTTGCCTGGAAGCGAAAGCGGGGTAGGTAATTCACGCTCTGAGATACGCAATCGGACAGGGGCCCCTTGTTGGCCCACCGGCCCGGGGCCGTCTTCGGCGGTCTTCGGGACATCTCCTATTGGTCTTCGGCAGTCGTCGGTGGTTGCCGGCGGTCCTCGGAGGGTTTCAGCGGTCTCCGGCGTGGAAGCTGGAGGGCTGCGTTCAACAAGAGGTCCATGATCGAACACTTGATTGAGGACTCTGAAAACACAATTGAGGGGCGATTAGGCCAAATATTACCTGAAGATTTCAGGCAAATCAAGCGAAGAATTACGCCAAGTTCGACCTGTTTCCGACCACGGAGATGCCAGCGCCAATGTTGAATTCAACTTCCAGGGATTGCAACCTAGCGAAGGGTAGCGGGGAGTCAGCGCTGGCGGGGATCAGCCGATACGCTCTGATCCCCCCTGGCCTGACCAGCCACGAACATGCCCATGTCCATGCCCTCGCGGTCTGGACGCCGATGTGCCATCCCGCGCATACGATCCCATGACTACTTTTCGCGTGCAACATCTGCTCAAACCCGCCCGCATGTGCTCTCTCCGTTGGGATCCTCAACATCCATTCGAGTGTATTCCCACCTCGAGGGGGCAGGCTGGCGGCGCTAAGCTGCCCTGGCCCCGGGGGGACTGCGGAGATCTGCCCGTCGCCTTTCCTGCCCGCCCCGCCCCCCGCCCCAGTTTTCCACCACCGCTGCCATAGGTAGGACGGGGGGGAAGGCAGGATTGGGAGGTCCGCCTCCTCCTCCTCCTCCTCCTCCTCCTCCTCCTCCTCCCCGTCATGCTTATGGTAGTAGTGGTGGAAATGTGGCACATAACATCAATCAACATCGTGGATCGACTCGGGCCGCATCGGCACGCAGCCGGAACGGAACCGAATCGGCCGCGCCAGGATGCCGACCGACGCCATGCGAGCATCGGGCCGCATCGAATCGTCGGAACATCGGGGGCGTCCAAGAGTTGAACGTCCACGAAACGGGTTTCGCACTTCATGGTCCGAGGCACGTGCGCGGCCAGCGGGGGGGGGCCAAAGGAGGTACGGAAACATGAAGGGGGGGAGCCATGACATCCGGAACGATATTCTGGCCCTGGTCGCGAGATCCACACACCCCTAGTCATCACCTCCCCTTGGCCGCCCCCAAATCGGGCTGTATTGGGTCGTCGGAAAATCGAATTAGACTCAGACCAGGCCAGCCGAAACCGACTTCAAAACGGATGGATCGGAAGAGCCCGAGCCCGAGCGCGACGCCCCGAGGCAGAGCCCAAGCCCAAGCCCGGGGCCCGGGCCCGAGCCCGAGTTGCCGCAGCTGCAGCAGGCCGCAGCCGCAGCTCGGAACGAGGCCCTGCCCGCCCCGCGACACGAAAGGGGCGGCGTCCAGCACGGCCAGGAGCTGGTCCCGGAGCTGGCCTGGTCTGAGCCGGCACCACTTCCTGTGGATGATGTCGCCTCGGGCGTCGGCGGGCAAGGCGCCGCGGCGGCGACGGCGGCGAAACCGACGACGACGACGACGACGACCCGGACATCGGGCGCCTCAGCATAAACCGAGGCGGCCCGTTCTGTCGTCACTTTGTCGCTGGGGGCTGGCTTCTCGGGCTCCGGTGACCGCCAGCAGGAACGGCCTGGGGCGAACATCCAAGCTCTGGGGAGGGGCCGAGGGGCCTGGTGCCGCAACGGTGCCGACGACGGCGCGCGAAAGACCACAACGAGCAACTTGTGACAGCTGGCCTCCGGGGGCCCCGGACCGTCAAAGAGGGCCTCGTGATGAGAGGCCCGTCGCGGGGTCAGGTCCAGACCTGCGGGGAGCTCGCGCTGCGAAACTACGCACGACTTCGGGGGTTCTGGGAGATCGAGGACGGAGACGACGACGACGACCCCTTTTCGAGGGGGTGGCCAGGGGCGGCTCCGGATGCGACGCCAGGGAGGCCCAGCGCCGACACAAGAAATCCGCGCAGGCCTGTGAAAAGTTTGTGTGTTATGCAGTTTGTCGTTATTCCTCCTCCTCCTCCTGATCCTCCTACTCCTCTAACAGAAACCATGGAGAGCCCAATCCCCAAATTCTAAAGCAGTTGGGGCCCAACTCTCGTACATATGGTAATGGGGGGTCCATATTCGATGTGGGCGTTTCATACTCACCTCCTCGAAATGTAGCCCCGAATTCCCCATCTTCTCTGAACGTCGCTTTCTTGTGGTGGAACTCGCTCAAAAAATGAAGGCGAAAAAAAGCCTGCGACCCTCCTCCTCCTCCTCCTCCTCCTCCTCCTCCTCCTCCTCCTCCCTCCTCCTCCTCCTCCTTTCCCCCTCCTCCCTCCTCCCCCTCCCCCGTCCCCCTCCCCCTCCCCTCCCCACTCCCCCTCCCCTTCCCCTCCCCCTCCCCCTCCCCCTCCCCCGCCCCCTCCCCCTCCCCTCCCCCTCCCCTCCCCCCCTCCCCTGCCCTCCCCCCCTCCCCCTGCCCCTCCCCCCTCCCTCCCCTGCCCCTCCCCCTCCCCCCTCCCCTCCCCCTCCCCCTCCCCCCTCCCCTCCCCCCCCACCCCCTCCCCCTCCCCTCCCCCTCCCCCTCCCCTCCCCTCCCCCTCCCCCTCCTCCTCCTCCTCCTCCTCCTCTCCCCTCCTCGCCTCCTCGTCCTCCTCGTCCTCCTCCTCCTCCTCCTCCTCCTCCCTCTCCTCCTTCCTCCTCCTCCTCCTCCTCCTCCTCCTCCTCCTCCTCCTCCTCCTCCTCTTCCTCCTCCTCTCGGGCAGCCAGCATTTGGCGGCGCGCCGAGGGGGGAAGTGAGAGGGGGCAGGTCTTCTCAGAAGCCGTCAGACCTTCTGAGAAGGTCTCCCTCCGGAGAAAAGGGCTAGAACCGCTTCAAGACCAGAGGCCTAACGAGCCTTCTGATAGGGCCCGCCCCCTTCGCATCCTTCTCTAAGCGACCGGCTTTCTGGCTTTCTGTGCTGAAGTCAGGGGTTGGTGGCTAGAAATCGCGTGCGATCCTCCGCCTCCTCCTGCTGAGGAACGGTCGTGTTCCTAGCAGGTAAGATGAGGGCGTGGCAGTTCCGCGCTCGCTCGCCCTCCGCCCTGCGGGTCGCCTTTCGGGCACGGGTCGTCCGAGCTGTCCTTGAAGGTGACGCCCTCGCGGGGGGTGGGGGCAACATCGGCGAATTAGCATCGAATCGGGAAACTCGGATCGCATCGGAATATGCGACGGTCGGGCTCGGCATATAATCGGTCCAAACAGAATCGTATCGGCCGCGACAGAATGCACAACAACGTCCGTGCAAACATCGGGCCGCTTGCCACAACATCGACATCACATCGGCACGGGCAAAATCAGAGAGGATATGCAGGACCGAACAAGGCCCCAAAGTCCATCATAACGGGGCCAAGAAGCGAGGGACACGAGCAACAAAGAACGGGTCAAACAATCAACGAACCAACAACACTCCCGCAACCCGTGATATTGTATCCACCCTCCTCGGGTTGGGGCGACTACTTGGATGGCCTTGCTCTGTCACGCCAGACCTCCGACGCCGTGATGTTTGTTCATGGCGTGGATATCTGGAGGCCTGGCCCTCTTCTCCAGGGCCTGGCATCTCATCCCGAATCGCAGAGAGGACATGCACCTCGCGAGACTGGCTGAGGGTGCACCCAGACACTTTTTACATAATAGTGGCCTGGACTACGGTTCTGGCGCTCGACCCCCGTGCCCAGGGTTCCACCTGCGTGGCGGGGGAGGAGAACTGCCTGGGCACCCCCAGCCCAGAGGGGGGAAGCTCCTGGGACACTCCTTGGGGACCTGTTTACGAAACCACTCGCGGAATTAAAAAACTGGTTCTAAGGAAGCCGTCGTGTCTACGACCCGTTTCCCTCAGGACCCCCCCTTTTTTTTTCCTTTATGGCACTGGAGAAGGAGCGGGAGGGGGAGGAAGAGAAGAAAGCAGGGGGAGGAGGAGGGGGGGGGGGGGGGGGGGGGGGGGGGGGGGGAGGGGGGGAGGGAGGAGGGAGGAAGGAGGAGGAGGAGGAGTGAGAAGGAGGAGAGGGAGGAGGAGAGAGGAGGAGGAGGAGGAGGAGGAGGAGAGGAGGAGGAGGGAGGAGGATGGAGGAGGAGAGGAAGGAGAGGAGGAGGAGGAGGAGGAGGAGCGAGGAGGAGGAGGAGGAGGAGGAGGAGGAGTTCTCTTACGTAAGGACCATTCGTAGGAAGACCGAGGAATTCGGGACCTTCTAGACATAATCCACAGGAGGCATCCGCTTTTGAAGCATTACGAAGGCTGGCAGCAGTTCCGCGCTGGGCTCTGGCTAGGACCCCACAGCAACCAGGACGACGTCACATCCGCGCTGGAGGCCTTTCGGGCCCTCGCAAACGTGGAGGAGGCGGAGATGACGAAGAGGAGGACGCAGGAGTGGAGGACTTGGGTGATTCACTACCTGGACTCTGGTGGCGGGGGGCCTCTCTAACTGGACCAAGGAGCCTCAGGGTTGGGCCCCAGATCCTCAAGGGCCCTCGGAGGGGCCAGCTGACCCCGTTGACACGGTTCAGCAGTTGGTCTTGGAGTGGAAGGAGATCTGGCATGCTGGAGAGCCTCAGGGACTTCGAGTCCAAGTTTGTCAAGTACATTTGGAGGCCCCACCACCAATCCCTACGGCGTCTCAGATCCGCTCTGTTTTGAAGTAGTTCAAAAAGGGCACCGCAGTAGGCATCGACGGGTGGAACCCGAAGGCCCTGCACTTCTTGAGTGACGATGCCTTGGGGATGCTTGGCCAGTTATCAATCACAGAGACGGAGATTTTGGTCCCAGATCAGTGCGATCTCTTCTTGATCGCTTTCCTCCAAAAACCAAAAGGTGGGCGCTGTCCGATGGGGGGTTCGCCACGTGTAACAGACGTTAGGGGCGTTTGAGGAGGGATGAGGCCCCGGAGTGGGAGAGGACGCACGACCTGTCATGCGTGCACAGTGCAAGCGGTAAGAGTTGCGAGCGTGCAATGCTGCAGCAGGCGGCCGTCTCGAAAGCGGCCATGGCTGTAGGTGCGGCCCCAGCGTCACCCGCCTGATGTTCTTTGGAACGCTTGCAGGAGACACCAGTTTGACCTCAGGAGGGCCCGCCTGTTACTAAAGGTCTACGGGACCCTAGGAGGCTCAAGGTCAGGAAGGTCGTATCATCATCCTCGCGCGGTCCGCCATATCGGGGTGCTCGTTTGCGACGGCGATGCTGCGTGTGGTGGTGCACAATTGCCTGCAGTACATGCAACAGCGTTGGCCGTCTTTGACCCTGTATGTAATGGTAAATGATATCACTGTAGCAGCAGTTGGATCAGCACGATGGGTCAGGGCAGTGTTGGCCGAGGCTTTTCCTGACATTTGCAGGCAGCTAGAGGCTTTGCAGATGGTTACCTCCGAAAAGAAGGGTCGGGTCATGGCGTCGAGCCAGGCCTTGGCAATGCAGTTGGGGGCACGCATGCCTAAGTATCGGTTCGCAGTCTGCGCCGACGTGAAGAACCTTGGCCACGATGTTCTCCTGCAGCCCCGAGAGGGGAAGAAGGTTATCAGGGGCAGGGTCAGTGGACCAAGGCGTCGAGCGCATCGTTTTCGTATTCTGCGTCATGATAATAATAGGCTAGCTAGAGCGCGTAGGAAGGGGGGAATTGCAGCAGCTACGCACGGGGTGAGTGTCACGGGGATGACGGGCAAGGATTTGAAGGACCTCGGGGCGGCCTCGGCGTTCCCGTGCAGCGCAGTTGCTTTTAGCGGACCCCGCCGATTTGGACCCAGCGTACATCGCGCATCCACTCCCACTGATGACATGGTTGCAAGCATGACATCAGAGCTGGATGCCAGACAATGTCATGCTGCGCATTTTTGTAGCAGCCCTGGAGACGGAGTCCCGAGGCTGGTCATCAGTGGTAGGCCCAGCAGGAGCGGTTGTCCAGACACTCCGGCGGCTGGGCTGGAAGGCAAGTTCGCGTACCTCCTGGCAGGGCCCACGGCGCCTCAGAATAGACCTCATAACAGCGAGCTTACTAGATCTTAATAAGGTGATCCATCGAAGAGTGAGGAGGCAGCAGGAGCTAGCAGCAGCGCTTTACGGGTGACAAGGTTCTGCGTTTCTGGATCCTGTCAAAACTGATGTCCGGCAACTTCGAGGTCGAGGAGAGTTCGTTCAGGCTGACCTGGTCAGCGTGCACATGTCAGGGGGGCCTCTAGACCCAGGACAAACTTTGCTGTGAGAGATTCTCTTTGGTCAGCGAGTGCCGGCGGTGTCGACCAGGCCCAGGCGCCATCTCGCACAGGCACAATTTGTTGCAAACACCATCTTCGGCTACCCTCTGGATATGCAAGTTTCATATCGCGGTCTTGGAACGCACCCTACGGGGCCGATCTCTTCAGGACGTTTCGCCCAGATCGATCATGCACTATGCCGTCAAAGCGCACTGGCCACGAACACGAGTTGCCAGACGAGCAGTCAAACGCACTCAACATCCATCACTTCATCACGATCGCAGAGACCATTGCGAAGTCAAAACGGAGTCCCAGGTTCAAAAGAGATCAATAGACAAGTCTGCGTTTCGACGCCCAGGCGTTCGAGCTAGGTTCACCCAGAGGTTCATGCAAACGTCTTCAGGCCAGGAATGTTCATTGGACGATGCTGCGGAGGACCTTTGAGTTGCTGTCGCCCATGCTGCCGGCGCGCTTCCTGACAGAGACCCCCTGGCCAGGCGGCTGTGGACATACCAAACTACGCTGGAATTGATTTCGCGCCGGGGCGCCTGCCGCAGGGCAGCCGACCACGATGGCGAACGCAAGCTCCGCAAGCTCAAGGAAATCTGGCAGAGAAGATCGTGACAAGTGGCTGGATGAATTCACTCGCTGGGGAAGTTGGGAAGCCACCAGGTACCTCCGAAGACCCGGGGCCGTCAAGCATGCCTACATCAGGAAGCCGGACGGCAATCTGAGCGATTTGGCGGGCAGGGCAAGTGTGATGGCCGACTATTTCGAGCGTGTGCAGTGGCGACGTTTCGGCAGAAAGAGCCCAGCAAAGGACGCGCTGCTCGAGCCTATGCTGCCAATCGCCATATCGTCGTTTACGTTGGACGAACTCCAGAGAGCGCTTGGCAAACTGAAGGTTGGGAAGGCGGCTGTTCCTGACGACGTCCGTCTGACTTCTGGAAGGCGCTGGAAGACAGCGATCTTGCTTGCGGCATTATACTCAGTGTTTGCCAACGCTGCTGGGGAAGCAAAGACATTCCAAAATCGTGGCGGCGTGCAAGAGTCGCGCTGCTGTTCAAGAAAGGCGGCGCCACGCTACCAGCAAACTACCGCCCTATATCATTATTGCCTGTCGGATACATGGCCCTGGCATCTATGCTGCATCAAGAACTCATTGCTGGAGGGGCCGAGGCCAAGATGCGGGGCTCGTACCGCGGATTCCGACCGGGGCGCGGCACCGCAGACGCTCTGATGATGGCGAGGCGCATGGTCGACGCCGCACACAACAGCAACTCGGGCTGGACGCTGCTCTCGACGCTGGACTGGGCGAGTGCATTCGACAGATTCAAGCCAGACGTCATGCGCACAGCTTTGCAAAGGCGAACATGGCGAACGTGATGTGGGCGATCTATGAGAGCCGGTATTCCTTGAGACATGATCACGCGGGTTCATCTGCTGAGAGACTTCAATGTGCAAGCATTGCCCAATAATGCCCGCCATCGACCTACCTGTTCATATCCGCGCAAAGGGTTCTTCTGCACTGCACGGCATGTTCGTGCGCGCCGATATTCGCGACGAGCCGCCTTTCCTGGTTACCAAAGGGATTCTGTATGCCGATGACACTCTGTTGGCATCGCAGCACCGCGGGAACTTGCAATTCATGCTGGATGCCATCGCCAAAAAGGGCAAGACGTACGAATTGGAACAAAATGGGAACAAGACGATACATACGCAGACTTCGACAGGCGCATACCTATTTGCGCGGTGAGGGGGGCTGTATACATCGGTGGGCTGATCCCTTGCGACAGTATGGCGTCGTTGGAGCTATCCCGGCGCATTGGATAAACCACGGGTATATTCAACAAGCTACGGAAGATGTGGTCTCATTCGCCCATAGGCCTGGCGCGCAGGCTGAGGATTTACGAGGCGTGCGTCCTGAGCAAGCTAATGTACCCCCTCGATTCAGCGCGGCTTCTCCGTGCTGATAAAGCTCGGCTAGACGCTTTCCGCTGCAGAAGCCTGAGGCGCATCCTGGGCATCCCATGCTCGAACGTGTCAAGAGTCAGCAACGAGGAGGTCCTGACTAGAGCGTCAGTTCAGCAATTTTCGCACGTTCTGCCTCCGCCTCCGCCTCCGCCTCCGGGACGAAAGCCGCGGGCGACTCCCAGGCCTTCGCGATGAACCCGGCAGCCTCCTAGGATTGAGTAGAAGGCGATGGAGGATGAGGGGGGGGGAGGGGGGGGAGGGAAGGGGGCCAAACCTGAGGACGCACACACCAGGGACACAGACCACAAACATAAAACCAACACACACTTGAATGAATAACATAAACTAGCCGCGTCCGACAACGAAACGAAGGCGACGAGAAAGACATCCTTGAGGACGTGGTCTCGGTTCCCACGCTTCACACCCAAGCGTTCCCTCGGCGAGGTACAGAAAGCCATGCAGGTCGGATGCGTAGCCCCGGTGTCTACGCCAATGATGAAGCTGTATCCATGGACGGCTCGGTCAGACAGGTAGTACAACTTATACAAGTCTGTATTACAAATATTACACATCAGGGTCGTAGACCACTGCGTCCATGCTAATGACCCGCGGGATTGTACCCATGAGCGTCTAGGACCCGACCAGTACTGCTCTCGTGCATTCTTTGAATTCACATGCGCTTTCCAGGGGCACGTGGGCGTTCAGCGGGAATTGCCCCCCGCTGGCGCTGCCGCCGCCGGCGCAGCCGCCGCGGCAGCCGCGGCCGGCGCCGCCGGGGCAGCCGCGCTCTCCCCGCCCGCGGCAGTCCCCGCGTCGGCCGCAGGCGCGACCGCAGCCGGGCGAGCGAGCACGCGACCGGCGGGCCTGGACCCACCCAGCGCCTGCACCACGTCCCCCTTGCCGCCTGGGCCGCCATTGCCGCCCTTCTTGCCCCTGGCGCCCTTGGCCTTGCCCTTCCCTTGGCCGCCCTTGCTGGCAGTGCCGCCCTTGCCGCCCTTGCCGCTCGTTCCAACTTTACCACCCTTCTGGCCGCGCTCAGGGTAGAGCAACACCCGTGGGCGCACAGGTTCGTCAGGGTTCCGTGTGGCCTGCCCGTTCACGACAAGACCCGACGCTCTGCGCATCAGGGCGTCGAGAGGCGCCAGGGCGCCCTCAACTAACAGAGACTCTGTCCCGAAGCGCAAGGCGATCGCGAAAATGCAGGCGATCCGCTCCCAGTTGCCACCGTCCTCGCCCCAAACACCCGGCATGATTGTGACGAGACCGGATGGCGGACCAATTTGTGCGGTAAGGGGGCTGTATACATCGGTGGGCTGATCACTTGCGACAATAAGGCGTCGTTGGAGCTATCCTGGCGCATTGAATAAATCATGGGTATATTCAACAAGCTACGGAAGATGTGGTCTCATTCGTCCATTGGCCTGGCGCGCAAGCTGAAGATTTACGAGGCGTGCGTCCTGAGCAAGCTGTTATACTCCTTCGACTCAGCGTGGCTTCTCCGTGCTGGAAAAAAAACTCGGCTAGACGCTTTCCACTGCAGAAGCCTGAGGCGCACCCTGGGCATCCCATGCTCGAACGTGTCAAGAGTCAGCAACGAGGAGGTCCTGAGTAGAGCGTCAGTTCAGCCACTTTCGGATGTTCTGGCTTCCAGACAGGTCGCCATGTACAGTAAAGTTGCGATGAGTAGCGGAGGCTCGTTAGTCCAGGAGGTCCTAAGCAACCCGAACGGTTTCCCACGAAATTGGGCAGCCAGAATGCGACGAGGCCGTCCCAGACAGCAGTGGGCAACGGACGTGTACATAATGCTTTGATCGCTTCGCATTTTGCTGTTGGTGTCTCGCCCTCCACTTCCTCCTTATTTCTCCTCCTCCTCCTTCTCCTCCTGCGGAGACGTTTGGTCCAGCACGCGGCGGTGCCGACGCGGCCAAATTGCGCTGGCATCTGCGAGTTTTCCGATGCGAGTGCAGGCAGGAATCACGAGTGTTCTCGCCTACCGGCCCACGCGTCCGTCAGGATGCTTGGCCATCTTGCTGATGTGTTTGCTTGTACCAGTGCGACGGGCTCGCGAGCGGGAGGCGCGAGCAGGATTTCGATGAGCTGATTCAGATCGGCCGCGGGAACCCTGACACTGTCCTGACCACCTTTGGCGTCACGGACAGCCAGAGAGATGACATGCCCCTCCTGCTCCAGGCCGAGGAATGTCAAATGAATGGACCCCCCCCCAGTGGTCGACTCACGCAGCTCATCTTCATTGATGGGCCAGGGTTAAATCCAGAGGTTGAATGGCTTTCAGGAACGGGGGAGGTCACGGCGGCCGTTTATGGCCCTGTCCAAGGAAGTGTGCAGGAGCAGCACCCTTTCTCTGGTTTTAAGGGGGCGATCGTCACGGACCATAAAAATCTCATCATTGGCATCGAGAAGGGGTCGGCGGTGCAATGCTCTCCAACTCAACCGTACTGGGAGATCTGGAGGCACATATTCTGGAAGCTGGATGGCATAGGAAAAGACAACCTAGAGGTCCTCTGGATGCCCTCTCATCGGTCAAGATCCTGGTATCGGAATAACGGGTTTCCTGGTGAGTGGCTCTCGGGACATAGAGCGGCGGACAAATATGCTAGCTTAGGAGCTACGGGGCACCCGTCTGTGGCCCATGTTGAGCAGAGAGCTGCAGCAGCTGAAAACATAGGCAGGCAGCTTGTTAGGCTCCTCGGTGGGACCCTCAAGATGCTCAGCGAGGTTAGTCTTCCCGATGTAGCGCCAGCCCCGAAGGGTAACGCGAAACAGCCTAAGCCAGCAGCACTAGGCCCTGCAGAGCCTGTAATGCAGCTTAGGATAGATGCAGATGGTACAGAACACCTCTTGGGGGTGCCGAGTGTGCAGGAAGACTGCGAAGAGACGCAGTACTATCGTGATGAATCTGTGCCCAGGCATTCCCAGAGTGTTCGCCAAGGTGCATGGCTCTCACAGGATGTGGACGCTGGGCGATTCTGACCATTATTTCTGTTCTGTGTGCGGGCGCCACGCGAGGCGCCAAGTCAAGGACTTGGCCTCGCGTTGCACTCGGCCCAATGCTGCAGGAGCGAGAGCATTGAAGATGCTCCGCTCGGGAAAGGACCCTACCAGCAAGAAGGAGGTGGGGGTCCCGTTCCCAGTGCAATGCATGTTCTGGCAGGTACGTGTCTTGCGTTGCGGGACCCGCGCTCCGAAGCTCCAGAGTCTCCAGAGGAGGAGTTGGAGGAGGAGGAGGAGGATGAGGGAGAGGAGAAGGAGGGGAGGAGCAGGAGGAGGAGCAGGAGCAGGGGCAGGGGCAGGAGCAGGAGGAGGAGGAGGAGGAGGAGGGGGAGGGAAGGAGCAAGATGAGGGGCAGGAGCAGGAGGAGGAGGAGCAGGAGAAAGCCGGGCATGAGGAGGGGAGGAGCAGGAGGAGGGGCAAGAGCAGAAGCAGAAGCAGGAGCAGGGGGAGGAGGAGCAGGAGGAGGAGGAGGAGGAGGAGGAGGAGGAGGAGGAGGAGGAGTGGAGCGGAGGAGGAGGAGGAGGGAGAGGAACCACCCCGCCTTCGCAAGGGTCTGCGGGAAGCGTACGGCGGGGGGGGGGCGGGCGTGGCCGCCACGCCTCGCGGCCCCAGTCTATCTTGAGGCTCATCTGGTAACCCTGGCTCAGATACCTCCGCGGGGCTCGCAGCGCGAGGAGGAGCCGGTGGGGAGAGAGGAGGCGAGGACGAGGACAAGGAGAGAGGAGGAGGAGGAGGAGGAGGAGGAGGAGGAGGAGGAGGAGGAGGAGAAGGAGAAGGAACAGGAGGAGGAGGAGGGATGATTAGGAGGGAGGACAAGGAGGATGAAGAGGAGAGGAGGAGAAAGAGAAAGAGGAAGAGGAATAGGAGGAGCAGCAGGAGGGAGGACAAGAAAGGATAATATGGAGAGGAGGACGAGGATGATGGTGGAACGACGAGGGAGAAGGAGGGGAGGGAGGAGCCCGAGGAGGATGAGGAGGTGGAGAAGGATGAGAAGGGAGGAGGAGGAGCAGGAGGAGGAGGAGGAGCATGAGGAGGGGTATCAATAATGGAAAGGACGAAACGCAATACGAACACGAGACACCGCCTCGTCGCAACCGCTCGTCGGGGCCTCAGCGTCGGTCTGGAGGCGATGTTGCTGCCGTCGCCGCTCTGTCGCCGACCCGTCGCTGCCTCGTCGAGGCCCGTCATCTGGGCCTGTGCGTGGGTCTGGCGGCTATGTTGTCGCCGTCGCGTCGCCGCCCCGTCCCGTCGCCGCCGCCTCGTTGCACCCCCCCTTGCAATCCAATCGTTCGCAATCCCAGCGATTACAACCAATCGATCACAATCGAATCGATCGCAATTAAAAAGGCTGCATCACTGAGATTGCACCACATCAATTGCACAATGTATCTATATTGATCAGATTGAGGGTCCGAACGGTCATTTACTGTCCCTGGGCGCGTGGCTGAAGTGAGGTTCCGCGGTGCGGATGGTTGTTGTTGTTGTTGCGTTGTGTGTTGTTTGTTGACGTCATCCCACCCACGACCCGGCCCGCGACCCACGGGCTACCCCACCCGCGACCCAATCACGACCCAACCGCGACTGCTCCCGCGACCCACCCGCGACCCACCCGCGACCCAACCGCGACCCAATCGCGACACATCCCGCAACCCACCCGCGACCATCCCGCGACCCACCCGCGACCATCCCGCGACCCACATCGCTACCCACCCCGCGACACACCCGCGATCCACCCGCGACCAGCCCGCGACGAATCCGCGACCCGCCAACATTGCGTTAACGAAAAATCGGCGCCTGCGGCGTGCTCGTTGGAAGCTTGAAAAAATGAGGCCCCTGCGGTGGGCTTCTTCAGAACATCACAGACCGCCGATGTCCCCGCTGCTCCCTCGCTCGCATCCGCACACATACATACCTACATACTAGAACCACGCGCGCGCTTCGCGCGCGCTTAGGTTCTGTCGAGTCACAGGCCCAGGAATCGTTGCGAGAAGAAATTGGTGACGCGAAGCGTCTTGGGGGCGTCCTTGGACGTCTGGGGTCTCCTGGGGGCCTCTTGAGGGGCCTCCTTGGGGCCTTCTTGGGCTCCATCTGGAAGCCAAGATGGATGCAACAAGAGGGTGCTTGGGCTCTCCGTGAGCTATCCTCTGGTTTTCATTCCCCTGGGGAGGAGAAGGAGGAGGAGGAGGAGGAGGAGGAGGAGGAGGAGGAGGAGAAGGAGGAGGAGGAGGAAGATGCAGAGGAGGGAGGAGGAGGAAGGAGAGGAGATGTTGGGGCGCTCTTGGGGCCCTCTTGGGCTCTCTTGGGGCTCGTCGGGGCCCTCGTGGGGCCACCTTGGGCTCCTTTCGGAGCTCCAAGAGGAGCCCACAGAGGGGCCCAACATCGGTCACGCGAGAGCTCTTTCGCGTGACCGATGTTGGGGCCCTCTTGGGGCCCTATTGGGCCTCCTTGGGCCCTCTTGGGGTCTCGACGGGGCCCTCGTGGGGCCATCTTGGGCTCCTCTCGGAGCACCAAGAGGAGCCCAAAGAGGGGGCCCAACATCGGTCACGCGAGAGCTCTTCCGCGTGACCGATGTTGGGGCCATCTTGGGGTTCCTTGGGCCTCCTTGGGCCCACGTGGGGCTCCCTCGGGGCCCTCGTGGGGCCATCTTGGGCCCCTCTTGGAGCTCCAAGAGGTGCCCAAAGAGGGGCTCAACATCGGTCACGCGAGGGCTCTTCCGCGTGACCTATGCTGGGGCTCTCTTGGGTCCCTCTTGGGCCTGCTTGGGTCCTCTTGGGGTCTCGTCGGGGCCCTCGTGGGGCCATCTTTGGCTCCTCTCGGAGCTCCAAGAGGAGCCCACAGAGGGGCCCAACATCGGTCACGCGAGAGCTCTTCCGCGTGACCGATGTTGGGGCTCTCTTGGGGCTCTCTTGGGTCCCTCTTGGGCCTCCTTGGGCCCACGTGGGGTTCCCTCGGGGCGCCCTCTTGGGCCCGTCTTGGGGCCCTCTTGGGCCATCTTGGGCGCCTCTTGGGCCGTCTTGGGGCCCTCTTGGGCTGTCCTGGGGCCCTCTTGGAAGCTTCTTGGGCCGTCTTGGGGTGGTCTTGGGCGCCTCTTGGGCCGTCCTGTAACGTCGGAAAACCCAAAAGACAACGTTGTTGAAAATGTACGTTTTACGAAGGGAGTGGGCCAACTTTTGCGTCTAGGGGCCCTCTTGGGACGCATGCTGGAGGCTTCTTGGGGCCTCTTGGGGGCCTCCTTGGACGTCTGGGGTCTCCTGGGGCCTCTTGAGGGGCCTCCGAGGGGCCTCCTGGCGGCCTCTTGGGGCGGAAGGCTCGAGCTTGCGGTTCGTGGTCCCCCTCTGGGCCCCCTCTTGGGCCCGTCTTGGGGCCCTCTTGGGCCATCTTGGGCGCCTCTTGGGCCGTCTTGGGGCCCTCTTGGGCTGTCCTGGGGCCCTCTGGGAAACTTCTTGGGCGGTCTTGGGGCGGTCTTGGGCGCCTCTTGGGCCGTCCTGTAACGTCGGAAAGCCCAAAAGGCGACTTTGTTAAAAATGTACGTTTTACGAAGGGAATGGGCCAATTCTTGCGTCTAGGGGCCCTCTTGGGACGCATGTTGGAGGCTTCTTGGAGCCTCTTGGGGGCGTCCTTGGACGTCTGGGGTCTCCTGGGGCCTCTTGAGGGGCCTCCTGGGGGCCTCCTGGCGGCCTCTTGGGGCGGAAGGCTCGAGCTTGCGGTTCGTGGTCCCCCTCTGGGCCCCCTCTTGGGCCCGTCTTGGGGCCCTCTTGGGCCATCTTGGGCGCCTCTTGGGCCGTCTTGGGGCCCTCTTGGGCTGTCCTGGGGCCCTCTTGGAAGCTTCTTGGGCCGTCTTGGGGCGGTCTTGGGCGCCTCTTGGGCCGTCCTGTAACGTCGGAAAGCCCAAAAGGCAACTTTGTTGAACATGTACGTTTACGAAGGGAATGGGCCAACTTTTGCGTCTAGGGGCCCTCTTGGGACGCATGTTGGAGGCTTCTTGGGGCGTCTTGGGGGCGTCCTTGGACGTCTGGGGTCTCCTGGGGCCTCTTGAGGGACCTCCTGGGGGCCTCCTGGCGGCCTCTTGGGGCGGAAGGCTCGAGCTTGCGGTTCGTGGTACCCCTCTGGGCCCCCTCTTGGGCCCGTCTTGGGGCCCTCTTGGGCCATCTTGGGCGCCTCTTGGGCCGTCTTGGGGCCCTCTTGGGCTGTCCTGGGGCCCTCTGGGAAACTTCTTGGGCGGTCTTGGGGCGGTCTTGGGCGCCTCTTGGCCCGTCCTGTAACGTCGGAAAGCCCAAAAGGCGACTTTGTCAAAAATGTACGTTTTACGAAGGGAATGGGCCAATTCTTGCGTCTAGGGGCCCTCTTGGGACGCATGTTGGAGGCTTCTTGGAGCCTCTTAGGGGCGTCCTTGGACGTCTGGGGTCTCCTGGGGCCTCTTGAAGGGCCTCCTGGGGGCCTCCTGGCGGCCTCTTGGGGCGGAAGGCTCGAGCTTGCGGTTCGTGGTCCCCTCTGGGCCCCCTCTTGGGCCCGTCTTGGGGCCCTCTTGGGCCATCTTGGGCGCCTCTTGGGCCGTCTTGGGGCCCTCTTGGGCTGTCCTGGGGCCCTCTGGGAAGCTTCTTGGGCCGTCTTGGGGCGGTCTTGGGCGCCTCTTGGGCCGTCCTGTAACGTCGGAAAGCCCAAAAAGCAACTTTGTTGAAACATGTACGTTTTACGAAGGGAATGGGCCAATTTTTGCGTCTAGGGGCCCTCTTGGGACGCATGTTGGAGGCTTCTTGGGGCCTCTTGGGGGCGTCCTTGGACGTCTGGGGTCTCCTGGGGCCTCTTGAGGTGCCTCCTGGGGGCCTCCTGGCGGCCTCTTGGGGCGGAAGGCTCGAGCTTGCGGTTCGTGGTCCCCCTCTGGGCCCCCTCTGGGCCCGTCTTGGGGCCCTCTTGGGCCATCTTGGGCGCCTCTTGGGCCGTCTTGGGGCCCTCTTGGGCTGTCCTGGGGCCCTCTGGGAAACTTCTTGGGCGGTTTTGGGGCGGTCTTGGGCGCCTCTTGGGCCGTCCTGTAACGTCGGAAAGCCCAAAAGGCGACTTTGTTAAAAATGTACGTTTTACGAAGGGAATGGGCCAATTTTTGCGTCTAGGGGCCCTCTTGGGACGCATGTTGGAGGCTTCTTGGGGCCTCTTGGGGGCGTCCTGGACGTCTGGGGTCTCCTGGGGCCTCTTGAGGGGCCTCCTGGAGGAATATTTGGGGCGAAGGCCGAGATTGCGGTCGTGGTCCACTCTGGGCCCCCCTGGTGCCCGTCTGGTGGCCATTTGGCCCCTTTCGCGCCTCTTGGGCCGTCATTGGGATCCCTCGTGGGCGGTACTGGGGCCCCTGGGAAAGCCTTCTTGGGCCGTCTTGGGGCGGTCTGGGCGCCTCCTTGGGCCCGTCCTGCAACGTCGGAAAGCCCAAAAGACAACTTTGTTGAAAATGTACGTTTTACGAAAGGAATGGGCCAATTTTTGCGTCTAGGGGCCGTCTTGGGACGCATGTTGGAGGCTTCTTGGGGCCTCTTGGGGGCGTCCTTGGACGTCTGGAGGCCATCTTCAGCATCTCGGAGCCCTCTTGGAGGCCTCTTGGAAGTTTCTTGGGCCGTCTTGGGCGATTCTTGGGCCGTCTTGTCTGACTGGGGAGGCCTCCGGCAAGCCCCGACGAGCCTCCGGGCCCCCCGGGGTGCACATTTGAGTCGAAGGTCCCGGCACCGGGCCCCCGGGGACCGGAACATCGCGACAGTGCGCCGTTATATGATAGTAGTAATACGCGCGCGCTTCGCGCGCTGATTAGGTTTGTTCGAGTCACAGGACCCAGGATCGTTGTGAGGAAGAACAGTGGCTGACGCGAAGCGTTCGTGGGGGGTCCTTGGACAGGCTGGGATCTACTGGGGCCTGCTGAGGGGCCTACGGGTGGGCCTCCCTGGCGGCCTCTTGGGGCGGAAGGCTCGAGCTGCGGTTAGTTGGTTCCCTCTGGGCCCCTCTTTTGGGCCCGTGGGCGGGCCCGCTTGGGCCACTTGGCGAGGAAAAGCACAAAAGACAACTTTGTGAAAAATGTACGTTTTACGAAGGGAATGGGCCAATTTTTGCGTCTAGGGGCCCTCTTGGGACGCATGTTGGAGGCTTCTTGGGGCGGCTTGGGGGCGTCCTTGGACGTCTGGGGTCTTTTTTTTTTTTTTTTTTTCCGGGGCCCTCTTGATGGGCCCCCCCATTGGGGGCGCATGGGTCGCCTCTTAGGGCGGAAGCTCGAGCCTGCAGTTAGTGGTCAACCCTCCTGGGCCCCCTCTTGGGCCCGTCTTGGGGGCCCTATTGGATAATCCGGAGGCGCCTCTGGGCCGATCTTGGGGACACTATTGGGGCTGTCCCTGGGGCACTCTCGGTAGCTTCTTGGCCGTTTGGGGCGGTTGGGCGCCTCTGGCGTCGTACTGAACGTCTGGAAAGGCCCAAAAGACAAATGTTGAAAAGTCGTTACGAAGGGAAGGGGCCAACTTTTGCGTCTAGGGTGCGCGGTGTTTGGTTTTGGGACAGAATGTTGGGGCTTCTTGGGGCATCTTTGGGGGGCATTGGAGCTGGGGGGCTACTGGGGCTCTTGAGGGGCCTCCTGGGGGCCTCCTGGCGCCACTTGGGGCGGAAGGCTCGAACTTGCGGTTCGTGGTCCCCCTCTGGGCCCCCTCTTGGGCCCGTCTTGGGGCCCTCTTGGGCCATCTTGGGCGCCTCTTGGGCCGTTTTGGGGCCCTATTGGGCTGTCCTGGGGCCCTCTGGGAAGCTTCTTGGGCCGTCTTGGGGCGGTCTTGGGCGCCTCTTGGGCCGTCCTGTAACGTCGGAAAGCCCAAAAGACAACTTTGTTGAAAATGCACGTTTTACGAAGGGAATGGGCAAATTGTTGCGTCTAGGGGCCCTCTTGGGACGCATGTTGGAGGCTTCTTGGGGCCTCTTGGGGGCGTCCTTGGACGTCTGGGGTCTCCTGGGGCCTCTTGAGGGGCCTCCTGGGGGCCTCCTGGCGGCCTCTTGGGGCGGAAAGCTCGAGCTTGCGGTTCGTGGTCCCCCTCTGGGCCCCCTCTTGGGCCCGTCTTGGGGCCCTCTTGGGCCATCTTGGGCGCCTCTTGGGCCGTCTTGGGGCCCTCTTGGGCTGTCCTGGGGGCTACTTGGGCCGTCTTGGGGCGGTCTTGGGCGCCTCGTGGGCCGTCCTGTAACGTCGGAAAGCCCAAAAAGCAACTTTGTTGAAAAATGTACGTTTTACGAAAGGAATGGGCCAACTTTTGCGTCTAGGGGCCCTCTTGGACCCCACATTTTTTGTTTTGGGGGGGGGGGGGGGGAGGGCTTCTTGGGGCCTCTTGGGGGCGTACTTGGAAGTCGGCGGCCATCTTTCAGCATCTCGGAGCCCTCTGGAGGCCTCTGGAAAGATTTCTGGGTGCGCCGATATTGCTCCTAGGTGGGCCGTCGGCAGTGACGCGGGAGGCCTCCGGCAAGCCCCGACGAGCCTCCGGGCCCCCCGGGGTGCACATTTGCGGTCAAGGTCCCGGCCCCGGGCCCCCGGACCCGGTGCGCCGTTATATGTATACATACATACATACCTGCATGCATGGTGGGTAGCGAGGTGGGTGGCGAGGTGGCATGCATGTCGCGGGGTGGGTAGCGAGGTGGGTCGCGGGATGGTCGCGGGTGGGTCGCGGGTTGGTCGCGGGTGGGTCGCGGGCGGGTCGGGGTGTGTCGCGGGTGGGTCGCGGGTGTGTCGCGGTCCGGGTCGCGGGTGAGACGGCGTCAGCAAACAACAAAAACGAACAACAAACAACGAAATGCAAACAATACGCACAACGCAACAACGACAATCCGCACCGCAGAACCTCACTTCAGAATAACAAACAAGACAAATAAGCAGCACACAACAAACAACGCAACAACAACAACAACAACAACAACAACAACAACAACAACAATCATTTAAGACTGGGGACACTCCGTTCTCACCAGTGCCAGGGTTTTCATAGGAGGCGGGCAATACCCCCACTTTGTGGGGGGGCCGGTTCAAGCTCTACCAAATTTCCATACGACTCTTCGCCACCACCCACACCCAGCTTCCCGCCCTATGACGTTCGGACACTTCACTTCGTGGCATGCGGACGACCGTGGCTACTATTCAGGGCCCCGCGGCCGACGACGACGGCGTGCGCGCGCGAAGAAAAAACGAATGTGTCCCGCATGGTATTATTTGACAGGGATGATGGCCCTGGCAGGTGCGCAACCGTTGTCGCAGAAGTTCGAAAAAGTTGCTCGCAAAAGCCCGTTTGACAGAAATGTTTAAAAAGTGTTGGGTTTCCTACGAATCCGCAAGAGCGCGCGGGATGAGATTTTGACATTTTTTTGTTGAAAAACCATTGGTTTTTTGATGTTTTTATGTTAAAATCGTTGCGAACACTAAGCTTTTGGAAGGATTTCGTCTTGCGCGCGCGAATGTCCACTTTACCTTATTTTTTGCAAGGGATTCTTGAAATTTGATTATATTAGAACAAGAAATGTCATTTTATAGTGTTTTTTGCAAGGGAAAGCGGGGGGGAACAAAACAACCGGATCTTGATCACATCGAATTACCTGAGGCTTCCTCACGAAAATGATGAAAATGTAGCTGCGGCCTAGGCGGCGCAGGGGGGCCGTGCACCAGGGGTCCCAACAATAATTATTCTTTAGAATTAATAGAATGTTCAACAACAACAACAACAACAACAACAACAACAATCCGCACCGCGGAACCTCACTTCAACCACGTGCACAGGGACAGTGAATGATCGTTTGACCCACTCACTCTGATGTTGCTCCACATCGATTCCACAACACATGTTACTAGAATCGCACTGTTTGGGAATCACCCTGGCTTGCAGACAGCAAACATCAAACCTGTTGAGAATCAATCCACGATCGAACTATTGGGGACTCTCGAAGGTGTGGCAGTACTGCTCCGCACTTATGTTGCATTATGCACGGGCAGGTCCTGGTCACGTGCGCAGAATGTGGCCACTGGCGCGCCTTCCCCTCCCCTCCTCCCTTCCTCCCCTCCTCCCCCCTGTCATCTCCTCCTGCCCTCACCTCCTCCCTCCCGAGATGAAGACAAACTCGGAGGTCCGCGCGGACTTCTTGGATCGCCCCCATCGCTGGGGCGTGGAGCGCGCCATGGACGGTCAGTGGGGCCCAACTCCGATCCAACAAATCCGCACGAACCTCAAAACATTGATGTTTGCGTCAACTGTCCTTCGTGGATACCCTCCTCGTCCTCCTGCTCCTCCTCCTCTTCCTCCTCCTTCTCCTCCTTTTCCCCCTCCTCTTCCTCCTCCTCCTCCTCCTCCTCCTTCTCCTCCTCCTTCTCATTCCTCAGCATGTTCCGCTGCTCCGCCTCATCCTCCTCCTCCTCCTTTTTCCACCTCCTCCTCCTTCCCATGCCTCGCCCGGCCCCCCCCCGCCTCGCGACCCGCCCGAGAGGGGGGGCGCTCGTAGACCAGGGTGTGATGGTCGATGGTGCCGCCCAAGAACGCCTGGCGTTTGGGGGGCCGAATGACGAGCAACGCGCTTTATGGTTGGCGCGATGGCGCCTCAACGCTGTGCACCTGGCTTTGAGCCAGGGGCCGTGACCTGCAGATCTGCAGTGAACCGAAACGTGTTAAACTTCCTGTTTGCGTCGCGCGTAGCAGCAGCAAGGCGTGGTGTGCCAATAACCATGGTGACGGCCGCCTGTCAGTTATTGGGGGGGAGGGGGGGGGCAAACCCTCAAACCCCGTAAGTCGAAGGCCGGCTGGGCCTCCTCATTCTGCCTCCTGTGCTGGTTTTCCACAAGACAAAATTAGATAGTGCGTGTAATCAGCCGAGCATAACCCATTACACTCGTCTGGACCGTCGTGATCGTGATCGCAATGGCGGCATGGTTGTTGTTTTGTCCTCCTCTTTCGCCTTCCGCCGAGATTTTTTTCTGTACCAAGAACGCACCCCGTGCGAGGCCCAAGGGCAAATGATGCGCCCCCCGAAGAGTCAACACACCCCCGAAACAGGGTCTCCTTCGCGCCGTGGGGGTCCTCGCCAAACCGTCACCACAAACAACCTGGGGAGAACAGCTGGCCCCGTGGAAGCCTCCAGACCTCCAGGGTGTTGGCTTCTGGGAGAACGCCCAAGCAAAAACACGGGCCCCGTGGACGGGAACTGTCGTAAACCAGGGCGCACCAGGTTGGCCCAAGCACTCTCCGCTGCTCGCCCTCCCCCGCCAGATCTTATCACACAACTTGATAGTATGAGGTCCCGCCCCTGTAGACCCCCAGGGGCCAAATCCACCGAACCCAGTCGGCTTGTGTGACAGGTTCTTCGACGCCAGGCCCACCCAACCCAAACTGGAGCACGCCACCCTCATACCGTCGTCGTCGTCGTAAGGGCAATCGAACAAGTAAGGGGGATCGAACAATGTCGTAATTACATCGAGGGGAGACCCCATTCCCTTTGTCCCTTCCCCGCGGGGGGTGTCCCGAGAAAAAAACTGTGTAAACTCCTTGGGCGGGTTGACGAGCTTCCCGAGGCCTGCGAGGCGCTCTTTGCGGCTTCTACAAGGCTGCTTGGGACGCCCGAAAGTTCCAAGCTCTGCTTGGTCCCTCCAGGGCCGTGTTCAGACCACCGCGGAGGCCTCGTGGGCCACTTCCAAACACCCTCTTGGGTCCTCGTGGGGCCATCTTGGAAGCCGTTTGTGCCATCTTGAACCGGCGGAGCCCGGGAAAGGCCAGAATGCCAACAACTTCAAAAACTGAGGGCTCGAAAAGCAAAACAGTCCTGCTAAAATTACGCGTGCCACTGCTACTTCTGCACTACCACAACAACAACAACAACAACAACAACAACAACAACAACAACAACAACAACAACTACTACTACTACTACTACTACTACTACTACTACTACTACTACTACTACTACTACTACTACTACTACTACTACTACTACTACTACTACTACTACTACTACTACTAACTACTACTACTACTACTACTACTACTACTACTACTACTACTACTACTACTACTACTACGACTACTACTACTACTACTACTACTACTACTACTACTACTACTACTACTACTACTACTACCACCCACCACCACCACCACCACCACCACCACCACCACCACCACCACCACCACTACTACTACTACTACTACTACTACTACTACTACTGCTACTGCTACTACTACTACTACTACTACTACTACTACGCTACTACTACTACTGCTACTACTACGACTGTCATTACTTGAACTACGACTGCTGCTACTACTACTACTACTACGGCTACTTCTACTCTATACTACTACTACTACTACTACTACTACTACTACTACTACTACTACTACTACTACTACTACTACTACTACTACTACTACTACTACTACTACATACGAGGTCAGCTCGTTCACTCGCACGGCTACTACGACTACTACGAGTATCACTAGTACTGCGACGGATGATGCTACAACTACGACAAATACGATACGACGATACCACCGCGCAACTGCAACGATTACACCTACTTCTACCACGACCAATACGGCTACGACTACGACTAGGACTGCGACGACGACTACTACTACTACTACTACTACTACTAGCACGACCGCGACTACTAATACGATCCCTGTTGCTACCAGAATGATTACCACCATTAAGACTCATACTACACATACTACTTTCACTACTGTTACTAAGAGTACTTCAACTACTACTACTACTACTACGACTACTACTACTACTACTACCACCACTACTGTTACTGTTACTGTTACTGTTACTATTACTGTTACTGTTACTGTTACTGTTACTGTTACTGTTACTGTTACTGTTACTGTTACTACTACTACTACTACTACTACTACTACTACTACTACTACTACTACTACTACTACTACTACTACTACTACTACTACGACTACTACTACTACTACTACTACTACTACTACTACTACAACCACCCGAAACCGTATGACGGGAGGCCAAAGTGACCGCAAAACTTAATCGAAAAATCTGACCCGCCCGAAATCTGGGCATAAGAATACGCATGCCTTGGGGAACGCATGATGAACACAGCCGTGCAGGACAACTGACTACGGCAAGTTCGTGTCATGCCGACTGCGGCGTTGGTTTCGGACACCGCTGGGATCACGAAAGATCGGCCGTTCCGAAACGTCAGATCGTTCAACATCAACCGATTCTAGGTCGCTGGCGGTGGGGTCGCCGCTGGTCGACACGGCGCGAACCTGCCGTACGTGAGATACCAGTGGGCGTCGACGAGGCCGAAACTGGCGCGAGGGAAGCGAGCTGCGGGCAGCCGCCTCCCGCCACACCGCGACGTGCCGCAGCCTGATCTTCCGACGATCCATGGCCTCGGAGGCGAGAGGCAACGTCAGGGGGGGATGGGTCCAGGGGGGGGGGGGAACATCGAGCTGGAATCGGCAGTACATCGCGGATAGGGGCATGATAGCCCACCCCGCCCAGGAACGTTCGCCATCGGGGGACCATGGTCGATGCATCGCCGACTCTGGCTCGATGTTTCTCCCCTGGCGTTGCCCTGGAAGATAAGAGAATCATCACCGCGCGCGCACGCGCGCGCACGCCTCGAACTCTAGAAACTCCATCGGCGGCGAGTCCAAGCAGGCAGTGGCAACTGGAATAACCACCCCCACCCCCGTTACCGGCAGCCTGACCGACCTCCCCCCTGACGAGACGCGCGGCAGGCACCCCTGGGATGATGGACGCGGCGGCTCGACTTCCGCAGATCGGGCGGTCGAGTGACTTCACGTTGAGGCCCCTGTGGGGGCCTCGCCTCTCACGAGAAGCATCGCGCAGGCAGGGCGTCGCGAGCCGATCAACGGACATCGACGCAACAAACAAGCACGTGATAACACGTACGAAGTAATCCATACAAGGATGGCGGGAAAAGGAGGAAAGCGGAAGGGGGGAGGACGGGCGGTTTGAGGGAGGGGAGGGGGGTGAAGGGGAGGGCGAAGAGGGGGCGGGAGAGAACGAGGAGCCTGGGAGGAGCGCGGCGCGGGATCCCCGGCCCCGACACCCCGGGGAACCCCCGGGGGGACTAACACAGAGGGTCCGCCGTCTTCGGGGGTGGTCTGGGGCCCGCCCCGCTCCCGCTCGAGGGTGGGCGCCGCCCACGCCCGAAAAAAACCGCCCCCAACCCCCCGCACCGGCATCCTCCCGGGAGGCCCCCCAAAGCCCTGGGAGTCGCTCGGGCGCCCCGCGCCCTCGACGATGAACCGACTGCCCTATGGGGGCCTCCGTGGGCCAAATTGGGGGCCCCCGATGGGCCCGAAGGGCGTGTCCCTGGGAGCCTCTGTGAGCTAGGCATTCCCCTCCCTTCCGTGATCCTCGTATCCTCCCTCCTTTGTACTGCCTCCCCCTCTCCTTCATTGGTGTCCTCATCGCCCCTCCCCCTGTCCGTCCTTCGCCCCCTCTCCTCCGCCCCCTCTCGCTCTCCTCCCGCCCCCCTCAGCCCGTCGCCCCGCACCAACTGCGCGTGAGGAAACTGGCCTAGGACAAACGCGTCGAGGGAAAATGGGGCCCCATGGTCTGGGGGGCCCAGGGGCGCCGATCTTCGGCGGGGGGTGTGGTTGTGCGGTGGTGATGCAGAGGACGCGGGCCGTTTGAGAAGGCTCGGAAGGCCTGTGCTTGCTGCCTTCTGAAAACATGTCTAAGCGGCTTCCGAAACCAGAAACGACTTGTCAGAAGGCTGGAGGAATTCTGAGACTCCCGCCACCATCTGAAGAAGGCTGCCACCTCTGACTTCCTCCCTAAGGCTCGCGGCCAATAGATATCCGATCAACAGCTGCCGGTGTCTTCGATGCTGGGGAACCCGTTTGGGATGCCCGCGAGCCCGAATTTGGTTCCTGGAGGCCGTTTTCGCGGCCTGGAGTCGTCTCGAGACTGCTCGGGGTGAACACTCGGCCCGATGGGATGGGTCGAGAGGGCCAGGAACCAGGGAATCGGAAATGTCGAGTCGTCGGAAGTCTGGCCTCGTCCCTGCGCAACAAACATGCATCACAGTCGGAGTTCGTGAGTAAGCGTGTGTTGCAGACCTCTTGCTTCATGTTTGAAGGGGCCCCAGGACACAAATAACTACACACAAATAAACATAGTCCCCATATTTTCGCATATTTTCTGGATTTCTGTCTTCCCCCCCACTTCCCAGAATTTCCCATATGTTCTGGGGAATCGAGGATTAATTGTGTCTGTGTTTTTTCCTCTCCTGAATGTTTTTCAGCATCCACGGCCGACGACTTCCAGGCTGCTCTCCAGAGCGAAGTCTGAGGATACATTCCCCGAGGTCGCACCAGTGTGCAGGCCCCAATTGGGCTCTTCGCCTTCCTCTCCTCCCCCTACGCGGTCTCTTCGTGTTGTGGGGGCATCAGCCGCAGCCGCATGTGGTCGCGCAGCCAGCTCAGAAGTGTTCTGCACACCTGCGTGGACGAACGCGCTGGAAAATACTGCTGTTGTCCTGGGTCAAGGGCGAGCCGACTTGAACAGGAATACGGGCGAGATGATTCGCAACAAAACAACCCCCAACCCTTTTGTGAGGAAGCCTGAACGAGGAGTCAAACAACATTAGGGATAGTGGGGTATGTTGTGCGGATGTATCAAACCAAACCGCCAAGACTTCTGTCCAAAATGCAGAGAGGAGAAGCTCAGTGAGGTCACGTCTTGAGTCTGTTACACGGGTCAGGGGTTCTGTCGTCCTCGATGGCGAGGGGCAAGAGGATACGAAGAGGCACGCACACACCCACGCGCACTCTTTGTTCCTTCGCCGGCACAGAGACATGGATGCCACGAGAACACCAGCACAAAGGCGAATAGCACCCGGATGCGAAGTAAAAGGCACGCCGGGTTCAGAGATGGCCGCGAGTCGGAGGGGACGCGTCGTGCCGCCCCGATGGACAGGCGACAAGGGACCCCGAAACCGCGGGCCGCAAGCACAGGCCCTACGCATGGGGTCCGCGCGTGCAGCCCAGCCGTTCAGGCCCGAGGGCCAGGCGACCGCGGCGCCCACGGAGGACGGGCGGGGGCCTCCGCGGGGCCCCCGCAACCAGACGCCGAGGCGGATCCAGCGGGGCGGGGAGGGCTGTTGGGCCGACTTGGCCCGCCTTCCCCGCCCACGCCACGCGCCGCGCCCGCGCGGCAGGCCGCGAGGAGGTGCGCGACCTTGTCGCCGAGGTCGCCGCGCCCCCAGCGGCCGCCGCCGCCGCCGCCACCGCCGCGCTCCTCGCCGCCGCCGCAGGCCACGGTGGCCGCGGCGACGGCCCCTGGGGGCGCCGCACTGGCGGACCTTCTCTCACTCACCTCCTCCTCCTCCTCCTCACGCGGCCTGGCACCAGCCAGGCCGCCTCCGTCGCCACATCTGCCCTGTGCTCCGCCTGGTCGGCGCTCGGGTGAGCTCCTCCTCCGTCGTGGGGATGGTGGGGGTGGCGAGCTAGGGCGGACCGCGGGGGAGCGGGTGGTGGCCGTCCCCCCCCCCCTTCTGTGCCCCTCACCATCCCCCGTGGCGGGCGCGGGCAACACTCGTCCTGCCCCCCCGACCTTCGAGCCCGTCTCGAAGTTTGATCCTTGCCTCTCCAGGGCGTCCGCGACTGGGTCTGTTGGTTCGTGCTGGGTTGGGTGAGCGGGGTGGTCCAGGAGCCGCCGCACCGTGACCGCCACCGCGCCCGCGTCGGAGGGCGGTGACCTGCACTCCTGGCTGAAACTGCTAGCCCGCGCGGTTCCCGTGAACCCGCACCTGACGCAGACGACGAGCGGGAGGTGGCGTTCAGGCAGGCTGCTGATAATCCCGGTGTGGACGCGGCAAAGATCTGGACCCCTGGTCAGGCAAGTGGTAATGGGGGGACCTAGATGGGGAGTGAAGGAAAGACCACTTTCGGACCCTGTCCTCCCGAATGTAGGCCACCCCCATTGCCACCCGCCCGACCTTCATGGGGTCTGGTATTACAGCATGGCCAATGTTTGACGGTCCCGATGCCCGGCGACGGGAAGCCCAAAGCGTGCAAAAACCACACGCCATGATTGTTTCATAACCGAGAAGGTTCAGATTTCGGGCCGCAACTCAGCCCCGCGGTGGCCGTTCGATACTATCTGGGGACCCTCGGAACACTCTCGGCGAGGCGCAGCCGCTGGAAAAAAACTCAATGACGGGAAAGCCGCTAAGAGCCAAGACGCATTTAGGACAACTCCCGAACCCCATCCAAGAAGAGAAAGAGAGAGGAGGAGAAGGAGAAGGACACGCCCGTCAGAGGCGGCGGAGTGCCCTGGCTACCACGACAGCGCAAGGCTGCACAACGAATAACCTGCGAAGTTCCAAGTCATTGTTGGGGTACCGCGCCCCCGTCATTGATAACGCGAAGGGAGGGGGAGGGGGAGGGAGAGACCTTGTCTGCGTCCGCACGAGTGGTCTGCGGGCGGAAATGAGACAGCCAGTCGAAAAGAAACGGATGGGGATAATATGTTCTATTGCGCAACAGGGCACGCTCAGCTCTTTATGTTGAAATCGGGGATTTCCAAATTGGGGGGCTCGCGGGATCTGGTTCATGAGCGCTTGTTCCGCATAGATATGGTGACGCTTTGCTGCCACCAGGGTGTCGCAGCGTGCGTGATCTGGCATTCGTCCGAGTCGACGAAAGATGACAGTCGCTCCACGGCCTGATGGAATGCTCGAGAGGTCGTGACAGCACGGAACATGGCGGCACGTGCGGCAACGTCAAATTCTCTTGCTCCAGGTTTATAGCCGAGGGTCTTCAGGTTACGAATAAGATCGGAAGGGGATGGCATTGCGGGACCCATTGGAGAGGATATGGGGGACTTCTCCTCGGCAGCAAGAGCAAAGGCGGATGGGAAGTAGAAGTAGAACTGGGAGACATGGGGAAGAACGGTGATGGCATACATATTGCCTCGAGCAATAGATTGAGAAGACCCAGCCAGAGCCCTTGGATACCACGACTCCGCTCGAGACATGTGGCGGCGGGCGCGACCCGACTCTCCTGAGGCCCCCCAGGTCCGACAACGATGCCCAAATACTTGGCGGCATGCTGAAAAACGAACCCGCCCTGCGGGATGCCATATGCCGAAGACGAAGAGAAAACTCGTCATTCGTCACCGGGTGAACCAAGACCATGTTGGTTTTGGCGGCGTTCAAGTGCAATCCAGCAGCAGTGGCGGCCAACTCCCACGCGGGCAGGACGAACGAGGGTGGCAAAGGTGTCGGAGCTGGCTACCCCTGCGTCGTCTGCGAGCACGCCCAACCCTCCTAACTGTGGCGGCAAAATGAACTGCATAT
>CAUYUJ010011112.1:422500-530000 GCA_963575745.1 Prorocentrum cordatum
CCAAATGATGCCCCTGGCAGCGTTTTGTGATCATGAGAGAGTGTGAGTGTGAGTGAATGTGACTGTGAGTGAGTCTGAGTGAGAGCGAGTCTCATCTTATCTTATCGAGTCCTATCTTATCTTACCTTTTATTACCCTCTATCTTATCTTATCTTGAAATCTCTTATCTTGTCTCAGCTTATCTTATATCAACTCATCATATCGCATCATATCTTGTCTTATCTTATTACTCCATAGGCTGTCTGATCTTATCTATTATCCTACCTTGTCATATATCTTATCTTACCGTATCATATCTTGTGCTATCTTATCTTATCTTGTAGTATCTTATCTTGTCTTGTCTTATCTGGTGATTATCATTGGGAGGAGGGAGGCGGGAGGCGGGAGGAAGAAGGAGGAGTGGGAGGCGTCAGAGTAATAACAAGAACCCCGATCCTTAGGATATGGGGAAAAATCAACGAATCGACACCGGAAGTGTATTGACTGGACACGTTCTGATTGGGGGCCTCCTGGGGCCTCCTGGGAGCCTCCTGGGTGTCCTGCGGCCTCCTGAAGCTCTCTGGGGCCTCCTGGGAGCCACATGTGGTCTTGTGGGCCCCCAGGCTGGACCACCTCTTGCGCAGCATCTGAGAGCTCAGAGTTGCGAGAATGTCTTGTGCGGAACGGGCCGGACCACCTTGCGCACGGCATATCAGAGCTCAGAGTTGCGAGGATGTCTCAGGCGAGATGGGCCGAGTCACCTCGCGCAGGGCATCTCGGAGCCGAGAGTTGCGAGGATGTCTCCAGCGTGACGGGCTGGACCACCTCGAGCGCGGCGTCTCAGAGCTCCGAGTTGCAGGGGCCTCCTGGGGCCTCCTGGGGCCTCCTGGGACTTCCTGGTGACCTCCTGGGGCTTCCTCCTGGGCCTCCTGTGGCCTCCTGGACCCCACCTGGGGCTTCCTGAAGCCTCTTGGGGCTCCCAGGGGGGGATGTCTAACATGTGGCCGTCGGCGCCCCCCAAAATGAGGGAGGGGGGCCACAAGAGCAGGACAAATCAACGAATCGTCACCGGATTTGTATTAACTTGACACGTTCTGATAGGGGGCCTCCTGGGGCCTCCTGGGAGCCTCCTGGGAATCTCCTGGGGACCCCTGGGGCCTGTCTTGGGCGTCCTGCGGCTTCCTGAAGTTCTCTGGGGCCTCCTGGGGCTCCCAGGGTCCCAGGGAGGATATGTAACATGTGGTCTTGTGGGCCCCCAGGCTAGACCACCTCTTGCGCCGCATCTGGGAGCTCAGAATTGCGCGAATGTCTTGTGCGAAACGGGCCGGACCACCTTGCGCACGGTATCTCAGAGCTCAGAGTTGCGAGGATGTCTCAGGCGAGATGGGCCGGACCACCTCGCGCAGGGCATCTCGGAGCTGAGAGTTGCGAGGATGTCTCAGGCGAAATAGACTGGACCACCTCGCGCGCGGCATCTCGGACCCCAGAGTTGCGACGATGTCTCGGGCGAAACGTGCTGCGAGGAAGTCTCAGGCGAAACGGGCCAACCACCTCGAGCGCGGCGTCTCAGAGCTCCGAGTTGCGGGGGCCTCCTGGGGCCTCCTGGGACCTCCTGGTGACCTCCTGGGGCTTCCTCCTGGGCCTCCTGTGGCCTCCTGGACCCCACCTGGGGCTTCCTGAAGCCTCTTGGGGCTCCCAGGGGGGGATGTCTAACATGTGGCCGTCGGCGCCCCCCAAAATGATGGAGGGGGCCACAAGAGCAGGACAAATCAACGAATCGTCACCGGATTTGTATTAACTTGACACGTTCTGATAGGGGGCCTCCTGGGGCCTCCTGGGAGCCTCCTGGGAATCTCCTGGGGACCCCTGGGGCCTGTCTTGGGCGTCCTGCGGCTTCCTGAAGTTCTCTGGGGCCTCCTGGGGCTCCCAGGGTCCCAGGGAGGATATGTAACATGTGGTCTTGTGGGCCCCCAGGCTAGACCACCTCTTGCGCCGCATCTGGGAGCTCAGAATTGCGCGAATGTCTTGTGCGAAACGGGCCGGACCACCTTGCGCACGGCATCTCTCTCAGGCGAGACGGGCCGGACCACCTCGCGCAGGGCATCTCAGAGCTCAGAAGTTCGAGGATGTCTCAGGCGGGCTCCCAGGGTTCCAGGGAGGATATGTAACATGTGGTCTCTGGGCCCCCAGGCTGGACCACCTCTTGCGCGGCATCTGGGAGCTCAGAGTTGCGAGAATGTCTTGTGCGAAAAAGGCCGGACCACCTTGCGCACGGCATCTCAGAGCTCAGAGTTGCGAGGATGTATCGAGCGAGATGGGTCGGACCACCTCGCGCAGTGCATCTCAGAGCTCAGAAGTTCGAGGATGTCTCAGGCGAAACGGGCCGGACCACCTCTCGCGCAGCATCTCCGAGATCAGAGTTTCGAGGATGTCTCAGGCGAAACGGGCCGGAGCACCTCGCGCGCGGCATCTTGGAGCTCAGAGTTGCGAGGATGTCTCAGACGAAACGGCCCGGACCACCTCTCGCACGGCATCTGGGAGCTCAGAGTTTGGAGGATGTCTCAAGCGAAACGGGCCGGACCACCTCTCGCGCGGCCTCTCAGAGCTCAGATTTAGGAGGATGTCTCAGGCGAAGCGCTCAATCCCGGACAACTCAGAAACGAGAGTTGTGAGGATGTCTCAGGCGAAACGGGCCGGACCACCACATTTGTTTGAGGATGTCTCTGCTTAGCTTTCCCTCGGCCGGAGTTAGCTTCTATCACAACAGCACCCCGTTCAGCAAGCTGTTTGGGGAACAAACCGAGGATTCATAAGGAGATCATTCCCGCCTTTGATGCCGCAGGAAAAAGAGGTGCCGTAAGCGTGCAGGCCCTCGATCTCCGTTTTCAGGAACTTCATGTCCTCTTGAGAACCATGCGTTTCTTGAAGAGCGATGACGGCGGATTTCGGAATGAGTTTGCGCAGTTTCGACATCGCGTTGACGATCGGCTGGGTCGGCGGCGACGCGGAAACAAAAAGGGTCTGCACATTCCACGTTGTGATAGAGAAATAGCCAGAGAGAATGAAAGGCTTGTCGGGCAGGGAAGAGCTGACACTGCTGGCAGGAGATGGATAGGAGGATCCCGAAGGCGAGGGGGGAGAGGCAAACTCGCCGTCCGAGCAGGCGTCGATGATCATTTCCATCTCATAACAGCTGCACTGGAGGCGCTGAACAAAGTCTGGCTGCAAATCGAAACTCGGTCCGGGCGGGGTGGGCTCCAATTCCATGGCGGCTGCTATCATGGCAGCAGCGGCGGTCGGGTCGATGCCGTACTTGACCAGGTTCTCGTCGTGCGGCTTGCATTCGAACTGCTTCCGATCCGTCGTCGGGAGCTCGAAGAGGGTGAAAAGGCAGTCGTTGTACCTTAGGTAGAGGAGGCCCGCGAAGCCGTTGGAGCCAATGGCGCAGCCGTCCTTCCACGCGCCGTCGCGCTTCATAGCGCAGGTGACAGCCTGCCAGAGCCTTCCCAGGTGCTTGTCCTTGTTGCGGATCTCCGAGGGTGCGTCGTAGCGGACGCGCAGGGTGATGACGGCGCTGGTCGCCCGATCCTGGAACTGGATGCCCGTCGCGCGGTGGTTGTCGATGAAGGCGGTGGCCGCCTTTTCGTTGCTGAAATTGATGCTGTAGGACTTGTTGAGACTGTAGCCCATGATCGTGGCGCCATCAGAATGGTGGGGGGCAATCAGGCCGAGGAGTTTCTTGCCGTGTTCTCGAGCGTGGCGCCGGGCATCGGGGAGACGAAGCCGCTGACCCATACTCTGCCTCGGGCACGGGAAGAGGCGTTGAGAGGATCTTCGTGTCTGCTGTGATGGTGGCCCGCGGTCTCGGAGCGGGAGCGCTTGATGCCTTGCGAGGACAAGCCGAAGGAACGCACACGGCTGGCACTCGAACCTGCGGTACTGGAAAGTGAAGAGATCTTGGACCCGAGATGCTGGATGTTTGCCAGCATCTGCCTTCGACAACAGCAGCTATGCCCTTGGCCTCTAGAGTGTCCAGGCGGGCGGTGATCGCGGCGTTCTGGACTGCCTGCTCCTCGAGCTGGCCCTTAATCAGTATGATCTCTGCTATCGCCGAGTTGATCCCTGCGAGCTGCGATGAAAACGTGGTGTTCGTACTATCCATCTTCATGAGCATCTCCTTGATGCCTTTTTTTCCATGGCTTCGGCCGCGGATCCCGACATGGCGCTGACATAATGCCGCGGAGAGAAAGAGAGGGGTGCCCGCTCGGGCCCGACACCCGAATCGCTCACTGAAGCGAGCTGCCCGCTCTTGCGCAATCGCCCCAATCGCACTTGAGCAAAAATGGCTCGAGCCAAAATGGCTACGGAAGGAGAGGGGGGGAGGAGGAGGAGGGGGAGGAGGAGGAGGAGGAGGAGGAGGAGGAGGAGGAGGAGGAGGACAACGCGCCCTGGAAAGCGGCGTTCCTGGATACATTGCCCTCTCCGTGACTTGATTACAGATCCTTCGTCGCATGGATTTGCATGCCCACCTCTCCCATGACATGTCGCGCCATCTGCTGTGTTTGTGCCCCCGCCTCTTGCCCATCTAGGTCGTGCTGCTGCCAGCCCAGAGCTGGCATATCTGCATGCCCTCGCGCGCGCCGGTCCTGCCCCCTGCGCTCCAAGAGCAAGCGGCGCGCCTCCTCCCGCTTCCTCGGCTCTCTCCCTCCCTGCCCGCCCCGGAGGCCCCCGCCCACCGTCGCCCGCCGCAGGGCGGGCCTCCAGGTGCGCCAGCAGCTCCTTCCTCCTGTCGACGCCCACGCCCTCGAGCACGGACCTGCGACGCTCTCCCGCCGCGGGGGGGGAAGCGACAGGGGAGACAGCCACCTCGTCCGATGCCCCTGTCAATGCCCCCTAACTGCTCTGCTGCTCTAATGCTCTACTGCTCCTCCTCCTCCTCCTCCTCCTCCTCCTCCTCCTCCTCTTCCTCCTCCTCCGCATTGAAGAGAAGAAAGAGAGAGCGGGCACGAAGCGAGCAAGGGAAGAACGGGCGGTCAAGAAGCGAAGGGGCGGGGCGCGTCGGCTGAAAGTTCCGCTGATATTATAACGAATAATGCAAAATCCGAGGCCCCCGCCTTCAGCGAGGGGCTCCTCCATCGATTCGAATTCTAATTGAATTCGCGGGCCTTCACCGGGAACATTTCGGCCACCCGCAGGTCGGATATTCCGGCCGCCAAGACGGAGGAGGGGAGGAGGAGAGGGGGGGACGAGGAGAGGGGAGAAGGCGAGGCGCAACAATCAAGCAGGGGCGGCCGGCCCAGAGAGAGAAAGGGAAGGTGGGCAGGGGCCCGGGGGACACGGGGGGAGACGGGGGTCGGGCGTCGGCGTCGGCGGTCGTGGCCCACTGGCGGGCTGTCGTTGCCGCCAGTGCTCGGTGTCGTCGGTGGCTGTCGTCGGTGGTCGTCGTGCTGTCGGCAGTCGGTGCTCCTCCGCGGCGGCGCTGTTGCTGCTGTACCTGGTGTGTACTAGTAGTGGTCCTCGTGGTTGGATTCGCTTGTGGTGCTGCCCCACTGCCGGGCTGTTGGCGCGGCCTGCTGCGCGGGCTCGCCTCCTCCTCCATCCCCTTCTTCCTTAATAGATGTTCCTTCCTCATCCTCCCTCCTCCTCGCGCCTCCTCCTCCTCCTCCCCCCTCCACTCCTCCTCATCCTCCCTCCGTCCTTCTGCGTCTCATCACCCTCGCTATTCTCCCTGGGGGCCAAGTTCCCCCCCCTCCCCTCCTCTGCCTTCCTCCTCACTCCTTCGCCTCTTGTGTCGATGAAAAGCTCCCCCAGCTCCTCCCCACTTGTCCTACCCCCCCCCCCGCTCGCTCCTCCTCCTTCAGTAGCTCGCTTTCTTACCTCTAGTTCCGGGACCTCTATTAGACCTTCCTCCTCCTCCTCCTCCTTCTCTCCTCCTCCTCCTCTTCCTCCTCCTCCTCTCTCCTCTATCACCTACCCCTCTCTCCTCTTCCTCTCCTCCTCCTCCTCGTCCTCCTCCTCCTCCTCCTCCTCTTCCTCATCCTCCTCATCCTCCTCCGACCAGACCTTGTTCGCCACGGAGCCCCCTTCTGCAGCCAATGCCCCTGTCGATGCCCCCGCCTGTTCCTCCCCATCCTCTCCTTCTTCCTTCTCCTGTCCACGACGGACCTCCTTCCTCCTAATTACCGATGCTCGTTTCCCCTTCTGCCCCTCCGGCTCTTCCTCCTCGGCAATGGGTGCTGACGGCATGAGCATCAGCTGGGGATGCTGCCACCCCTCCTCCCCCCCTCCTCCTGCTCCTGCTCCTCCTCCTCGAGCACGGATGGGATATCAGACCGGTCAAAAAAGTGGGCCTAAACATGAAGTAGGAAGGCGGAATACATATATTGGGTTCGGACCAGCCAACAAACAAACGCGGAAATGTATCCGTCGGTTGTGCCTGGCCTCATCGGCCGGCCCTTGGTTGCTCTGCCCACTGGCTGCCCCCCGCGCTGGCACTCTGGGGAGGCGCGGCTGCCAGACGTTCCCAGGCGAAACGTGGAAGCACCAGGCGTTGGCGGTGATAGACAAAAGCCGGCGCGATGGAGCCAGCCAGGCCGGGCGCGGCCGCCAGGCCTGTTCCTTGAGGGGCCCTGGAGGCACCAGGCGCAATCGCAACTCAACGAAAACCAGGCGCGAGCGAGCCAGGGGGGCGCGGCCGCCTGGCGTTTCTGGACGGGCCCCGAAAGACAGAGATTTGGACACCCGAAATGGGTACCGAAAGAATGGGTACAATGCCCAACAACAAATGTTGTCCCAAACCAACAGCGGCCGCTGTTGGGCAGGCGGCCTTCTGTCTCGAATGGACACAGGCCGCGGCGGCGTGGACAGCGAACCCTGTTCAGAATGAACAGGAACTGCTGTTGGACATCGTACCCATTCTTTCCGTGCCCATCTCGGGCGTCCAGAAGAGAGAGAGAGAGGGGAACGGCGGGGCCGACGACGACGACGACAGCTGACGCGGAGGTGCCAGGCCCCCCTTCCGACCGACCACAGCTTGGGGAGCTGTGCTCCCTACCCTCCTAGACGACCGACTACCTCTCGAGATGGCTGCCCGAGCCGATGGTTAGAGGCCTCAAAGATGGGGTCTGAGTAGCTGGTGTTGGAAGATCGCGCCGCATCGCCGATGCATCGGTGACATCCGCTCTGCATCGGCGCCTTCTGAATTGAGAAAATCGGGATCGATATCCAGCCGCATCGCCGATGCATCGGCGATGCGGAGCGATCCTCCGACCCCATCTGCGCGGACCTGATCTGGGAGGCCTAGAATGATCGAAGAAGAAAAGCATAAGCTGTCGGACGTCCAGTGTGATTTCTTGGATCGGCGCTGGGGCGCGTAAGCCACCATGGAGGGTCCAGCGCCCATCCAAGATATCCAAGCGGCCCTCCGACAGCGTATGTTCATGCAGTTGCTTTGATTTAGAGCAGGGCGAGCTGAGACATCGGCAGCCCTAAGCTGGTCCCTCGACCCCTCCTGGGGTCCAAACGCAACAGTTGTCCGAGCTGCGTCCAGCCGTGCGTCCAGCCGTGGCGCCGCCGAGAGGGCCCCCCCGAAGGCCGACTACCGTTGTCTCAACCAGCCCTCCTTTGATGTACCCCCAAAGGTTGGGACACCTTCATTTCAGGGGCAACGATAGGGGGGGACTGGCGCAGGGGGGGAACACATCGGCCTGGAATCGGCGATGCATCGCCGATCGATCGGCGATAGGCCCCCGATGGTGAACCCGCACGTCGGTGATCAATGAGCGATTGGGAGTCGATGCACCCCCCCCTATCGTTGCCCCTGATCCCTGGGGAGCGAGGTCTGGGTGCATCACCTCGGGGCCTGCAGCCGGGCCCCCGAATGCCGAAAGCAACGAAGAAACTCCGGTCGTGAGCCTCTCCAGGGCGCGAGAATGATCAGGCAAAAAGGGACCTCTACCCCTTTGGGAGAGGACCAAATTCAGAAGGGCCAAAATCATTAGGTATAGGTTTTTTTTTCTGCAGGTGTATCGAACCAGACCACCCACATGTATTATCCCTAAGGCGAAGGGCGAAGACGGGGTCCTCAATGAGGCTACGTCTTCACCGTGCTATTCGGGTAAGGGGTTCTGTTATCATCAATTAGAGAAGGCCTGGTTTGAGACGAAACCAAGACGAGGATAGAAACGGGTGAGGATAAGTCGAGAATCCCTAGGAACGGGCGGGTCTGGAGGACGTCTCGGGCGCCGCGGACTTCTCAGAGCGTCCCGGAACGCCCCGAGAGCGTTCTGGAACGCTCTTGAACGGATTGATCCTCACCCTAGCCCCGCCCCGAGAACCTCCAGTTGTGAGCCTCTCAACGACGCGAAAAGGCATGGCTGCACCCAACTCGGCATGCCCCGCACCAGGCCCCCGCATGCACTCCAAGAGCAACGGAAAACCTCTGGTCGTGAGTTTCTTCGCGGAGCAAGGAGGCCTGGGTTTGAGGAGCAACCACCGGCGTCAGAATTCGCCAGCCCATCGGGCCAGAGGCGTGCTAAGATCTCGGGTAACAGGCTAACAATAACTCTAGTTCGCGCGCGCGTGACGGCCTCTGGGGACCCCTGGACGAAAAGCACCCCGGGCGATGCCCTGGCGATGCCCAGGCGCTCCAGGAGCGCGCCAGGATGGCGCCGGGACGCCCCCGGCCCAAGAGACCCCGAGTCGCCGAAAGATCGTTCCAAGACGCTCAAGATGGTCTCCAGATGGTCCCAGAGGCCGCGAAAAAGCCTCAACAGAGTCTCGAGAGGCTCTCCAAGGGGGCTCCAAAAAGCAAACATCGTCCCAGTCCCCTTCGGAAAACGTAGATTTGTCGCACGTGCGACGTTTGGGGGTTCACAGCGTCAAGAACTGTCCCAGAGGCCTCCAACATCGTCCCCACACAGCCCAACACGCCCCAAAGATGGGCCCGAGAGAGCCCAAGAGGGCCCTCGAGAATGGTGACAATTGCGCAACTCGCAACCACCCAGAGAGGAACTATGTTCTGTGCGTGGCCCCCGACTCCGCGACCTCCCGGGAACCCACGAAAGTGGCGACAATTGCGCAGTTCGCAGCCTCCCTGGGGGCCGCGAGGTTTCATAAAGGCGTGCGTACGAGGTCACTCCGATGGACCCACCAGCAACCCTCGAAAGTAACGACACATTCGCAATTCGCAGGCAGACCCCAAGGGCGGCGAGGTCTCATGATGATGTGCATGACGTCGCTACCCCCAGAGACCCTTGGGAAATGACGCTATTTGTGAAGTTTGCGGCCTCCAGAGACGGCGAGGTCTCCTTCTGATGTGCGTAGGACGTCACTACGCTGGACCGCCCAACAGCCCTCGAAATTGGCGTCATTCTCGCAGTTCGCAACCCCCGAAAGACGGCGATGTTTCAGATTGATCTGCGTAAGTAAAACGTCACCATGTTGGGTCTCCAGCAGCCCTCGATAGTAGCAGCAGTTTCGCAGATCGCAGCATCCAGGTACGGCGAGTCTCATTTTGATGCGCGCAAGGTCACACTTCGGAATCCCCATCAGCCCTTGAAATTGGCAACGAATTCGCAGTTCGAAGCCCACAGTGACGACGAGGTCTCTTTATGATGCGCGTGGGACGTCACTAGAATTGCACCCCGCTGCAACCCTCGAAACCAACGACCGTTCGCGAGAACCCAACACCGGAGGTCTCGAAATAAAGCAGGACTCGGGAGGCAGAAGCGAGGAGGGGGAGGAGGAGAAGAAGAGCGGAGACCACTTTGCTCTATTCAAAACAAGAACCCAACACAAGAAGGTTAGGAACAAAAAACGTAAACTTCGCGGCCAAATCTGGATCGTGCCCGGCCACACCGCGATGCTTGCCCATTGTTTGTGGCAAGGACGGCGGGGGTGCTGGCATATGACTTGCTGTGTGCCAGCCCGCCTGACATCACGATGGCCTCCCCGCCGTGATGGCGCGCATGGGCTTTCGACAGAGATGGTGGGGGCCGACACGTTTCTCGATGTGTGCTGTCACGTGCGCGGGCGCACCTGGCTTTTTGACAGGCACGCTCGAGCGAAATGCGCGACCGCAAGCGCCAAGGTGGGGGCGCCTGACTTCGTCGGGCGCCTTAGGCAGCAGCGCGATGCGGTGCGCAGCTAGGGCAGCAAATTATGCTGCATTGCCCCCAGCGCAGCGCAGGTCGCCGAGGAGCAGCAACGCCTGCCCACGCGCTGGCACACCGTCACACCTGGCACACTCCGCGCATGCCCTGGACGTGGCGCACCTGGCGCGGTTGGACCGTGCGGCACACACGGCGCACGTGAAGCACGTTCGGGTGTTGCTAGAAGTGCCCTTGGTCCCTTGGTCCAAAGTTCCCCCGACTTTTTGCTCCATTTTGGAGCCCCTGGGGCCCTCCGGGCCTCGTGAGGGGTGCTCTGGAGGCCGCCTGGGCCACCCCGAGAATCCTGGGGGTACCTTGGGCCAGGGGCACTTCTAGCAATGCCCGACACGTGGCGCCTCAGGCGCGCCAGGCGTGTCCGGCACGCCTGGCCTCAGGGGTGTTTCGTGCAACTGGCGCGCCTGGCATGCGGGGCGCACCTCGCCCCAGCGTCGCGCACAGTGGGTCTGCGTTGGTTTCCAGCAGCTGTCCATTCATGGGCGACCGCTGAACATGCTGAGACATGAGTGCACGTATGTGTTGGGAGAGCGGGTGGCAGTGAGCGAGACAGCTTGCGGGCGGGGAGGGTGTCTTGGCGGGGGGCGGCGAGGGGTGAGAGCGTCCAAAGGAGCCTCGGAGAGACGGCACAACGCCGTGATTTTACGAAGGTTTCGGCCACATGTTGGCCCTCTGGGGGGGGGGGGCTCATTGAGGAGCTTTTTTTATCGAACGCCCCAAGAGGCCCCTGGGACTGCCACGAGACCCCCAAGACGCCCAAAGAGGACGCCAAGAAGCTTTCGAAGGACATCCGAAGAGACTCCGAGAATCATCCAAAAGGTGGCCTTTTCTGCTCGCCCTGGTCCTCCTCCTCCTCCTCCTCCTCCTCCTCCTCCTCCTCTCCCTCCTCTCCCTCCTCCTCCTCCTCCTCCTCCTCCTCCTCCTCCGCTTCCTCCGCTTCCTCCTCCTCCTCCTCCTCCTCCTCCTCCTCCTCATCCACTGATTCCCCCTCCTTCCGCCTACCTCACACACCCCTCCCCCTCTCCCGACTTATCCTCTCATGACTAATGACTGTGGTCTGTTTTCTCTAACAACTTAAGCCTGCTCCTCCTCCTCCTCCTCCTCCTGCTCCTGCTCCTCCTCCGATCACTTCCCCATCCTCCCCATCTTGGGATATGACGTCTTACCCCACCCACTATTTCACTGCATGCTGATCCACATCTCTGATCAGTCGGCGGCGAGCGAGAGGGGGAAGTGGGAAGGGGCGGGTCTTCTCAGAAGGCTCGGAAGTCCCCTGGCCTTCTGAGAAGTTTGCTAAGCCTTCCCCGAGGACACAGACAACTTTTCAGAAGGCGCGAGGGCTTCTGAGAAGTCCCGCCGCCCTCTCCTTCTCACTGCCCCCCCCGCTCGCCGCTGAAGTAGGGCAACTCGCCTGGGCATCGTTTCTGGCTGGGCCGGAACGCGTCACTCGAAACGTCCAAAATCTGGAATGTTGTCAGTGCCGTTGCGTTGTCCTTCGACGGGGTGCACGTCCTCGCCCGGCCCCGTGGGCGGGGGGGGCGACTCGAGGTGGGACTCCGAGCCGAAGACGGCGCCCATGGCCAGGGGGTCGGGGGGTCACGCACCGCGACGAGCGTGCGCCTCGCGCCCGGCGCCCCCTCCCTCAGGCCCTGTCCCTCCTCGCTCCTTCCTCCGCTGGGCCAAGGGAAGCACCGAGAATTGGGCAGAGGTGCCTAAAACTCCAATTATCGGTTCCATGTCTCCGCTTCTATCATTCCTGGAAGTGCCTCTGCCGCCATGTTCCACACGTCGTCGCATTTTGTTCGAAGGTCAGAGGGGGCGCTGACGTCTAGCGCCCGCGCCCCTCTCTCGACCCCCATCCCTCGCTGCTCCCTCCTTCATGCTCTAACACGTGGCGCCTTGGTCCTTCAGGGCGATCCTGCGGCCAGAAGGCTCGCTCTCGTGTTCGTAATCCTGCTGTGCGTGCGTTCCCCTCTGCTCTTGCCCTGGTTGCCCAGTTGGAGCTCTGACGGAGAAGGGCTCGAAAGCCCACTCCAGTCCGCCGCCGCCGCTCTGCTGTAGTATGACTCAGGGGGGCGATGGCAACACTAGTTTTCCTGCCGCCAGGAAACGGGTTGGAGCGGTCGACCACATTGGGGAGGCCGATCAAGGACACCCAGTGACGACGACGACGCCCACGAGCAGGCCCGAAACCATGTTGTCATCCCTCATGACCCAGGAGGCTGCTGCGTTACTACGCCCCCCCCGCTGGGCATCACCTAATCGTAATGATGCATTGCTTCCCCGCCCTCGATCGCGCCCTTTCCCCCATCCCTCACTCCCTCAACGCCCCTTCCTCCTCGCCCCCCTCCACCCCCAACTCCTGACACACACACACACACACTGTTTCCTCCGACGCGCCAGTGGGCTGCAGCCAGCGGCGAACGTCGAACATTGGCACTGCCAAGACGATTAACCCATCCTTTGTGTACACGCGCAAATGACAAAAAGGCCCAACGAACATCGGGCACAGCCGATCGTTGAGGTGTGGCATGCGGGTGCGGCACGGCCACAGCAAAGGCCACACCTCTCACACACACACACCACACCACAACACGCCGCACCGCGCTACACCACAACACACCACACCACACCACAACACACCGCACCGCGCTACACCACAACACACCACACCACACCACGCCATACCACACCGCACCGAAGAGCACCACACCGCACCGCACCACATCACACACACGCACACACACACACAGTCCTGCGTTGGAGGATACGGACACCCTGACAGGTAATGAGGTCCCTCTGTGACATAGAGGTGCGCAATTACTTACGAGGAGCACCAGAGCAAGGGCCCAAGGAACCCCGAGCCCCTTCCAAATCCCACGGTCCCCGCTCTGCTGCAAATCCGTCGCGCCGCAGGGGATCGGCGCGCAACACAGAATGGGCCTAGTACCGCACAAGGGGACGGGGTGAATGGGAACTGCAACGACCTTCAAATTCGCCGACAATATTTCTAGTTCGCGCGCGCGGAGCGGCCCCTGGGGGCCCCCGGCCGAAAAGTACCCCGGCAAGGTCCCGAGAGAAGCCCGGGAGAAGTCACCAGACCACTCCAGGGGAGGGTATTTTTCGACACCCCTCACGAGGATCGTGGCCTCCGAGGGGGGAGCCGCAATCGACTACCCCCAAGAGCCCCCCAAGAGGCCCTGGGGGCCTCCAAAACGCCGCCAAGGAGCCCCAAGAGACTCCCAAGAGGTCCCCAAGAGGCCCCCAAGAGGCCCTAAAGAGGGCTCCAGGGCCGGCGGCATGAGCGAAGCGATTAAATAAGCGTGGGGTCCTCGTGGGTCATATTGGGACCATCTTGGACGTCCCGCGGCGTGAGGTTTGCCTGGTGTAAACCCCTGTGCGTCGAGAGCTCTTGGACGCAGAACGCCCGAGAACATGTAGCAATGCAACTCATACGAGGCGTGCCGCGTTCAGAACCAATTTTCAGAGGAACGCCAGAAAATCCTTTCCGAAGCTTGGCGCTGAACGAAACCCCATCCCAGAAGTGGAAACCATACTGTAAACGACTACCTGGCATCTCGTCGAGTGCCGCACATACGTGAGCACAATGGTGATCGGCAACACACGCGCGAGGGAGCCCATCCCAGAGCGGCCGTGCAGAGTGACCTTCGAGGCTCAGCGGGTGCGCGAATGCAATGGCTGACAGTGAGCGAAGGAATGTGAATGCGTGCTGCATCGCACGGAACGGCCTGAGGAACGACTACACCTCGCATACAACTAGAAGGACTGTATGCAAAGCGTGTCGCGTCCAACGCTTCAAAACGGGGGCGACAACAAATGCCCCTGCACGTGTCAGGGGGACATGTCCATGGCCCTCTTTGACGTATCTTGGGGCTGATTCGGATTTGTCTTGGGGGCCTCGTGTGAAAACTTGTGGCCCGTCTTGGGGCTGCGTTGGGCTCATCTTGGGCCGTGTTGGGGCCCTTCTGGGCCCTCGCGTAACTAGCCCCCTCTGGAGGGCCGTTTGGGGCGTGGGCCCCTGTTGGGGCTATTTTAAGCCACCTGGGGGGGATCTCGCGGGCTTATGGGGCCGTCCTGGACGCTCCGGCAAACAAAAAGGCGGGCAACATCAAATATGCGAATACCACACAGAAAACACCCCTGATTGCCTGTTGGGGGCTGATTCGGGCGGCCCTGGAATGCGGTGCCGATGCCGCTGCTCCCTGGACCTCACCCGGGGTGCGTTCTGACAAGAATTTCAAGGCGAATTCCAGCGGTGGCGACGAGGGCCTCAGACGAGGCCGAAAACGTGAAGAACTGGGCGAAGGTAGCAGAAAAACTGTTCATCGCACCATGCACAGACCTCTGACCGCGTCGTCCTTGGAGTCTGGACCCTTCCCCAGGACACCAGGTCTTTCTGCTGGCGGCCCCAGGACCCTGCAAGAGCCCTCCGAGGCAAAAACAATGCAACGACCTTCTGTCGGTTTTGTCAGGCTCTGGCATCAAGGACGATCGGGTCAGCCTGGGAAGCGGTCGGCCAGGTGCGCGCTGCCCGTTGCTGAAGAGACTCCCACAACTCACGGGAACTCCCCAAACCCTCGATGCCTTGATCCTTCGGCGCTTCCACCCCTCGAGGCGGCGGGGGGCCGCCGCTGGGCGAGCGGCCGAACAATTCCAGAAAATCTTCCGTCGTGACTCCGATCCGAAAACGTCCGAAGATCTCCCTCCCGTGAAAACGCCCAAAAACTTTGATCCCTCGATCTTTCGGAACCTTTAGCGCTGAGATCCAACGTCGCGAAAACATACAGCATCGCAAAAAATCACAACGAGAATCCTGGACGTAATTTGTCTGCTGCATCTTAGAAAGCCGGATCGCACTGTGAAGGCCCTGGGGCCCAAAACTGATCGAAAACGACCGTCGCGAGAAGATTGCAACGCCCCGAGGTCACAGAACCCTCGAGGTTGCACAGAGGCCTCCAAGACGATGGGGTCGGAGCAAATGGGGTCGAAGGAGCGCGCCGCGTCGCCGATGCATCGGAAATGCTTCGGCGCCGTCGGCGTGGAGAAAATTGGACTCCCCATCCGCATCGGCGATGCGGCGCGAGTCTCCGACCCCACCCCTCGGATCCCATCGGGGAGGCCTCCAGTGGATGAGAAAATGATCGCCTACTTCCCCCTTGGATCACCTGGGGGTGTTGGGCACGTGCTGTCGGAAGGGTTTGCAGTGGAGGCTAGAGGAGAAGGAAAAGGAGAAGGGGCTGGGGGCGGCGGAAACGGAGGGAGGGGGGGTATGGGCAAATTCCGTGGAAGGTCAGCCCCCCCAGATAGACACTGCAGAAGTGTAAACTTTTGGAGGTACGCGCAGGCTTCTTGGATCTGTGCTGGGCCCCCCTCCCTGGCGCGCGGAGCGCGCCAGGGGCGCCGCCAGGGGCGCCGCCGGGAAGGCCCCAACGCCGATCCGAGAGATCCGCACGGACCCCAGAAGTTTATGTTTATGCCGTGTTATTCTTCTTCGAAGAGAGGCGCCCGAAAAGCTCGACACATCGATCCTTCGGTCCCTCCATCCTCGGAGTTCGACTCTTCGATCCTTCGATCCCTCGAGCCTCCGAGAACCTCGATCCCTCGATCCTTCGGCCCCTCCACGCACCGATAGCCTAGATTCGTTCGATCCCTCGGAGCTTCCAACCTCCGACAACCTCGATCCCTCCGTCGGAGAATCAATCCGCGCAGATTTCTTGGATCCGTGCTTGGCCCCCCTGGCGCGCGGGTCGCGCTGAAGGCGGCGGGCGCCGATCCATGAGATCCGCGCGAACCGCCAACAGTTTGTCAGCATGCCCCTTCTTCGATGAGAAGCGCCCAACGCCTCGATCCCTCGATCCCTCCAACCTCCGCGAACCTGGATTACTTTGGTCCCTCCATCTTCCCAACACCTGGACTTGTTCGATCGGTGGGTCCATCCAATCTCCGAAAATATGTTTTCTTTCGATCCCTCGGTCCTTCCAACCTCCGACAAAATTAGATTATGTCGATACTTCGGAACTTCCAACCTCCGAAACACGATTGTTTCTATCCTTCGGCACTTCCACCCTCCGAAACACTAGATACTTCGATCCTTTAGAATTTACAACCTCCCGAACACTAGAATATTGGGATCCGATCCCCCGGTCCCTCCAACCTCAGAAAAAATATGTTATTCCGATCCTTCGGAACTTCTAACCTCCGAGAACAAGATCCTCTCGATCGCGGCCCCTCCAACCTGCGCAACAAACAACAAATGCTTCTGATCCTGCGGCCCCTCCAACCTCCGAGAACCTGGATGACTTCCATCCTTCGGTCCCTCCAGCCGCCGAAACCCTCGATGACCTCGATCCTTCGGAACGTCCGCCCTCCGAGGCGGCGGCGCCTCCCCGCGCGCTGCCCTGCGGCCGCCACCGCGCAAGCCGCGCCCGCGCCGCGGCCGCGGCATCCGCGGGCGGCAGCCGGGGAGCGGGCTCGCGGCCCGGCGGCCGGGGCGGGGGCCGCCCGCGGAGCGCTTGGCGCTTGGGGGGGGGGGCGAGCCGGGCAGGGCGGAGCGGAGGCGGGCGGGGCGGGGCGCCCAGGCACGCGTGGGCGGGAGGGAGCAGGCGGAGACATGGAGGAGGAGGGCGGGTACAGCAGACTGGGTCCAGGCCCTCCCAGAGAAAGAGCACAACGCAGCAAAAGCGCATCAGATCTTGGAGTAGGAAGGCGCTCGAAATAGACTGGGATCTGAGAACCCGGAGACACATCCTTTCATTGACCGGCGTGTACGTGTTCGACCATGGACACGCCCATCGTTCCTGGACAGTCCTCGGCTGTCTTCGAGCGGTGTTCGGGGCTCTGCGGTGGTCTAAGGACGGTCATCTGCCGTTTGCGTCAGTCTGTGGCGGCTTCTAGCGGTCTTCGGCGCGAATGCTGGATGGTTTCGTTCAACACAAATGGTCCATGATCGAACACCTGAGGACGGCCTCTGCAGTCAAGACGCTGAGATAAGGACCGCTTTGGGCTCAGGAGGGGCCAGGTTTTCCAACCAGTCCTGCAATTCATGTAGTGGAATATGCTTCTGGCCTAGGCCCGCAGTGGCCAGAAAAGCCCCTTCGTTCCTTAACATGCGTTCCTTATGGTAGCACCATGACTGTGCAGGAGCGCGGTGGCAGGACCGTGGCTCTCAGATGGTGATGAAAGTTGATGAAGTTGGTCACATAACACTAAAAGGGACCCAAGGAGACACAAATCCGCCATCGTGTCGGTGAGGCACGAGTTAGAGTGTCCTCAGGTCCCGTGTTTGAACCCCTGGAGCCTCAGCCCTCAATCCTGAGGATTCTTTCAGGGGCCAGGACCCTTAATTCCCAAATCTTCTGGGGATTGCAGCGGTTCCCCTTGGGCGCGCCGAGTCTTGTCGCATGACTGTTCGGGGCCAGGAGGGGCTCAAGACGGGCCCAGGGGGTCCCAAGAGGCCGCCCAAACAGTCCAAGAGGGCCCAGAGTCGCCGAAAGATCGCTCCAAGATGCCCATGACGGTCTCAAGACGGCCCACGATGCCCCCCAGACGCCCCAAGATGCCTCCAAGAGGCCTCCCAAAGTGCCGCAAGAGGCACATGCCTCCAAGAGTGCCCGAGAGTGATTTTGGCGGCCTGGCCTCCTCGGATTTCTTGCGATTCCCTGCAATCTCTGATCTGCTCTCCTTCCGCATGTTTCGGCAACGAGCGAGGGGGGGAAGTGAGAAGGGGCGGGCCTTCTCAGAAGCCTCGGGCGCTGTCGCACGAGTCCCGATCGAGGCACGACCGAAACGGCGCAAGCACGATTTCCCCGGGGGCCCCGGGGCGGAGTTCGTGGATCGCCGCTGGCTGTGTGGCCACATGGGGTCCTGTGGCGATGCCTTCCTCCTTCCCCGCTCGGCCCTCCTGCCCCGCCTCCCTCAGGCCATCCCTCCCCTCCGACCCATCCCTCGATCCCCCAGGCCATCCCAGACCTGACAGCGGGCAAGTGGGCTACTGGCAGTGCTGCGGCTTGATTGAAAACGTGACGACGCCTGCGCCAAAAGCAGCGAAAGAACGTCGGCCCTGAAAGCAAGGACACTCCCGAGCGTGTGTTGTATCATCATCTGGGCTGTGGGCAGGCGCATCGCCGATGCCTCGGCGATGCACTGGCGATGCGACGCGGCCCTCATTTGACCCCGTCTACTCGGACCCCATCCAGGAGGCCTCCACGTAAGGACCTTCCTGGGGAGTCCCTGCGGCCTGCCGGCGCCCACGACGACGCCGCCACCGAGCGGGGACTGCGCCCACCGCGAGGCCACCAGCCAAAAACCCGCCCAGAGAACGAGCAGGACCCGCCGCCGCTCGCTCCCCCAACGACCCGCTCCTCCCGCGGCGGTGGCGACGAGCCCCGACGTAGGAACATGGGCAACCGACACCAACGCCACCAGGGATCACCAGTGGGAGGAACCAGGGTGGGTCCCCCTGGTGGGTGGTATGGTCCTCCCCCTCGCTCGAAACATCACCTATGTATCCCCAGCTCGGGGAGGCATCGTGGACCTCCTAGCTGGCGGTGGCCCCCTGGTGGTGTTGGTGCCGCTTCTCTTGCCCCCAACGACGTCGACGAAGACCGGATGAGGACGAGTCGGTCAAACCCCTAGGGTCGAGCGCCGTCGTGGGTGACCAGAGCGCTCCAGAACGCTATGCGAGATTCTTGGAACGCTCTGGAACGACTCATCCTGGAGGACGGCAGCGGCGGCAGGCGGAGAAGCAAACGCGGATTGGAAGCCCAAGTTATCCAGGATAACTCTGGCCCGAGTCCCCGAAGCACGAACCAAGAATTACCCCTGACCGTCCCCAACCCCCATGAATCGGGAATGGCTGGACGCCCGAATGATCCGGGATAACTCTTGTCTGGGGCAACTCAGCACTGGGCCTCCGATGCACGAACTTGTAGCTACCCCTGACCCCTCCCCAGACCGGAAGCTTCAGGGCTCTAAGCGGGGGCTCACAGCGGGGTCGACGTCGTCGTCGCCATCGTCGCCGTCGCCGTCTTCGTCGTCGTCGTCGTCGTCGTCGTCCTCGTCGTCGTCGTCGTCGTCGTCGGCGGCGGCGGCGGCGTCGGCGTCGGCGTCGGCGCTGGTGTCGACGTTGGCGTCGTCGTCGTTCGTCGTCGTTGTTCCCGTCGTCGCTCATTTTCGTCGTCGTCGGAGGAGGACGAGGAGGTTTGGCTGTGGTAGTGGTCCCAGACACCCGACGCCACGATTTTTGCCATCACGTCGACCCCCGAAGGTCTCGATGCACTTCCTGGGGCCAGTTTCTCATCATGAATCATGTTTGGCGGTCCCGACGCGCGGTAAAGGGTAGAGGCCGAAAATACTGAAAAACTGTCCGTCGTGATTGTCTCATGACCCGCGGCGGGGTGGCGGGGTGCTCCCCAGGCACGCCGCCGCTCCCGCGCCGGCCGCCGGCGGCCCTGGCAGGGCTTCGGCGGGGCCGAGGCGTCCCCCGGGGCTCTGGACAGCCGCGACGAGTAGCAGAAGGTCGAAGACAAAAAAAAGGAGGAGGAGGGGGAGGAGGAGGTGGAGGAGGATGACGATGGTGACTGTGAAACGGATGATGATGCGGAATATGATAATGATAACCATGATGACGGTGTACTGCGGCTGGTAATGATGATGGTACTGATGATGCGGGTACGATGATGATGATGATGCATTTTGCACTTTGCACCGTGCCCTCAAGGTCCAGGTCTCCCCTGCGCCCGAGGCGGCACGTCAAACCGCTGAAAGAAGCGTTATGCAAAAGAGCCTCGCGTGAAGCACGAGCGTGCGAGCGGGCGAACGCGAGCGAGCCATTCTACCTCGTTGCACTGGCCTGCAGCCGCGAGCGAATCGGAACCGAGCAGTCGGGCGAGGTCCATATCCCAGCGCAGGCCTTGAACGTGCGGCCATGCGTCTGGGATCCGTTCTCGCGTTTCACTCTCTGGAGCCAGGCCATGCTGCGCCACTGTAGCAGATGGACGGGCACAAGCAGGGCGGGTGTGGCGTTTGGCAGGGAGGCCTGGCGGGCTAGGTGTCCAGCCCAGGTCAGCGTGCGCAAATTCAAGTCTACGCCCCATGTCGCGTGGGACTGGAGGGCGGCAGAGACGCGGCGCATTTGGCGGCGACAGGAGTCTTCTGGCGCATCCTCCTTCCATCTCTGCGTGCAAATCAGCTGAGACAGAATCTTGCGGCGCGTGACTCGAATTAGATTGAGATCCTTGACCGCGGGGCACCATGTTCCTGACCCGTAGAGCATGACAGGTTTGATTGCTCGCTCGAGCAGCTTCGCGGCCTGCTGCCAGCGGCAGGCGCGTCCAGGTACAGGCACCTTGAGAGCGTCAAAGGCTCTCCAGGCGCGAGCTACCCTGTGCTGTGAGTCCTTCCAAGACCCGCCATCGAAGGTGAATATAAAGCCAAGGCAAGGGCAACCCTCGGCACGGGGCGCGCGCGCCAGGACGCCATCCCCTATCCTCATCTGGCAGTCGCCGAACTCGCGGTCCAGCGCCGTCGCGCCCCAGGTCAAACCCGAGGGAGGTACGTGCCAGCCGCGAGATCGCAGGACGCACCGCCAGGCCATCGTCATCTGGCGCAGCGACTCAGCCGTGCCCGCAAACAACCAGAAGTTGCCGGCGTAGAGAAATCCCGCCTCGCACAGCGTCGCCTCGCCCGGGATCTCGCGGCCCCGGTCGCGAGTCCAGCATTCGCCCAGAAACTCCTCCCAGGCATCCTCCAGCACGAGATTGAAGAGGATCGTGCTGACTGGATCTCATTGTCGAATGCTCCGGGTCCGAGGTGCTGGTTGCGTCTGGATCGAGACCATCTTGATCACCGCCGAGGCCTTCACCTCCCTCATGATGGCTAGGGTCACGGCCTTGGCACAGCCCTTCTTCTCAGCGTCTCCTCGACCGAGCGGTGCGAGACGCGGTCGAATACCGCATCGACGTCGCCACCCATGATGAAGATGGGTCGGTTCCACTCGCGCGCCTTCTCCGCCAGCGTGCGCATGCTGAAGATCACGTCCATCGCTTGGTGGAACTTCCGATAGGCGTACTGTGGGCTCCGCAGGGTCAATTTATTGGCACACCTCTTGATCAGGCCAACCGAATGGAGCTTCTCGGAGGTAGTCAGGAGCGTGATCGGCCTGTACCCCTTGAGCGTGTACGTGTCTCCCTTCTTCTTCACGAGCTGGATGGCGTGCTTCGACCAGGCTTGGCCCCGGCATACTCGGGTGCCCCGCGGAAGCGGCCATGGAAGACGGCTGCGAGCGAAGCGAGGACGCCCGAGCCGAGGGCCTGCAGGACCTCGGCGACCACCCCGCCCACGCCAGGTGCCTTCTTGGCCTTCATGTCGCACAGAGACTCGCGGGGCATCTCGGGCGAGAAGGGCGGGATATCGAGTGCATCCTCCGTCGCGAAGTGGGCGAAGAAGGCGGAGACCCCGACAGGCCCATCCCCGTCGCTGGCCCTGAAAGCGTTGCCACGCTCGCGCCCCAGGAGCTCCTTGATCCGCGGCGGGCCGTCCTCGCCCCCCCCCGCGTTCATCAGCTGGTTGTGTATCGGGCCAGGCTGAGCTCGGCGAGGCGCTCGTGCTCGGGGATTGCCGGCCTCGTGGAGGCAGTGGTGCAGGGCCCTGTTCGCGGCCCGGATCTTCCTGCGGATCCCAATGCTATCCTTGCTGTAGATCGCGCGCTGAACGCGGTCGCGGGTGACTCGCCGACGCGCTTCTAGCATCCGCAGCGTCTGCATGAGCTCGCGGCCCTCGGGGAGCTGGGGGACCTTCCTCGCAGGCGGGCCCCTGCCACAGGCAGCGGCAGCCAGGTACACTGCGTCCGTCATGGAAGTAATCGGCGCTGGGTTGCGGTCGGCGTAGCAGGCGCTGTGGATCCAGCGCTGGAAGCGATTGTCGAAACAGGTCTAGCCCTTCATAGGCGCGCGACCTCCGTTCCACATATCGCGCCTCCTTGCGCCAATGGTGAACTCCAACTTGATGGCCGAGTGGTCGGATTGCGCGCTGTCGGTGATCTCCTCGAGCGCGGTGCTGACCTGCCAGATGTCGCGAGCGGGAATTCGGAAATTGTGGATCTGGGCTGGCGGGTGCTCGAAATCGCAATGGCAGCTGGGTCCGATGGCCGCCGCAGTGAACGCGTTCGCCGCCGCCAGGTCGTGCTGCATGAGAAGCCTCGTCAAAATCTCGACGCGACGCGTGCGACCGACTGGGAAGTTCCCAATCCAGCGCTCCTCGCCCGCCTGCGGGGGGGGGGGGGGCAAGGCCGTCTGCGCGTCTGCGCCCGCGATCGGGCACGCTCCAGCAGGCGGTGCCATCGAGATCAGGTCGGAGAGCTCCTCCATGGAGTCCTCGTGCTGACTGGTGGAGCGCCCTGGAAAAAAGTGACTGCATACGATCCAATAGTCCTTCTTGCGGATGCGAAATCGGTGCGCCGCCGAGCGCCCCCATGGCAGCAAATCTCCTCGTGCAAAAAAAATAGCAAGAGAGCGCGGCGGCAGCCCCATTTGCTTTTGCCCCTCGACCCGCGGTGTGACCAGGTAGAGGTCGCCCTCGCGACCTCCAGCCTCGTGGTCTTGCCCCAAAAGCCGACCTCCTGGAAGATGGCCACGTCGTAGTCGCGCTGCTCGCGCAACGTCGCTGCAAAGCACTCGGCGTCGTGCTTCGCAATGCCCTGAGCGTTCCAGCTGATGAGCTTGAAACACATCTGCTCCTCGACTCCTCCAGAGTCCTCTCCTTGCGCAACCATTGGCCCGCGTTGACCTTGGCCTGAACCCGACCAGATTGAGGTGCGCGCCCGCGTGGGCGCTAATGTCGGCCGCGACGTGATCCTTGAAGCTCACGAGGCTCGCGATCCGCACCGCGTCGCCGAACCTGCGCTGCTTCCGCCAGATGATGCCTCGAGTGCAATCCAGCTCGACGTCCGCCGCCTGCGCGCCTAGGCTGTCGGTCATCGCCTCCCGCGCGCGTGAGATCATCAGCGACGGCCGAATTTATTCCGAGCGCTTCTCCACGGAGAACCAAAGCGACGACCCATGTGACGCGGCTGCCGCATAGTGAGTGCTTCCATTTCATCGAACGCACCCAGGCCCTCATGCGCCCCGAACTCGCGAAACGGACCTTCAGACCTTCAGGATACTGGCGCGCTTGAGCGCTACGAATTCCCCATCCTCTGCTTTGTCGGGAATGGCGCCGGCGAGCGCGCGAGCTTCGTTCAGGATGGCGCCGCGGGGCGCGCCCCGATCCCTGCCGCCAATAGTCGCGCATATCGCGTCGCAAGCCCGCTTCGGTCCTGACGCGACCGGCTGCGCCGGCGCGCCCTCGACCCCCGAGAAGCGCAGCGGATGCCCGACCGCGGAAGCCGCCGTGGATGAGGGGGCCGCCGAACGTCCCTCTCGTAGGTCCTGGATATCGTGCTCCACGTTGGTGAGGCGTCCCTCGTGTCTCTCGACGCCCCTGCGCGCGTTGTCGATGGACGTCTTCGCGTCCGCGAAATCTTTCGCCATCGACCCCTTGATCTCGGTGCGCAGAATTTCCCTGAAGTGCATCATCATCGCGGGTCCTTCCGCGGCTGCTGGCGCCAGCCCTGGCTCGCGCGAGCGGCTGCGCGATCCCATCTACAGCAAGCGCCGAAGGCGCGGTCGCGAAACAGATGGCAGCTGCGGGCCCCAGACAACGCCGCCGCTTGAACCAACATGGACGATTATGATGAATACGAAGACGATAGCGATGATGGTACTGCAAGTAACCACGGCTATAATTCATGTGAGGCAAGTGTTGCTGCAATTGGTGATGGTGGTGATGATGGTGGTGACGGTAGTGGTGATGAATGTGACGCTGATGATTAAAAACTGTGGTGTTTGTGATTATGTTGATGAGCTGGTGACGATGCTGCTGCTGTTGATGTCGAAGACGGATATGATGATGACAATGCTGCTGATGCTGGTTTTCCATGATGCGCATTGAAAAGAATATGATGGTGCGGCTGCTGATGATTGTGATGGTAACCGTCATGATGGTAACGATGAAAGCCATTGTAGTGCTGAGCCTTATGATCAGGATGCGGGCGGTGATGCTGTTGATGACAACAATGCGAATGCTGATGCGGATCTCCCTGCGGCAATTGATGATGCTGCCGCTGGTGCTGACGGGTGGGGCGATGGCGCCGGTAGAGTTGCTGATGATGCTTGTGGCGAAGCAGGTGATGCTGATGATAATGTTCGCGATAAAGATGATGATGGTGGTGGCGGTGATGGCGGCGACGACTATGATGGTGATGGTGGTTACGACGATGTTAATGGCGATGGCCCTGATAACGATTCTGAATTCTGGGTAACATGATAGTGGTGCTGCTGCTGAGGATGATGATGATGAGCATGATGGGTATGATGGTAGTGATGATGGTGCTGGTGGCAAGGGTATTTCTGGGTATGATTCTGAAAGCTTGAATGAGGATGGTGCGGGTAAAGAGGAGGAAGGTGAGGAGGATGATGGCGGTTCATCGACGCGGGGGCTGTGCAATTAAAGACGGCGGCTGCATGCCAGCAGACAAGCCGGCGTCCGAGCCATTTTACGGAACGCCATCTGGAGCCCGCCGCTGGGGTAAAATGTCACTCGTGGACTCGTCGTGCTGTCGCGGTGCTCACTCAAGCGCAAGCGGGGCAACCTTGCGCGTTTCACGGCGACAGAACTTATCCAAACAAACCGGGCAGCCTCGGAGTCGGCACCCTCGTCAGGGAAAACGATCGTTTCATATCCATCGTCGGCAGGTTCCTGTTGTTCTTCGCTGGTTGGCTCGGGCTCGAGGGGCGAGGGGGGCTCAGGGGGAGGGGCGGGGATCGTGCTCAGTGATGCAGCCAAATGCGTCGAGCCAGGCGCTCAGCCCCCCCCCCCCCAGCCACCAAGGTGGGGCGATCCCCAGGCGGTGTTTCATCGCGCCTTCTACCTTCATGGCGGTGAGGATGTCGCCGCGGAGATCCCATCGCGGCGCGACCAGTGGGAACTTCGTCATCTTCTCCTCGTTGCTATTTTCGAGATTGATCATCGTGACCTGTTCATCGATGATATCCTCTGTGACGCTGACGGCCGCGTTGCCTGGCCGCTGGCACTTGCCGATGTACTCGCGCAATACCTGTTCGATGGCACCGCCGGTGTCAAGCTTGACCAAGACCTCGGTCATCATCGGCGCCGAACTGGCAACAGCCCCCCCCCCCCCGCTGTCTTCAGCTCCTATTCTGGTTCGGGGCCCCTGTGTCGTACTTGATCGAGATCTGAGCATTTTCTGAGGGTGGGGGGCTCAAGGAAAGATCCACGCGGGCGCTCGCACCTCGCTCATTCAATCCGTCTTGCGATTCGACGCTTGCAGATTCAAGCTTCGACAATCCATCGAGATGGCATTTCAAATTTCACCGCTAGCCCCACCCAAGGGCAATTATCGGGAGATGGCCCTCGTAGTTTCTGGGCCCCGCCGTCAAGGCGGCGACCAGCGGGCGGTCGCGCCGCCCGGTGATCGCGTCCGGGGCGGCTGCGTTCTGGATCCTCAGCGTCTGGGCGTTCATCGACCTCATCTTGAAAATCGCGGTCAGCAGCTCGTCGAGGCTCTTGTCGCGGCTGGCCAACATCTTCTGCGCGCCGGCCGCGCTGTCGAGTCCTGCGACGCCGCCCCCCCAAGGTGCAATTCTTCTCGTCGGAAACCCGACGTTCGATGCGCCCATTGTGTCCTTGGGAACTGGCGCGCCAGTCTGCCACTTGCGCTTGGCGCGCGGCCTATCTGCAGACCGGGCGCATGCGTGGATCCCGGTGGGGGGGCCAGCTGTCTCTCGACGTTGCTGGCTGCGCTGCTGCAACGGGCGACATCTTCGCGTCGGTCTGGTCGAAGTGGACAAAGTAACGTAGGTGCACTAACTAAAGAAAGCAAGGTCCTGCGCGAGGCCGCGGTTGCACTCGCGGGCGGCGCTGCTGCCGGAGGCCCCTAAAACGGCCCCGAGAGGGGGCCCGGGCGGGGGGCCCGAAGGGCAATCTCGAGCCCTCGGCCTGACAAGCTCCCAGGAGGCCGCCAGAGGCCCCCGAGAAGCCGCCCAAGAGACCGCGCCTGGCCCGCAAGATCCAAAGGGCGCCCCAAAAGGCTCCCGCGAGGCTCCCAATCGGCCCCGAAGAGCACCCCAAAAGGCCCCCAAGCTACCCACAGGAGGCCCCAAAGAGCGCTCGTCGTCGTCGTCGTCGTCGCTCAGGGTCGGCGGCGCCGGCCGCAAGGCGTTCGCAATAACTGAAGCCCTCAGTGGCCCGGTCGACGCTGCGGTTGCGCTCGCGGACGGCGTTGCTGCCAGACGCGGCCGAGCCTTCGAGGTTGGCGGCCTTGGGTTGAGGACGGATGAGGCAGGGGGGCGGCGTGCAACGAGCTGCGCAAAATAATTTTCCCAGGTCAGCTGCGCCCTCCGGCGCCCGCGCTGCCCTGGGCTTCTCGGAGAAATTCTGCGATGCATGCATGAACGCCCGAGGTCATGAGGGAGCGGCCTTCGCGCGTGCAAGCTCGAGCCCAGCACCCGACGGAGTCGGCAAGATGTGATCGGCGAGTTGCCGTCGTGATTCTCGAGCGGTGATCGACGGTGCGGGATTAGGGCTTTTCGCTAACAAGCGCGATCGGGCATCGGGTCGCAATCGGTTGTCTCCAATCGCACAGGCGATGAATTAATTCGCGGGCGCGTCGGTTCTGTTTCCAAGACCTTCGAAGGCGATGTTGGCAAGGGTCGAAAAAGGGGGCAATGCATGTTCGGCGGAAGCACATCTTGTCAAAAACGATAGCGGGTATGATGGTGACTCTACCGTGAACAGGATACGATGAGTGCGTCGGATGAGTAGCTGGGCGATGCGTAGCTGAGAACATCGCCCCGCAATTTTCACTCGTGCATCTGAACGGGGCCAGCTATTCAATCTCGCTGTCCGCATCGCCCATCTCCTGGTCCACGGGTTGCGCGCCCTCTGCCATTGCGCCGGCGGGGCCCGATGGCCGCTCACAAACGCGCTGCGAAATAACCGCGCGACGCAAGCCGCAAGCTTGGAAGGCCACGCGAACGCGTTCGCTTCGAGATAAAATCACATGTGCTTGGAGGGCCCCAATCTTCCTTGAAAATGGCACCACCCGCGGGGCGCCCGGGTAGCCCGCGCATAAGGTCGCCACGAAACTGCACTGCCCACGGGTGAACTCCAGCATCGGCCTGCAAACGGTCTCGGCGAGGACGATGCGTAAAAACTCGCAGTCCATTTGCTCCGGCGTGGATCTCGATCTGCCCCCCCGAAAAAAAAACGCGGGCTGGAACTGCGCGCAGCGGCCGGGGTCGGCGCGGATAGTCGACCACCAATTGAACCTCCTGATCATCAGCTCTACGGCGGTTGGTGCGCATTGCCACCCCCGGGATGCTTTATCTGCAATCCACCTCCGGCGTTGTCCTGCTTCGGTTTCTTGATGAGCCCTTCCCAACGGCATGGGGCGTATCTGCTTGGAGAGGCACTTGTCCAGCACGTTGTGCTCTGTCGGCAGGGGGGCGTAGCTCTCGCGGGCGGATGAGACACGCGTACTTCCACGGTACTTTTCACGGTCGAAGGCTGGCCCAGTAGTGGCGCGGTCGCGCCCGCCCCACAGCCGCGGACTCGACGCGCTCATCGATCGCGGCCTGGTTGGGGCCGGCGGAGTTGATCAAACATGCCCGAGGTAAATGACGCTGGCGGCGCTCGTGCCTGCGATGCGCTGCCTGACGTCGATTGAGTCTGCTGCTAGCGCAGAGAGCGAGCGTCCTGCTTCTCTGAGTTATGGCGGTGGCCTGCCAATTGGATGTACCCGTCAAGCTTGGCGCCGTCAACGGCGAGCGCCCGTCGCGCTCGGGGCTGACCAGCAGGCGCGGCATAGGTGCGCATGAGGTCGTCGATGAGAACGCCTCTGGAGACCGCTTAGCGGCCGCGATAGGGCACTCGACGGCGACGTCGTCGTCGGCGAGCTCGGTGGTGTCCTCCAGCCAGGCTTCGACTCCGCAGTTGGCCGCGGCCGTGAAGAGCTCGATTCGCTGCTGTCGCCAATGCGCCCTCCCGCGGGGCATCGAACCAACGCGCGCGAGTCGCTGGCGTCGATGGCAAGGACTGCTCGCTCGTGGTGCTGAATGGGCACCACGTGGAAGTGCTCGTCGTCGGCGCGGTCGCGCTGGGCCTGGAAGTGAACCGCGTCGCGAGTGACGAAGGCGCGGCGCGCGTCGTCGGACTGGGCGATGAAGCGTCGGCCCGATGCGCGCAAGCGCCGCGCAACTACCGTGGCCAGCAACATGCAGCCTTCGCGGCGTCGCTGGCGACTGCCGCCGCGCCTCCAGGCAACGGCGGCGAAGGTGCCCGCATAGTCGCGCAGGCCTGCGCGTAGATGCGCCCGCCGCCAATGGCAGCAGCAATGGAGTAACTAGATGGAGGCAGCGAATGATGCACACGGCGTGGCATGGCAACTGGCGCAACGCAGCAATGTCGCCGAGTAGGTGCCGAATGTAAGGGCTATCTTCAAATCTGAGTCATCGCGTCTCAGTCTTGGGTCGAGCGCGGGGCCAGGACCGCCCAGGTTTGCAGCGTCGATGCTGCATGGCCCAGGGGCGAGCCTCGATGGGCCCGGGGCCCTCGGCCGCCTTGCCGAGGTCGGTCTGAGCGGCGGCGTGCTGGACGGGGCAGAACTGGGCGATGTCCCCCGCAAGTGCGGCCAGAAGCTCGACAGTGGCGTCGTCTTATGGGCGCGTGCTGGCCGGGCGAAACGACGCGCCGACGCCTCCTTCAGCGACTGGCATGGCATGCGCCGCGGGGAATGCTTGTCCGCGAGGTCGCGCGGGCGCGACAGACATGTAGCCGCTTTTCCCGATTCCGGCGAGGGCGCCAGCGCGAGTGCGCGCAACGAGGCCCGCTCGAGCCAGGCCACGTGCAGCCCGAGCTTCGCGGAGTTCGTCGTCGACGGACGTATGGCGTCAGCGGATGCGCCAGCATCGGCGCGAACTCAGCTGCTTGGTAGCATGTCGTAGTGCGTCGATGTGGAGGTCAGGGGCAGCTTCGCAGTGTTGAGCGCGCTCTCGGGGTAGATAGGCGCGTTCAGCTTTGGTTCCGCTGTCCTAAGCTGATGCATAACCGTCTCTAGTAAAGAGCTGGACTGCAGAATTCTCGATAAGGCACCCGCAACTGCTGCGCGACGCGTTGGGTTGGCATCTGCGGTGAGGCGAGTGAGCCGACCGCGGTGGACTTCATGCTGAGCATGGTAGGTTTCGAAAAAAACACTCGAGCCGTTGACGTCCCTGCAGTAGGCGTGCTGCTCGTAGTCCCCAGCCCATCTGCGTTGCGATCGGTCGCGATCGTGTTCTGGCGCTGAGATGCGAGCCTCCATGATAATCGGAACGTGGTCGACGACGGGCAATGTGAGGAGTCGTCTGGGAGCATGCCAAGCCATGGTCATATTGGCTAGGACGAATCGGACGTTGGCCAGAGCAATGGAATAGTCCACGCGGCTCTGCGAGCCTTCATTGCCGAAGTAGCTGGGCCCTAAGTCCCAATAGCTGCTGATCACGCCCAGCCCGTTTATATATGTCAGCAGAACTGTATCGAGCAATATCTGCTTCAGGGCCATTTTGAAATAGGCCGATGTTGGCGTCAAAGCACTCAACCTTCTTGCGAACCCGAAATCTAGGATTCATACCACTGAACATGGTCGGTGCCGTCCGCTCGGGCGCGATACCTGGCTGATCTAGGATCCATCCCCGTAGTTGTAGACATGACTTTTTCCCCACACATCATGTTCCCCGAACGAAATGAAGCCGAAAGGGGAAGTTGGTAACCATGTACCTGACACGGTGTGGTCTCTTCTGGACGTCTAGATTGCCGGCGTGTTCAAATAAATGGTGATGGGTTGCCGCAACACGGACGATATTGTTTACACGGTGTGGCGTTCTCGTGAGCCCCATGCTGCAAACCGCGTTCGCATGAGTACCTGCTGCCCGTGTCCATCCAAACTGAATCCACTGGTGAAGGTGTGTGCGCTCACTATGATGTGTGGTTCGTGCTCGGCTGCGCATCTTGGCGCCAGGGGCGAAGATGGCAAGCATGTTGCGGAACTCCGCGCTGAAAGCCTCCAGGCGACCCTCTTTTTTGATTCTTCAAGCTGAGCGGGTTCCAGCCGACGAGTGGTGCTGCGCTGCTGCTTGCCGACGTTGGCGTGGCTGTCTGGCGTCTCCGCGGAGCTCGCCATGCCACCTAGCAGCGCGAGAAGCACCCGCGGCCGCACCGCCATGGGGTTATGCCATCTCTTGGCGCGATGCAGCTGGACAGGGAAAAGCGAAAAGGGGGCGGAGGAAACTGCGCCAGGGAAGATCTGAGGAGTGCATTAGATGATGATTTACAATAACAATGATGATGATGATGATGATGATGATGATGATGATGATGATGATGATGATGATGATGATGATCATGATGATGATGATAGTGACGATGACGATGACGATGACGATGATGATGATGATGATGATGATGCTGATGCTGATGCTGATGATGATGATGATGATGATGATGATGATGATTATGAGTATGATGATGAAGATGCTGATGCTGCTGATGATGATGCTGTTGCTGCTGCTGCTGATGATGATGACGATGACGATGACGATGACGATGACGATGACGATGATGATGATGATGATGATGATGATGATGATGATGATGATGATGATGATGATGATGATGATGATGATGGGGAGGAGGATGACGACGACGATGCCGACGAAGCGCACCTCCAAGCGGTTCAAGGACGCGTCCCGTGTAGAGGAACACAATCAAAGACATAAGCATGATCTCTCAGAGATTCGCGGATGTCGTGGAACGGATTTCTCGGATCCGCGCGAATTCCTTAGATTGGAGCGCGACAGGGGCAGGCGCCCCGAACACCGGCTCGGTAAATCGAATCGGATCGGCACGAACATCGAACCGGCAAGGATTAGCAGTCGGCTGCGCCATCGAATCGCAAGGAAGAAGGTGCAGGACGTGATTGGCCCGATTGTCGCTGTCGCACGCTGTCGCCGCACGTGTCGTGCACGTCGCCGTCGTCGTACACGTCGTCGCCGCTCGGGTCGTCGCACGCGTCGTCAACGTTGATTGTCTTCGGCGGCGGGCCCCTAAGGGGCCCTCCCCTGGGAGCCCTGGGGGGGACCCCGAGGGGCCCCCAAATGGGGCACGAATGGACCTCAAGGGGCCCCGACCCCGACCCCAGGGACTCCCAGGGGCTCCCAGGGTCCCCGAGGGGCCTCGAGGGCCCCCGCTCCCGACGCCCAGGGGTCCCTCGGGGTCCCGACCCCGAGGGCCCCGAGGGCCCCGAGGGGCCACGAAGTTCCGACCCCGACCCCATCGGCGCCCCTGGGGGGCCCCGAGGACGCCCCTCAGGGTCGGCCCCTGGGGCCCCGAGGGAGCCCCCCAGGGATTGGGCCTGGGACCAGGTCGGAGGACGAATATCGACGCCGCTCCTCGCTGGATTTGCGCCCTGATCTTCGAACGGGACACAACGGTGGCGACGAATACCCAGCTAACCGGAGTCCCAGGAATAGGGGGAAAACAAACCTACCTCGCTTTTGACCACCCTCGCTTCCAAGAGATACCACACGATGCCAAGTTGCAGCCTGTACTGGTCAGGCCGCTTGACGAGGAGGCGCGTGGCATGGCTTGGTTTTGCCTGGAAGCGAACGCGGGGGAGGTAAGTCACGCTCTGAAGGAAACAAGAAAACCAAAGAGAAAACGGCACCGACACTTGCTCCTCGCTCGCCCTGTGCCAGGAGGCGGGCGGAGGAGGCACGGCGACGTCGGAAACCTGCGGGCGCAACGGGGCCCTGGACCGAGGCGGCCGCGGTCACGGCAAGACACTGCGCAGAACGGCACTCGGCTGACGATCGGGGCCCCGTCGGGGCCTGGACGTGCAACCGCATGGAACACAGTACGGCCTCGAACAAACCTCTGGAGCGAAGTCAGATCGGCCAGAATCGACATAAATCGGCTTACACATCGAATCGGCAAGAATCGGATCGGGCCAACACGAATTCGGAATCGCGAGTCGGAATCTCCACATCGAATCGGTTTGAATCGGCAACGGGGGAAATCAAATAGAATCGGGCCGGCGGAGTCGGAATGACCCCTGCAAAGGCGGCGCCAGAGGCACCGCCAGGGGGCCACAGCGCCGATCCCAGAGATTCGCGCGGAGTTGCGACAGGTTATGTCCATGCCGTATTTTCTTCTTCGACTTCGGCAGTTCGACATGGGGCCCTGAGGGATGGGGCCGTCATAACTCGAGAGGCCTGAAACAGGCAAGCGCTTCCTATCCTTAGGGCCCCATTTCTCAGGACCCCATCTTGAACCGCCGAGTCCCTTGGAGGCCTCCCAAATGGGGCCTGAGTGCAACCAGCATGCTACACTGAGGAACGCAACGGAACGCTTAAAACAGGGCTAGGATCGGGATAAATCGCTCCAGAGCGTTCCGGAGCGCTCTCAGAGCGTTCCGGAACGCTCTGGAGCGGCCGCGGCGCCCAATACATCCTCCAAACCCGCCGATTCTCAGAGATTTCGAGTTATCCCGATGCGATTTTGTCCCGATCTTCGTGTCGTTTTCACGCTAGACCAGGAACGGAGGGCTTGTCCGGCCACAGCGAGCCTCGGCCACGAACTCGTTCCCCCACCTGGATCTGAAGACCGGCTCGAAAGCCAGAGCCGCTGCCGAACCCGAAGCGGTCCTCATTTCAGCGTCTTGGCTGTGGATGGTGTGGGCAGATCGCACAGCATCGATCGACGAAGCCCTGACGCCGCTGGGACGGATAACATGAGACTTCAGCGCAGCTCCAAGCGGCGTGCGCTCAGCGCAGGAACGCAGCAGAGCAACCTGGATGATTTCTGAATGCCTCAAGCGGCGTGCGCTCAGAGCAGGGACGCAGCAGAGCGAGGTATGAAAAGGATGAAAGCCGGCATGCAAACGGCCACTGGGCCACTGGAATCAACAGAACTGCAATGACACATTCCTGGATTCCCCAACCCATGGCGACTATGCTCAGGATCATCTCGCGCATGATCCCATGATGCGTCCTGCGGGGCCCGTGGTCCATAACCATAACCCATAGCGGTGCCTGATTGTAGCTTTGCCAAACGTACGGAAGACACAGCAAGCGTACGCCACGGCACGCCTCAAAGCAACATCTTCTCTGGCCGCTAGGGACATGACGCCACTGGACCGGGTGGGAAGGTCACTGCCTTTCCATGGGTGGTTCAATGCCAACTTTCTACAATTGCGGAGAGGGCCAAGGCAAGGACCGTCGGCACCTGACAATGAGCCACTGCACGCGACATGAACACCACCACCACCACCACCCCGCGGGCCTTAGCCAGGACCGTCGGCATTAGCCTGGTCGGCGCAATCGTGGCTACAGGGCCCCCCGCCTTCAGCGGTGGATGCGCGGAGCAACAGGAAAGATAGTTCTCCGTCCCAATACGCGGCACGAGACTGGACTACGCCGGTGAAAAGGGTCCGCAGTCAGCCGTGCGCACCGCACACCCTCGCTACACTTTGGGGAGCCACCGTCCCCGAGGAGCTGCATATGAACGCTAAGTGTTGGGGTTCAGCTGTGTCCTCCTTGTGTAAGCTGTGTAACATCAGCTTTACCTCATCCACAGCAGCGACAAAATGCGCGCCCGAGAAGTCGAGAAGCAACTTTAACAGCACCATGCCGAGAAAAATGAGACGCACTGTGGGGGCAAGCTGGCAAGAACTCGAGCCGAAATGACTCTGGTGCCGCCTCCATGTCTTCCCCAACCTAACTCATCCTGATCTGTTCCAAATACTCACCTACCATCTCGTTACAGGACGAGCAACAGAGACAGGGAAGCTCCGCACACGAGTCAAATGCTTTAGCGAGCAATAACACAGTAAAACCCCAGGACAACGAGGCATCAACACTGCAGCTAAGCATACGCATGCACTTTCGACGGTACGTGCGGCGCCAGGGGCGCCGCTGGCAGGGCCCAGCGGCGATCCCAAAAATCTGCGCGGACCGTCCAAAGTGCATATGTATGCCATTGGCTCCCAAACGGCGCTTGCACTCAGCAGTTCCTGCGTCGGTTCAGAAAGGTCACTGAGCGTGAGAATGCCGGTCCATGTGCAACATGTGGCCGCCCGTCGCCACCGCTTGTAAATGAGCCTGACAGGCAGTTCGGGCGGCCTGTGGCCGCCCATTACCGCCCGTCGCCGCTGCGCATAGCTTTGCGTTGTTTGGCGCCGCATGGATTGCACCACGCAGATTGCGCCGCAGTGACTGCACCACCGGGCATGCACCGCATAGGATGCAAGAAATCACCACGGGGGGCCCACGCGGTCTGACATCTCTCCAGTCTTTCTGACCCAAGGCCCGCCCCCTCGGGCCTCGCCTTGGGCCGAAGCCTGACGCGTGTCCCCGACCATGGTGGAACCCCTGACGGGAGCGCCGGGGAGGAAAAAAAAACTGTTGGGGGAGGAGGAGGAAATGGAGGAGAAAGAGGAACAGGAGGAGGAGGAGGAGTGAACGTCCCCTGAGAGGGTCCCACTCGCTCACCCGACACGCACTCGCTGAATAGCGACTGCTCGCAATCGCGCGGCAGCAGAAAGGAAGTAAAACCTCCGAATTCATTGGCGAAGGCGGGTCAGCCACAAGCTCGAGAAACCTGTCACACATAGTTAGTGCTGTACACAGTCCACACAACTCGGGCATCCCAGCAGGCAAGCGTGAGAACCCGGGACGACATGCATTCGATCACTGGTAGCCCACGCCCCGCTAAGAGTTTTTAGAACACACCAGCGCACCGCGGGCTTGCATTTGCTGAGATACGATCTGAGAAAGAAAAAGAAACGAGAGGAGAGGTCAAGAGGAGTGGCAAGGTCGGGATACAATTTGCTCAATCGTTTGCGAACTGTGTCAACAAGCTTTTTGGGATACATCTGTTGGGCAAGGGCAGCACAAACAGCCCGCTGCACCCTGGGCCCCCCGCGCCCCTCCGCCTCCGCCCGCGCGACCTCCGCCCGCCCCATCCTCGCAGCAGTGCACAGCATGCTCGCAGAAACGGTGCAAGTCCTGGAGGAACATATCGGCTTGCACAGACAGCCGTCATCCAATCTCTGCGCATTTGCCTTATGCTCACGCCACCAAACAGGCGACCAACACTGCGCAGCAGACGATGGAAGCGGGGCATAATTCTCATCAGCTTCTTGCAACCTGAGGAACTGCACCCGCCAACCTGACAAAGTGGTCGCGCATGTTCGCCGCAAAGAATCGAGAGAGAGAGAGAGAGAAAGAGAAAGTGGTAAGATCGCGGTAAGTCCTCCTCCTCGCCACCACGCTTTCAAGAATCCGTGAATCTCTCTGCAGCAGTCTCGGGATGGGCAAGAATAGTTGGAAGACACAACTCAAAGTGGGAAGAAAATCCGAGGCGCACAAGAGCGTGAGAGCAGAGGGAGGGGCACGAGTGAGGCTGGCGAGATGAATGGGCTTCCACCATTTCCCAGACGGAGCTTTCCACTGCACATCTACGGTTGCTCCTGGGCCGAGCCAAACCGCGAGGCATTTCGCCGAATCCGGCGCCCGGAACGCGCCCCGCCCGTCACGAGCCCCCTCGAGATCACGGCGGGTTCGGCTCTGCACCTCTGGCGAAAGCGGAGCCCACAGCGGGGCGGCCACGCAGTTGGCATGCTGAAATGCTAGGCCAGCGAGCTTGTCAGCGAAGCGAAAGGTCTCCGCAATGATAAGGAGCTGCGAAACACACAGTCGAATCAAGCCGATGTCGCCAGCGCGCGCCCGTACCGCGCCATGGTCAAGCGTTGGAAGAGACCGCTGCAGATGGCGAAGCAGCGGATCCACGCAGTGCCCATCGACTCCCAGACTGGGGGGCAGCCCTGCAAAGCACCGCTGGCGAGCTCGCACATCGGCGCGAGCGGCGCGCCCCCGAACCTCGCGAACGCGATCGGGTCATTGCGGGGCGCTCCCGCGGCCCAAAGGACGGCGAGTGGCACGCCACAGCGTGCGAAAGTGAGCTCCAGCCAGCGGCGATTCAAGCTAGGAAATGCTGCCTTGAAGACGAAGGAAAGAAGAAGCGGGCGTCTGCTGGCGCCGCCCTCGAGCCAGCCAGCATGCCTCGCCTCCGCATCAAGCAAGGGTATGTTGCCAATACAGTTACGCCCAGTGATATGCCCTTGCTGGCTCGGAGCAAGTGGCTTCGAAGTGAAATCGATGGCTGAGCTAATCGTTTTTCAAATCGCTGTTGCTTTTGTTAACATCAAAAAGCGAAGATCCTGACTCCCCCGAGTTATCCGAGCCGCGCCCAGCTCGCCCCCCCTTTCGGGAGAAGAGCAAACAGTGAGCGATTCGCCTCGCATGGTAACGTGCCGCCAGAGTAGATATGCACGAGAACGCGATGCAATATAGAAGTTGCAATAGAATGGGAGAGCCAGGCGGAGCGGGGGGGGGCGCGCGGGGCCCAGAGCACTTGGTTTCGCACGCTGCAGCGCCGATGCCAGTGTTTCCACGCTGGGCATGGGAGCGTCAAAAGTAGGGGCGGGCGGGGAGACATAAAACAGAAAGGCGAGGGTGCCATCGTCGCGCGACTCGCGGGCAGCAAAGACGGCTCGCCCATGAACTTGCACGGCATTGAAAAACTCCGGATCATTCATGACAGAGTTAACTCTCTCGCCACTATCATCGCGCACGTGCACGCGCACGCCCTCTAAACGGAGCTGGCGAGACCATGGTGTCCACAGACGAGCTCTTCTAGCTGCTTTGTGCTCAGTAGTGCGCTGGCAAGCTTCAGCCTTGCGACGCCCGAACTCATCGCATCGTGAGAAACTCATGCTAGCTTGCAAAGCGCGCCGCTGATGCCATTAATCATTGGCTGCATCGCACTGCGCGTGACAGGAGGGGGGATCGAGGAGACAGACCTGACCGTCAACGACGATGAAGTGAGAAGCAGCAAGAGGGGCAGTAACGATGAGGCGAGAGGCGGCGCGCGCGTCATTCGCCCAGAGAGCACGAGCCATAGAACGAAGAAGATAAACCGTGTGGCTGGCGCTTCGGGATGTGCACTGCGCAGATGCTCGGGGCCCTGAGGCTTGTCGCGGGCGACAGCAGCAGCTTCATGCATGACTGCCTCCACTCTTTGCCACGTCGCAATGGCATTGAGCTGGCCAGAACCTGTGCACGAAAGCATGCAGGCAACCAAAAAAAAACCCGTTGAACCTCCGCAGTGCGAAAGAGATAGGGGGGGATGGCACGACCCTGCGGGGGTCGAGCAGTGGAACGAAAGAGCTCGAACATGAGCACAGCATGGTCGGAACGACCGCGATCGGACATGCGCGTGCATTCGCGCGCCACCTACAGCGCGGCATCGACCAGCATCAACTGAGACGGGCACTCAAAAATGAAAACTCTATCAGTGCACGTGGCTTGCAGCCGATGCGAATCGTACAGAATGGGCAAGATATAAGTGATCTCCGTGGCAGAAGCAAACATGAAGCCTCACCGAGCTTGCACGCGCTGGCCTCGATTGTCGACAACAGGAAGAATCGGAGCGGGGGCCGAGCGAGGAGTCAAAGGAGAACGAAAGGAGCGAGGAGGAGATTCAGGGATGTTAAAGTCACTGAGAGCAGCAAACTTAAAGGTGCGTTCATGCCTGGCTGCAAATGCGACTTGCTGAGACCAGAAACGTTCAATCTCGTGCGCGCCGAGAGCAGAGGGATGACGATTGCGCACGTTCAAAATACACATATAATGCTCGTGTGCAGGGGGCGAGACACGCAGGGCTGCAGAGAGACCAAGAACGATCGAGTGCAAAACGCAAGCTGGCCCAGATGCCCAGGAATCGGTCGACGAGGTGGATGGCGTGGAACAAGAAACGCCGCGCCACCAGCAGATGCCCCAGCCGCAGACATGCAGCAATTGTAGGTGTAGGGCGCATCATCGACGAGCCGATGCAGTCTGCGCAGATATCCGCGCACCTCTTGCAGGACAAGGGGGAAGCAATGCCGCATGTACTCAATCAGGACGCGCAGCTTGGCATCGCGCTCTTTCTGACCAAAACAAAGGAGGCACCGCGCATTACAGCATATCAGGCGTAGGCCATGCTCAGCATCACAGCGACATGGCTCCAACGGATAAGATGAAGCCGGGATCGGGGCAAAATTTGACCGGGATAAAAATCATGCTCGGCGTTTCAAATCACCGGGGGCGCCGCCGAACGGGCCTGCCACGCCTTGGGCGCCATCGGCTTCACGAGGGAAGAAAAGCGCCCCGGCGCGGATGAAGCCACGGCGCGTATTTGGCAACGCGCACGACCGAGGGAATTCAGCGCCAAGCGCCTTTCACTCCAGAAGGCCCGACGTCAACAAAACAAACTTGAGGCCCAAAGGGGGCCCCAAGGAGGCGGACCGCCAAAACAATCACGCAACCAACGCAACGAACAAAAACGAAAATGACAAAAATCGCGTTACTCAGTGACCTCTTCGGCCAAGCAACACCGCGATAATGCCCAAGACGGCATCGGAACAAAAAGTCACGCGCGCGGCCACGCGACTTCCCCGCGCCGCCCCAAGGTTCCCGAAACGCGCCGAAATAACCGTAGAGAACACCCCGGAAAGTCTCTGGAAAATCTCCGCGCCATGCAAGATCCGCCACCGACCAATCTCGCGGACACCTAGCGCGTGCGCGCGGGCGCCCACCATGGATGCCCAACTCCGGCTTCCGAGACAATCGCGTGCAACAGCCTGGGGGCCTCGGCAACCTCGCAATTGGCCCAGGGGCCCGCGGGCCCCAGGGAATCGAAGACCGAGTTCGCAACTCCGGAAGCATCGGGCGCGGCGCCAGCCAGTCGCTCGTTTCTGGCTGACAGTGGGGCGCATGGAGACCCGGTAAAACCTAAAGAACCGCTTCTCAGAGATTCACGGAACCAGAAACCGGGGCGCGCCAAATTCTCGCGCCCGAACTTCTCTGAGAATCTCTGAAAATCTCTGAACTTGCCACCCCGCGTGAAACATTCCCAGAAACCCCAAACCTCGGAGTTGGCCGAAATTATCTGAGAGTTTTCGGCCCGCGAAATTTGGCGCGCCCGGATTTCTGGTTCCGAGATCCTCTGAAATCGCGCTGCGGCGGCGCCCAGCAGGTCCCGGCGCGCCCAGGGTGGGGGCCGTGGACATCGCGGGCCGCGATGGTCCCGACCGCGAGGTCCTTCCTCCTGCCCCTCGACGAGTCTACGCTCATGGACACGCTCTCTGCTCTGAGCGTGGACCGCGCCATCCGCCGGTACTTCTGCGCGACGACAGCCAACTGGCCGCCGACGGACAAAGCGATTTTTCTCCGAGCTGCGCGTGCCACCGAAAACGTACAATAGCCGCGGGCTCGGGGAGAAACACTTTCGAAGCATTTTCAGGCCGCCAGCGTCGCGGCTGCCGACCCGCCGCGCGCCGACCGAGGGACTAGCTGGGTCCACTACGTCCACGGCGGCGGGCGGGCGCCCAAAAGAGCCGTCGCCGCGGTGCGCGCGGCGGGGCGCCCGCCCAACTGCAACCGCAAATGCGGCCTCCATGGCGCCACAGGCGTAATATGTGCGACGCATTGTCGGGCCCCCCATCATCGCAGTGGCCAGCGCCCAAGTCCCTGAAACGCAAACCTACTGCGCCCCCCGTGCAAGCCGCGCACCCGCTCACAGTGCTCGTGCACACCAGATTTTCTGCCCGCCCTCAACAGTTTAATTGAGCGCCCATGTGTTCCTTGGGCCCCGCAAGCCCTCGAACACTCTTTGGGAACTTCTGCGAATGCGCGCGCTACGCTCCACAAATCGGCGTTCTATTTTTCTCTGGAACTCTCCCAGAATCTCTGGTTCCGATTTGTCCCGATCTTCCGCTCAACTGAACGGAGCCCAGTCTATGTTACCCGGGCCGCTGGGCGTCGGCGGCCGAGAAGGCGGCGTTGAAGGCCTCCTCGATCGTCCTCGTGTCAAGGTTGAACTGCGCTGCCCGTGAGGCCCAAGCTGGCAGCATGGCGCGCTGTTGACTGACCGGCGCCTGGTACTGAACGCGCCGACGCCGCCACGTGAGCGTAGGGTACTTCCCTTCCAGTAGCTTCGACATCCGCTTGGATTGCACCTCGCCGCGCGCCGTCTAGGTGCTCTTGTCAGTCGAGACGCACATGGCGACCATAGCTCCTTCGGTAGACGAGACCTGGAACGTGCGCAACCCAGCGGAGGTGCGCAAGTTCCTGACCAGCTCAGTGGCACGGGTGCTGGCCTCCGCTTTCCTGCCGCGACGTCACCGATGAAGCCCACCTGCTCGGGCAGCAGCTCTGCGTCGGCCAGCCAGGGGGCGAGCGCATCACGAACGACGCCAGGAGCAGCAAGGGCCACCGTGCCCACGGAGAAGACGCGAGGATCAACCGCGCGGCCCCGCGTCGCCAAGTTGTCAACATCGAAAAGAAGTTGCGCATCAGCCACTGCCAGCTGCCGCCTGATGTCCCCGACCGCTGTCCGCGTAGCCGCTTGGTCAGCAGCGGCCCGATCCTGCCGCTGACGGAGTTCTTGAACTCCACGAGCTTGATTGTCCAGTCGCCGGTGCGTCCGCGCCTGATCTGCAAGGAACGACGCGCGCAGCTCGCCAGCGATGGATTGCAGTTGAGTGGCAGCCGCGTTGGCGGCAGCGCTGGCCGCAGCAGCAGCCGCAGCAGCACGCACACAGTCAATGTCAACCTGAGCTGCTTCATCATCGACATGTGCCCTTCGCCACGGGTCTTGCGCCTGCAATGAGTCAGCGGCTTCGCGACCTGCCACAGGAGTGGCAGGGACAGCATGGTGGCCAGCATGAGGAGAGTCTCGAGCTTCGGCGTCAGGAGAAGTTGGCGCCATTTCAGCATCGCGGGCAAGCTGCTCCCGCTCGGCAGGCGAGAGAGCAACGCAAATGGCAACTGAATCGCCAATGCCGCTGCACGCGCCTGCACCAGCTTCATGCCGACGGGTACCAGATCGACAAGAGTGTCGAAGGCCATCTTGATCAGATCGCGTAGGTTCTCGACGTCGATCGCGATCTCCGTGAAGGTGTTCACGATCTCGATCTCGCCACCACGAGGAAAACGACCAGAGCGGCGAAGAGGTGGGTCATGGTGTTGCTGTCTGCGAGCTCCAGCGTTGTCGCTGCGACTGCGATCGGTGTCACGGGGTTCATCAGAATAGCTGATATCAGAATGAGGCATAGGATCGGTCGACCACTGCCAGGAGCCTCCGCGCTGACGCCACCAACGTCCGTTTGTGGCTGTGTGGGCACTGACGAGAGTTGGTCGTCGCGAGAAAAAGAGGACTGCGTTATGGAAAGCAGTCGTGGCCGCGAGGCACTGTTGGAAGGCTAGCACCTTCGCGGGAGGGAGACAAACTCTTGGCCCCAGCAGCGCACAGCTCGACTGAGGTCGCCTGAAGCTAAAGCTAGCCTCGGACCACAAATATCCACTTCTGGACCCGGGGACAAAAACATCTTCAACCAAAATGGCTACAGAACAGGAGGAGGAGGAAGAAGAGGAGGACGCGCAAGGAGGAGGTCGCGAAGGAGGAGAAGGAGGAAGAGGGGGAAGGAGGAGGACGAAGAGGGAAAAAAAACTGAAGAGGCCTCTTGAGGCCCTCTCTGAGCCTGCCCCCCCCGGCGGCCCGCCGCCGCCTGCCCCCCCCCCGAGGTCGGCGGCAGCGCGGCGGGCGGGCGGGCGGCGGAACCCGCCTGCCAGCGCCGCCTTGCCGCCGTTCCGGCGTGGCCTCGGCGCCCCGATCGGGCGCGGGGGGCCGCCTGGCATGCTCGAAACCCCCAAAGTCGGCGGCGACCGACGGGGGGAATTGAACAGGGGCGGGCTTTTTCAAAGGCTCCAGAAAAGGCCCAAAACTTTCTGAGGAATTCTCTCAACCTTCCACGCAAGCGCAACAAGCCTCCAAGAAAACGGGAGGCCTGAAAAACCCCGCCGCCTTCCTAAAAACCCTATTCCTCTTCACTTCCCCCATTCGCTCGCCGCCAGAATCAGGGGCCCACGGGTACAATTCGAATAAGGCGACACAGTCCGAAGGATGCTTTATACATCTTTCCACACTCCAACGTCGGATCGGTAAGTCGATGCGGTGCGGGGGGCCCGTCTGCAAGGCCAGGGATATACGACACAGAACGACCAAATTGTCCTGCTGGATTTTTTTGCGGACAGTTTCTCTGACCTGCATTCATGCAGGTCCAAACGCCGTCAAGAGTGCACACAGATAAAACACATGGGGCAAGTACTTATGGTGATGATGGATGGTGGTGGTAATGAAACGGACGACGGTGATGATGGAATCCGATGTGATGACGATTATGAGATGATGGCAATGAGGTTTCGTGGCGGGGCTTGAAGCGGCACACTGAAGAAGATGATGGTGAGTTGGTGAATGATCGCGTGGCTGGATCTAGTCATCAGGACCTGCCACAACCAACCGCACGGGGCGGGAAAACGGTGTCACGAACGACGCCTCCGTTTCGACTGCGTGAAAAACCACTCTGTGCAACGCCAACATCGCACAAATATGTCAAGCGGTCTCAGCGCGACAAACGCAGACAGTTGAACTGCTTGCGTCGACCTAAAGCGTGGCTTTTGGGCTTGTAGAAAAAAGGAAGAAACTGCTCCTTCTTTCGAGACATCGCCGCCTCCCGGCTGTTGCATTGGGCCATCCGCCGGGTGTTTCTTTGGTTCTTGAGCGGATGCCAAGCGCGGCACAGGGGTGTGATCCACCTGACGCCTGCAGTCAGGAATTCGTGGGACACCTCGCTCAAAAAAAACCATCGTGGACTCCAAGTTCGTCAGGGCCGAACTACCAGACTCGCCCACGGACGCGGCAACAAAGCCAGCACGTACGATGTTCAGGCGACAATTGCTCTTTTTCTGACTGCAGGGCCGAACGCCGGCGAAGGCGATTCTCAAAACGACAACGCCGCGTGGACGGTAAGCCCCCGCGTCGAAATCGAGCTGTGGCGAAACCTTCGGCTGATAAGCAACAGTCTGCCCACCATCTCCACACATCTGGAACACACAAAACATAATGTGCACCCGCGTTGAAGCCCTTGTCGCGCACCCTTTGGTGTAGGAATGAAAATGCCCAGTTTCTGTGGCACCCCTGGTCCTATCCGTCTTCAACGTTTCGGCGTTCTGGCTGGCTATCGTCATCACGACCTGCCACAACCAACCACACGGGGCGGGCCGACGGTGTCACGAACGACACCTCCGTGTCCGACTGCGTGAAACACCACTGTGCGCAACCCCCACATCGCAAACAAAAATGTCAAGCGTGATCAGTGCGATGAGCGCAGACAGCTGAACTGCCTGCATCACCCCAGCGCCTGGCATTTTGCCAGGCATTTTGGCAGTCAGAGAAGGGAGGGAACAACGTACGAATCATCAGGACGCACCAGATCGTCGGAACATCGGCAGAGCGAAACCGACTTCGAATTGGATCGACTGGATCAGAATGTGCTTTGGGCAGACAGCGCCTGTCCGCGGCGACAACGACAGCGAGTCCTGTCCAAAATGGGCAAGAGCTGTTGCCGAACTTCGCCGCCGCCCTTTCCGCACGCATCCACGTCAGGACCCTCCAGGTCGGCATGCATGAAGCACACGGGGCAAACGGGAAGCGGGCCTTGGATCCTGGGGCCCTTCCATGGGACCGCCCTTCCGCCCTGATGTGTTTTCCGACAATCAGTGGCCCGTGGAGAGCCCCGAGGGCCCCAGCTACGGCGAAACACCTCGGGGCCCACTTGCCTCATGCCAGCTCGCATCGGACCCTCCGGGGCGGCCAGAACCGTGGGCGAACCGAGGCGACAGCGAGCGCTCTCCCTCCAACGGCCTCTCTAGAAAAAACATCAAGACATAGACATAAACTCTTGGCGCTCTGCGCGGATGTCTTGGATCGGCGCTGGACCCCCCCTCCCTGGCGCGCTGCGCGCGACAGGGGCGGCGCCGGAGGCGCCGCCATTGGGCCCAGCGCGGATCCAAGAAATCCCCGCGGAGCGCAACAAATTAATCTTGATGTTTGATTGTTCTTCTTCGTCTCCTCTCGCCCTCTTGGAGTTGGCCGCCACTGCCCCCCGCCGCGGCTTCGGCGCCCCAACGGTTGGGGGGAGAGGCGTGGCGGGAGTCTTCGGCCCGATAGGGACCGACCGCAAGCGTTGCTGGCCAGCTTGCAAAGGAAACTTGCCAGCGACGAGGACTCAACCTAGAGGCCTCCTAGATGGGGTCCGAGCAGACGGGGTCGAAGGATCTCGCCGCATCGCGAATGCATCGCCGATGCATCGGCGATGCATCGGCGACGTCGGTGTGGGCAAACACGGGCGCCACATCGAGCCGCATCGTCGATGCATCGGCGATGCGGCGCGTTCCTCCGACCCCATCTGCTCGGACCCCATATAGGAGGCCTAGACAGCCGGAGCCCTCAGAATCGCTGGTTTCCGGAAGACCGCTGAGCACACCCCACCAAATGGCAGCATCAGCCAGGGCGCGAAGAGGCCGTGAGCGCACCAGCCCAGCTGGCTGAAAAATGAGCCCCCCCCCCCCCCGAGTTGCGCCCAAGAGCGTGGTTGTGGTGCCGTCGCCGAGAAGAGATTGAAGGGATCGTGGGCCATCCGACCCCCCCGGCCAATCCCGATGGCGTCTCGCCAGCGCACTTTTGTCCGCGCACGTCGCGCTGCGGACCGGGAGCTCTCATCCATCCTTTCTCGTCCAGCCAGTTTCCTCCCCTCCCTCCTCCCCCTCCCTGTGCTCTTTCCCTCCCTACGTACTTTCGCGAAGCCTCCTGCTTGCTGTCTCCTCCTCCTCCTTCCTCCTCCTGCTCCTCCTCTCCCTATTCCTTCTGCCTCCCGCCTCCTGCGTCCTGCCTGCTCCTCCTTCTCCTCCTCCTCCTCCTCCTTTTTCTCCATCCACTTCCTTTTCCTTCTGCAGTCGGGCTCTTGGGAGGGGAGCCGACGGGGAGAACACATCAACATGATATCGGCGATACATCGCAGATCGGCGTCGACCGCTGCTTGCGACTGCGTTTCCCTTCTGAAACGTAGCGTGTGTCGGGGGAGACGAACGGCTAGGATAGCTCGGGGTTCCATCGGCGTGTGAGATGCTTCCCCCTCCCCAAACCCCTCCCTCGGGAGCTGGATCCGGAATTTGGAGGGGGGTCTATCTAGGCCGGCCGGCGGGGGTACTTTGCTCCAGAAATGCTGCCGGGAGGGCATGACGGGCTCAAAACGGGCCACGAGAGCCCCAAGAGACCTCCCAGACGGTCCAAGAAGGCCCCGAGTCGCCGAAACGTCGCCCCAAGACGCCCAAGATTGCCTGCAGACGGCCCAAGAGGCCAAAATCGGTGATGTCCATTGGTTTGTAAGAATTTGTTTTGCTTTCACACTGTTTCCGGCTTCGGACGCTCGAAGCGGCCCAAGAGGCCCCCACGACCGCCGCGAGACGGCCCGAAAGGCACCCAAAACGGCCCCAAGACGACCCAAAAAGACCGCAAAACGGCCCACGAGGACCGCAAGACAGCCCAAGAGGGCCCCAAGACAGGCCCTGAAAGGGCCCAAGAAGGGGACCACGAACCGGAATTCCAAACTTTCCGCCCCGATAGGCCACCAGGCCCCGGCCCAAGAGGCCCACAAGAGACTCCCAACAAACTCAAAAGAAGCCCCAAAAGGCTCCAAAACAGCCACCCAGAGGCCTCCAAACTGCCTCGGGCACGCCCCCGAAAGGCTTCTCACGAGATCCGAACGAACATCTAAAAGGCCTCCGAACCACAACCCGGGCCTGGTGGCGGGATGGATCGGCGGCCACTAGATATGAATACAAGCATAAGTCACGCAGCGCCCAGAAGCCGCAACAGCGACTCTCCCCCAACGGGGGGGCGGTGCGGCGCAAGCCAAATCCGCCGGTCCCTTGTGGGGCCACCAGGCTGCAGGACGAAGGTTTGCAGTTTCCTGTGCCAGTTTCAGTTTCCAGTTTCAAATGTTACAGTTCTGTTTATTGCTGCTTACTGCTCTTTGTTGAGTTGCTTACTGTTCCTTGTTGATGGACCGCGCGAGGAGGGAGGCCCAAAACGGGCATTTTCACCACACCCTGAGCGTGTTGTCTGAATTGCTGGGGTGGGTACACAGGAACAGAGGTCCTTCGTGGCTGCACGGGAAGCGAAATACGCGGCCGCCGAGTGCCGCTGCGTGCTCCGGAAACCCAGCCCTGCGCGCCGAAGGCTTAGTGCGGCCTGCTGCCACTCGTCCGCGGTCGGGGGGGTCGGGGTCCGAAAAACATGGGGGACTCGGCACAGTTCTAAGATTCGGCGGCACCCCTCACGCAGATCGGCGGGGTCAGGGTCCAAAAACAAATGGGATTTGCCACATTCCTGAAATGTGCTGGCACCTCTCACGCAGATCGGCGGGGTCAGGGTCCCGAAACACATGGGATTTGCCACATGTCTGACATTCGGTGGGACCCCTCACGCAAATCGGCGGGGTCAGGGTCCAAGAACACATGAGATTTGCCACATTCCTGAAATGTGCGGGCAATTCTCATGCAGATCGGCGGGGTCAGGGTCCAAAAGACACATGGGATTTGCCACATTTCTGACTTTCGGTGGCACCCCGGTTCGGGAGCCGGGAGCACCACATATCGATGCGGCTCGGGAAAGCGCACAGAGGTGGGGTCTGGGGATTTGGCCGTGAATTCCCACGACGTCTCTCAACTGCCCGGAAAAACGTGCAACCTGGTGTTCAACAGCGGCCGTTCCCCAAACGTCTAGACCAGTGCGAGCGCATCGATCCATCAGCAAGCAGCAACGACGGGGGAGGCCCCGAGGGGCACAAGGGCGAGCAAAGGGACACGCACATCAGCGAGAGACGACAGGCGCGCGCCCCAACTTCCGCAAACGGGAGCAGGGAACGCACGGTTCCCCAACCCACCGCTAGGAGAAGCCCCCCGAAGGGAGGAGGGGACGCCAGCGGCGGAGGGGGAGCGGGAAAGGCGAGAGGAGCGGAAAAGACGAACGACGGACGACGACAACGAACGAAGACGACGACAGCAGAAGGGATAGATTTCAAATATAAAACCAGAATTACTGGATGGCACCTCTCAGGCGGGAGAAAAACGTACTAGGAAATAACACGAAACGGCCAGGCCAGGGAATGCAAAATCAAGGTTGAATTGAAATCCTGGCCGATTCAGCGACGCCAAGAGCGGCTGTTCCGGCGCCTCGCGCGCGCTTCAACACCGCCCGGGCGCTGGCCCGCCTGATGGCGACGCAGAGACCTTCCAGGTACTCCTGAAGGTGCAGGCTCGCCGCCTTGCCATCTCTGGCCTCAGCTTTGCGCGCGGGCTGCAACATCACCTGGGAACCAGAAGCGCCCCAGCCGCCCGAACGTTCGGCGACCATCGGCACGAAGGCGACCCCCTGCTGTGCACAAAGGTCCGCCGCGTTCAGGAAAGACCGCTTGTAGTCCTCGTAGAGCCGAGCGGCCGACCCGGCGGCCTCGCCTGCCAGCTGGAGGGCGGCCTGCCGCTGCGGCGAAGTAAGTGATCGCCAAGTCCACTGCCGCCGGGGACCCACCGCGCCAAGAAGGCAAGAACACATTTGCGGGCTGGCGCAAACCCTGATCAGCGTCGTCATCTGGGCGCGGCGGCAGAAGGTTGCCACGCTCCAGGTCTGGCCGGCAACCCGCGGCTGCCGCGTAGAAGTACGTTAGGTTTCGGGCCGCATGGTGCGCTGCGCTCTTGCCCCCGCCGAAGGTGCACACCGCGGCGTGGAAACGGTGCACGTCTAAAACGCTATCGCACAACGGGCAAAGTCCTCTTCCTGGTAGATTTCCGCGGCCGGCCGGCATTGCAGCTCCACGCGGAATGAAGCGGGGTCCATGTTGAGCTTGATGGCCTTGCTGGGCATGGCTGTCAAGAAGCCAGAGGAGCCGGGTAGGGTCTCCGAAAGCACCGCGGCCCGCACAGCGGGGCTGGCGCGCGCCAGGCGGTCCCGCAGGCTTGCCTCGCCCAGCGCGTCGGAGAGTTCCTTCTGCGGTTTCCGCGCAGCTGCAGCGTCGTCCATCAGCCTGCGCGACGAAGACCTGAGCCGGCATCATCGGCATCCCAGCGATAGCTGCTGTCGACCTGGGCACAGAGGTCCTTCGTGGCTGCACGGAAAGCGAAATACGCGGCCGACGAGTGCCGCTGCGTGCTCCAGAGACCGAGCCCTGCGTGCCGAAGGCTCAGCGTGGCCTGCTGCCACTCGTCCGCGGTCGGCGGGGTCAGGGTCCAAAAACATAGGGGTTGTGCCACATTTCTAAAATCCGGCGGCACCCCTCACGCAGATCGGCAGGGTCAGGGTCCAAAAACACATGGTTTTTCCACATGTCTGCAATTCGGCGGCACCTCTCACGCAGATCCGTAGGGCCAGTGTCAAAAAAACAAGGGATTTGCCGCATTTCTGAAATTCGGTGGTCCAAAAACAAACAGGTCCCGACACTGCTTCACGGCGGCGCCCGGACCTCATGATTTAGCTTTTGCATCTCCCACTGTCCGAGACAGGGGGACAGCGGCATGGGGCGAGGCCCTTACGACGGAAAATCAGCTCACGTAGCTGGTTTTCCTGGCGCCTCCTGGAACCAGGAGGCGCCCATGTATCAAGGAATGGGCCCTGCGGCCGGGCGGAAACCAGCTGCATGCAGCAGATTTCGAAAGCCTCCTTTCGCAATGCCCCCCCTTCCGTTCGTCCCGTGTGTTGCAAGATCCCTTGCTCCCTCGCTCGCTGACCTCCTCCTGCCTCCCGCTGCTCCCCTCGCCCCCTTGCCCCCTTTCTGAGCACACCCCTCGTCGTCCTCCTCCTGCGACGGCAGCAACGGCGACGGCGCCCGACGACGGCGACGGCGGCCGTCGTCGCCGCCGTCGGGCGACAGCGGCCGCCGACGGCGGTGGCCGACAGCGGCCGACGACTGCGGCGGGGTCGCGGCGGCGGCGGCCAGCGCCCCAAGCAGAGGGGCCGCGCGGCCAGGTGCACGGAGCCCTTCGGCGGCGGCGACGCCGGCCGCTGCGGAGGCGCCGCGGGGCGGGGCGACTCCGGCGCGGCCGCCGCCCGCGGCACCTCGCCCACTTGCTGACGCAATGCATGCTCGTTGTTTGTTTGTTTGACGCGTTCCCGATGTGGAAACAGAAGAATCCATAAACATAAACTGTTGGAGCTCCGCGCAGATTTCTTGGAAGGGCGCTGGGCCCTCTGGCGGCGCCTCCGGCGACGCCCCCTGGCGCGCCCCGCGCGCCAGAGAGGGGTTTCAAAGCCGATCCAAGAAATCCGGAAGGAGCTCCAAAGTTTCTGTTATGCCGGTTTTCATGTTCGAATTCACTACAAGAGAAATCCTTCCTGGGAGACGAAGCTAGGACAGGGACAACCTCGGACCAGGACAAATCTGAGATCTCTGAGATCTGGTGGTTCTGGGGGATGTATCGGGCGCCGCGGCCTTCTGAGAGAGCTCTGGAACGCCTGGAGATCGCGCTGCAACGATTTATCCTCCTCGCTACTGTCACAAACAGCAACTGGAGAGTAGTACTCGCCGCCGCCGAGGCCGTCGCCGTCAAAGCCGTCCGAGCCATCAGCGCTGCCGCGCCCGGACGGCGTATTGGTAAAACTGTGGAACATGCAAAATCAGATGCGTGCGAGCTTGCAGGAGCAAACCACATGATCGATCAGTGCATCGGGGAACTGTCGCTGTGCCCGCCTTGCTCCGAGGGTCAGCTGTAGATTGCATACGGTGGGCAGGCAAAGGGGAAGGCAAGAAAGGAGGGAGGACTGACGGGGGACTGATGGGGAAAGCAAGGAAGGAGAAATGAGGGGGAAGGCAAGCAAGTAGGAGAAATGAGGGGGCAGCCAGGGGAAGCAGAGGGAAGGCAAGGAAGGGGGGGGGGACTGATGAAGGCAAGGAACGAAGGGGAAAAAAGCGAAGAAAGAGGAAGGGACTGATGGGGGAAGCAAGGGGAAGGAAAGCAAGCTGAGAAGAATGAGAGGGAGGACTGATGGGGGAAGGACGCAGCTGGAGAGGCTGCAGGAGGGCCCCCCCGCCTGAGCGCCGCCGCCGTCCATCGCGCCACCCCAGCTGCACCGCTCTCTACGGCAGCCACAGATCCAGGCTGCGGCGCGCGCGCGGGAGGAGGGGGGGGGGCACTGTGCGGCGCACGAACTGGAGGTGGAGAGGAGGAGGGAGGCCATCGGCTGCCGATGGCGAGGTCGGTCGGTCGACCGCGGCATCACAGCAGTCTGTGCCGGTCACTGGGAGACTCTTGCTCCTCAGAGCCAGGGCGTGAACAAGGCGTGCCGCCCCACCCGCCCCGCCCGCCCGCCCCAACGAAGCGAGCGCGAGCCATGTGAGTTTTGGGCCCAGGGAGGCCCAGAGCAACACAGGTGTGTTTGTATTACAGCTTGTCTTGCTTCGGGGTATGTTTGTTTTTGTGGTTTGTCTTGTGAATGCAGTTGGTTTCGCTACTAGACCTTGAGCTTATGAATATGGTTCCGCGTGCGAGCTGAATGTTTGATTGTTGACAGAGCCTCGGGATGCATGCCCGCCGCTGGGCGCAAGGCGCTTGCTCCCGCTGACAAACGCCTCTCCTGCAAGGGGCTGCAGCCGCTGGTTTGCCTCCTTTGAGGTCAGCAGCAGCAGTCTGTCGGAGTCTGCGGGTGCGGCTGGGGAGCGGAGAGCTGGCAGCCGCAGCGCGACAGCCTCTCTGAGGCGGAGCGCTTCCGAGACTCACGACAACGAAGCAGCAGCACGGGAACCCCCCCTGCGGGGGGCCTCGGCTGCGCAGAAAGGAAAACCAACGTCCTGAAAGCGTGGGACTCCTCGCGAAACGTAGGGCCCAGGTGCCCGTGTCAACCTGGCCCCTGCAACGCCACGACCCGAGCCACGGTCAAGGCAGTCCTATGACCGCCCCCGTGCTCGGCTAAGAAATGCACCCACAGACGAGCGTGCCGCGCGCCTTCCCCCTGAAGCGGGGCGCCTGACATGCGTGCAGAGCGGCCGCGATTGCGCGCCCACGACGAACGCGCACGCAGCCCGATAGAAGAAACAAGAAACGACCGCCCTCACAAGGACGACGAGACCTGCCATCCCAGGTGCAGAGAGCGCCAGGACGACCGCAGGCCTCGCCCCAGATGCGGGGTACACTCGCAGTTGCCTCCTTCACAGGAGACATTCCATTGGCCTGGAGCCAAAGACAGAATATAAAAAGCACGCGACACTAAAAACGACCGCCCACACAAGGACGACGAGGTCAGACGCCCCCGGTGCAGAGAGCGCCAGGGCGACGTCTGGCCTCGCCCCAGACGCGGGGTAAAAGCACGGGTGCCTGCCAAAAGGGCCAGTCGCATCGGGCCGTGAAACAGAGAACACGAACAAAATGAGCAGGTGCATGCCTGCCGAATGGGCCAGAGCTGTGAGTCAGTCCGAACTGTCTGACTCCTCCTGGCGGCGTGGCAGAGCGCTCGCCATTTCGCCGACAGGCGAGGTGTGTGTAGTGGCGAAAACCCGGCGGACTCTCGACGCCTGTGCGTCCTTCACAGCGTCCGAGGGGCCTCTGTAACTCGGGAAGATCTTCTTGCCTGCCCTGGCTAGGTTCTGGACGCCTTTGCGCGCGGCAGGAACGCGTCGGGCCAGTGAATTTCTCGGGGCGACCGTAGCCGCGCGGCCGCACGTCGCACAAGAGTACAGCGAGTGCCGCGGCCAGAAGCGAAGGGCATGAGACTCGTGAAGCTGCTTCCCGCCCAGCCTCACCCCCCTCCCACCGACCGAAATTCATCGATAGCCGAGTCCGTGGACCCACGGTCCGCAGGTTGGTCGACCGAGCACTCTGAGGCGCATGCCTCCAGAATACCTGGTTGGTAAACAGTGCAATGGCACAGGCTGCGCGCATATCTATGAGACGGCTGGCGCACAAAACAATGTTGACTCTTTAGCATGGCCTTCGATAAAGCCGCCTGCGACGAGGCCGTGCCGGGGCTGACGTGGGCCTCCCGAGGGCAGTTGGAGAGGCCCAAACGAGGCCACAGAGGGATGATTTGCGCCGCCAATGTGCAAACGGCTTTGGCGACCCTAATGCAGAAAACCAAAGCCCCCTGCTCCTCTTCGGTGGCCACAGGGTGGAGATTGGCCCCAGCTTTAGCCGCCAGATCCGCCGCGTGGTTGCCCAAGGGGCACCATCTCCCGTGAGGCTCTTATTCCCTCCCCGTGAAGGTCAAGGTGAGCCGTCACCTTAGAAACTGAACTGAGAAAAAGGAACCCCGAGGTTAAAAAACATCATGAGGCCAGCGTAGGGCCTCTTGTAGGAAACCTGCAACTCTCTCGGGGCTCGGGCAAGGTCCGCAACATTTTTACAGTCACTATAAATCGACGACGGGCCCGTGACTTCTATCCCCGCTCTGGCTAGTGCCGCAAACTCTCCGCATTGGGGAGTCTGAATGAAAGGAGCATACACAAGGGCGTAAATCGTGCACCGGTCAAAGCCAGAGTCGTCGACTAAAACGAGACCGCACCCCGCCCTCGAGAGCTCAGAGACTTGGCGCCTAAAGCAGCGCCCATCTACGAAAATATGCCCACTGAAACCGCCATCGTCGGGGGGGGGGGGGGGGCGCGCCAGTCCTGGGCCGCCTGGGCCCCAGAGCTGGCCCCTGGCGCGATTCTGCTCCGCCTCCAGCGCCTGGCCCAAGTCAGTGAGCAGATCGGAATCGAGGGCCTCGTCGGCCTCGTCGACCGCCGTGCTGCGGGGGTCGCCGTAGCCGACGGCGCAGGACGCATCCTGCCTTCACTCGGCGCCGACTCTGACAGCCGCGCCGTTCCTGGCACTATTTTCGGACGCTGTGTGCGGCAAAAAAGTGGGGACGAGAAACGCCAACCCTCAGTTGGCATCTGAGAAGCAGCTCGGAGTGTGGACCCAGCAATTTAAGCAGGCCCCCAGGGGAATCGCCAATTAACCGAGCGCGCCGATGGGCCTCTGGGGATCCAAACTTGGTGCGTCTCCGCTGTCTAAACGTGCTCGTAAGCCATTTAATTCCAAAGAGCTCGGGGTGCTTACACCCCCAGGGGGAATCCCGAACCACCGAGGCACATTTCAGCTTGGGCCTGCGCCCACGCGCTCCGTACCTAGGCAACTTGGAATGAGCAACCTCGGCCACCTCATACTCCGCTAACTTCCCCCAGAGACGGTAGAGGCGAGACAACTTGTCCTGGAATCCCGCGGAAGAGGCCCCAGGAACCAGCTCGCTCAGAATCTCTCCGCCGAGCCCGAGAGCACGTCTCCAGGAGGAGGGGGGGGCCTCGGGGGCCCGATGGGGCGCTCAGAAGCGATTGGGGGGGGGGGGGGGGGGGGGGGGGGGTCGAACGCCGAGGCCTGCAGAGAAGCCCCGCGCTCATGCAGCTCGAGTAGAACAGGCAAACGCGGCGTGATGTTCGAACCTCTTTGGGCCGATGCATCCTTGGCAGCCTTGGCGAGGCCCTTCGAGGCCACGAAAAAATCGATCAACTTCATCCCGCCCGTCGTGGAGCAGGTGCCGTCACATGGCGGGAAGATGATCTGTCCTGATAACGCTCGGGGGAACCACTGTCCAAGATTTTGTCTGGGCTCATATTGAAATCACCACCCGCCGACATTTCAGACGCATGGATGTCCTGGAGGCTGTCGACCGCGCCCAAGATATCCTAGTTACGGCTGGTGATGCCCTCGGAGCAATACAAGTGCACCGAGACTAACAGAACCTGAAGAGCTTCGCCCCCAGGAAGGTGGACGACGCCCGCGACCGCCCTGGACGGGGCAACGTCAGAGTTGAGGTTGGGCGAGGGGTGCAAGCCGAGGAACTCACGACCGAGCACAGCCACACCGCCTAAGCTGCCCTCGCCCTCGCATGGGTGCGCAGGGCACCTTCCAACCATTGCGCAGGCGCCATGCCTCCGCTTCCTTGCGCGACTCGCTGGTCACCAGATGGTGCTCCTGGATGGCCGCGGCATGGGCCTGGGCCCCAAGGAGCCATTCCTTGCACGACCCCCACGACGTGGCGTTACAAGTTTCAAAATTTAAACAAAACTGACCCTTGGACGGCGAGTCGGGCACCTGCAAGAAATCAAAATTGGACCCGCCGCCGACTCGAGCAACAACTGAGCTGTCGCTGATATCAAAATCTCGGCCTGCCGTGGGCCCGTCCATGGAAGGTGAGAGCATGGGTAGGTAGTGCTGGGACGTATTGCCCCCCGTCGCCTCCTCCCCCAGAGGACCAAGCTGCCTGCCACTAGGCGGCGGGGGGCTGATCCTTGCCCTGTCCAGGCGGGGCCAGCGGTGTGCTGAGCAGTCGGTCAGCGCGCTGGCGCGCATCACTACTGCCTGAAGCCGCTGCTGCAGTTGCCGAAGTCGCCGACGTTGGAGGGGTAGTCGCCGCTGCACCCGTACCTGGCGACACAAGGGCAGGATCTCCTGGTTGATCGGGTTGGCCGCGGCCCGATCCTCCAGTTGCTTTCGCCTCAACACTTGATTCAACCTTACGTTTTTTTCTTTCTGAAGCCGACCCATGTGTTCATTGTGCGATGTCTTGATCTCGTCCACCGGCTGCTGAACGTTGGCGCACAACTGCTTGGTGGTGTCGGCCAGCTGTCCTTCGAGTAGGGGCTTGCGGTTATTGAACTCTTCCAGATCGGCATCAGACCACTCATATTCACCGTCCAGGCCGAGAACTCCTTCCCCATAGTCGATGGCGATTGCGTCTCCCCTGCCATCCAGGATGTCTCGCAGGCGAAGACCACGCTGCACAGGAACAGGAGGGGGAGCCACAACCTCTTGATGGAGCTGGTCCACCAGCCTCTTGTGCGCCTTGTCCGCCTCGTCCAAATCGATATTGAGCTTCTTTGCTGCTTCGACACAGTCGGAGTGCCATGTGCGCGCCCGTTCGATGTCGGCCAGCTCTGTGTCGGGCTTCGTCTCGAGGAGTTTGACACGACCTCGGGCCTCTTCTGCCTGCTTCTCCAATGGCTTGACTGGTGGGGGGTTCTCGCTGGCGTTCTTCTTGGCGATCCACCCACGGTAGTGTGAAGCCGCGGCGGCGTCGCCGAGCTTCTCCGTCAGCTGGAGCAGCTGCTGGACGTCCTCTTTGCTGGCCGTCTCGGGCACCGCCACGGACGGCGGGGACGCTCGGGGGGGGGGGCCGCTGCCATTCCCCTCGGGGTGGGGCCGCTTCAGCAGGCTGCACGTCCACCCCCTCCCTCTTGCAATGCTTGCAGTCCAGGAGCTGACCAGGTTCTGCGCACAGCCGCAACCTGAGTAGCTGCACTTCCACACCTTGCGAGTGCAATATGTACCGTTGCGCAGGAGTGACTGCCAAGTCGCGACTCGCGACACGAGGAATCTCACACGCCAAAAACACCCGAGCCTGCCGCACGGCTGCGGACAAGCTCGAAGCCTCGCGGCAAGGTTTCGAACTTGAGCCAAAATCGGACGTGCGAGCTGAATGTGGCTTGAGGAAATCCAGGGAGGTGCGCAGCGTAAACAGCGACGACGACTGCAAAAGCGTTTGCTTTGCAGTGTAAGTATTTGCATTGCTGTTTTGCTTGCAGTGCAGTGTTGGTCTGCTTCGGGGGTGTTGGCGTTTCGCTGGTAGAGCTTGGACTTACGATTGCGATTCCGAGTGTGAGCCGAATGTGGTTTGAGGTCCAGGGAGGCGTGAAGCGCGCAGCGCCAAACACGACGACACCAAAACTGATTGATTTGCATTACATGTTGGTTTGTATTGCAAGTGCGGTTGCACTGCAATGTTGGTCTGCTTCAGGGTCTTTGTTTCGCTGCTGGAGCTTCAATCTACGACTATGGATGGTTCCGCGTGCGAGTCGAATGAGGTTTGAAGAGGCGCAGGGATGTGCGGAGCGCGCAGCGCCAACCACAACGACGAGAGCAAACCTGCGGGCTACATTTCAAGTTGGTTTGCAATGTACCTGTATTGCGATGCAATGTTGGTCTGCTGCGGGGTGCCGCTGATTCGATGATTGAGCTTGAGCTGATGACTATGGTTCCGCGTACAAGCCAGATGAGGCGTGAGGAGGTCCAGGGACGAGCACAATGAAGCAATGCCTGTTGCATCGCAATTGTTTGGGGCATTGGGGCCCGTATTGCTATGCAATGTTGGTCTGCTTCGGAGTGCCGCGGTGTCGCTGCTTGAACTTGAACTTCTGCTTATCGTTCCGCGTGCGGGCCGAATGTGGCTCGAGGTTCAGGGAGATGCGAAGCCCACAGCGCAAACCACGACGCTCGCAGGAGAACAAGCGTGTTGCATCGCAATTGGTTTTGCACTGCACGTTCTGTGTGTCACCCAGTGTTGGTCTGGTTGGCACAGGTCCTCTCAGTCTGGTCTTGACCTGGATGGTCTGGGTGGCTGCCTAGTCTGGTCTGGCTTGCAAGCCGTGCTGGTCTGCGTGATTCGAGCTGTTTCGTCGCAGTGTTTGCTCCATCGCAATGCTCAGTTGCATTCTAGTCATGGTCTGGTTAGCCACGCTGATCTGCTTGGTTTGGCCTGAGTGTGGCTGGCATAGATGGCTAACAGGTCTGATTGGATTGGTTGGTCTACGTTGCTTTCGGTCTGGCTGGTTCCCCACCTGACAAGTGGGGATAGTCAGATTTCAAGAGCAGACCTCCCGGCCCGACCACCCTGAATACCGCGGCCGCCAGATCCCCAAGTCCACCGAATATCCCCCGAGACGCCCGCCTCGCGCCGACCCGGCCATTCTGCATACCGCGGCGGCGAACACGACAGAGCTTGACAGAACTGAGCATAACAGAACATGGTATAGCAAAGCACAGTACAGTTTATCATGACAGAACAGAGCGCAACATATCGCAACATCAGGACAAACCTTACTATAGTCATAGTACGGCATACCAAAGTATGCTACGACAGAGCGGATCATGCAGAACACTGGGTAGCATCGCACAGCATAACATAACAGAGCATGCCAAAAATGCAGTGGCAGAGCGGATCATACATAACATATCATAGCACAGCACGTCACACCATGACATGGCATCGCGTAACATAATATACCACGACATAACATATAACTAGAACCAGCGCGCGCGCTTCGCGCGCGCTCAGGTTCTAGCCCAGGCCGGGGGCGCGCTGGAAGATCTTGGACAGCGCTATCAAGCACAGGCGCATGACATAGTCGTGCCTCCTGAGGGCCTCTTGGGAACCTCTTGGGTCTCCGGGGGGCTTCCTGGGAACATCGGGGGGCCTCTTGGAAGCCTCTTGGGGGGCATCTGGAGGCCCTTTGGGGCCTGCCGCGGGCGTCTTGGGGGCCTCTTCGGGCCTCTTGGGGTCTCTCAGGGGCCTCTTGGGGGCCTCCTGGGGCGGGGGGGCTGGAAGGTTCAGTTGGGTTTCCCGTCTTGGGCCCCTCTTGAGACTGTCCTGGGCCCCTCTGGGGCCGTCTGGGGGCTCTCTTGTGGGCTTCGTGGGCCGTCTTGGGGCGGTCTAGGGAGAGTCTGAGGTTGTAAAGGACGGTACGAAGGCCAAAAAATCTAATATGGTAAAGATGTACGTTTTACGAAGGGAACGGGGCTATTTTTGCTTCCCGGGGCCGTCTGGGGGGATCTCCTGGAGATGTCTTCGAGCGTCTTGGAGGCGTCTGGGGCGGTTCGAGACGCCTCTGGAGCCGCCAGAGACCGCTGGAGGTTGTCTTCAGGGTGGCGCTGGGCGGCCTGGGGCCGCCTGGACGGCCGTCTGGGCGCTCCGGGGGCCGACCTGGGCCCGGCGGGGAGCGGGCTGGGCCCGACGTCCCCCCATTTGTGGTCGAGGCTGCGGCCCCGGGGCCCCCGGGGCCGGTGCGGCGTTATATGTGTATATCAACATGTATCATTCCATAACATGTCATGCAAACGCATGTAATGCAAGAGAACGGCATAGCATTTTCTACGACACTGAAAACACAACATGACAATATTATGCCGTAGCATGTCAGAACCTACCATTCCACGACACAGCACAACAACACATGGTATGACATAACCGAACATACAGAACATAGCAGAATGCGGCCCAGCATAAAATAACATCCTTGACCAAAACAAGCAGTATCATGACATACCATGGCATAACATAAACGAATGGCATAACATAGCATACCATACCATACCAATGCATAATATAGCAAACCATACCACAACATTACATAACATAGCATGACACAACATGATAAACCATACCATGCCAGCACCCGATAACGCACGATCTGAAAGACCAGCTTGTACCATAATGAAGCAGTACATAGCATAATGTGCCATGACGGCCGAACGCAACATCGAGTATACTTTAACATGGCAAAACAACGACTGCAACCAACGCACTGCAACAATTTTGAACTTATGATATTGCAAATGACGATATTGACAGCGAGACCCCCAGAGGCATCCAAGAGGCCACAGACCTGCGGTTCCGCATAGATATCATGCGTATGTGATGCGAGCACCAAACACATGGAGTGAGATATGGGGGCCTGGTGGTGGCACCAGCCGGGGGACCCTGTGACTCCTAGGTGTGCCTCGACTGCGTCAGACTGCCGGAAACTCCTGGTTCGCGCCGTCTGCGGCCGTCTGCCGCACCCTGGCCAGAACACGATCCTTCCGACTGCGGATCCAACACACATGAGATCTGGAGGAGGGGGAGGGGGAAGAAAAGAAGGAAGAGGAGGAAGAGGAGGAGGGACGAGGAATCCTTGTAGTCGGTGTCTTATCCCGTGGGTGGCAACGTGCAGTTGTGTGTGTGTGTTGTGCGATCGCTGGTGATGCATGCTCTGTTTCTGCTGTCGGCGCAGGCGTTCGCAAACCTCGACCAGATGATTGCGTCCCGGCCACAAGGAGGCGGAGGCGCGGCACTACACACAGGAATCTCATACTGGAGGCCTCCTAGATGGGGTCCGAATAGATGGGGTCGGAGGCGGAGGATCGCGCCGCATCGCCAATGCATCGGATATGCATCGACGATGTGTCTGCGATGCATCGGCAATGCATCGTCGACATCTGCGGTGCATCGGCGACACCAGCGTGGGGAAAATCGGGCTCCACATCGAGCCGCATCGACAATGCATCGACATGCGGCGCGATCTTCCGACCCCATCTACGACGATCCCTTATGGGAGGCCTAAACAAACTTAGCACACGGGGCATACTCGGATTGTCGAGGTTCGATCTTCAGGATCTAGAGTGTGGAAACCTCCGCACACGACGGGAGAGCGGGCCCCAACAGAGCCCCCGAAGCCACCAGGGAGAGCCCCAGGACGGTCCAAAGAGGAGAGTAAGGAGGGAAACCCGAATGGAGAATTCGAGCACTTCGCCCCGAGAAAATATGAAAGGGCGCCTCAATGCACACAGGAGGCCCTGACGGGGACTCGCAGTGCCCCCGAATGACCCCGGGACCCGAGGCGGCCATTCGACGACGAAGACCACAAAAACAAACAAACATACGAAGACTCTGCAGCGAAATTCTTCTCCCCACGCAGAACTCGTTCACAACGGGCCCCCCGGACCCTTCCCAGAATCCAGTCGCAATCGTTCTCCCAAACGCACCCAGCCGCGGCAACAAGGGAGGGGCCTGGAACCCCGCCAACCGTAAAAACCTCCCGAGTCCGACGGGCCACTCCGCACAACTTCGTGCCCCGAGCCCCTCCCTGGGTCCGCCGAAGCCATTTCTCGCCCCCTGTCCGCCCTGTTTCGGAAGTCATGAGGCCCAGCAGCGGCCCGCGGAGACCGAAACCAATCAAAAACAAAAGCAATTCAAACAGAAATCTCTGAAAAGGCACCGGAACTGCCGCAGGCATCTACCTCGATCGAGAAGAGGAAGAGAAGGACGAGGAGGAGGAAGAGGAGGAAAAGAAACAAAAATAAAGATTTCGTCGTCGCCGCCGGTGTCTCGCTGATTTTCGTGGTCTTTCGACCACACGAAGCATCTCCTCGAATTCAGCCTCCAGGAATCGGTGCCCAGGACCACCATCGCAGGTCCAGGATGAGGATCGACTTCCCTGGCCGGTGCCACCCCTTCGCAAAGGAAGGAACACGGGGCGGATCGAGGCCCAAGGCATGAGACTCGTAGTTCTTGGGCGCGCTCCGCCCCCTCTGGGCCTTCAGGAAGCTCCGCGTCGACACAGCTGGGTCCGGTCCCCTCACGAACTTCTGGCCGGTCGCACCCCCAACTTGGTCCCAACAGTCCTCGAGCCTATCCGGGGAATGGAAAAGGAGGCCTGGGACAAACCCCGCGAAGGCCCCAAGAAACCCACATAAGACCACGAAGAACTTAAGCAAAACAATCCCCTACGAGGCCCCCCATTGAACCCCACGCGCTACGTGGGACAGGCCGAAACCCCAAGATTGTCCAACGATCGCGCGCGTTCCGCGAACTCCGTCTTTCACTCCTGCTGCCGCCCAAGGGGTCGGCGGTGCGGCGTAAGCCAATGAATCCACGTCCGGAAGTGACGTGTTGCCGGGGGCAGGTCGCGCAGCGGAGCGGAAACCCTAATGCAACGTATCCAATGTTTCCAATGATTGCATAATTGCCACATATTGTATTGTGTTACATTATTATGTCTCCCCCCTTAATCCCCCCCCCAGGGCCGCCGCCGAGTCGCCGAACCCTTTCGTGCACTAATTCAACAACCTACAAAAACCTATGGAAATCTTTGATTTCGGCCTCTGGGCCCTCCTCGGAGCCCACAAGGGGCGTCAAGACGGCTCAAGATGGCTTCAAGGCGGCCGAAGAGAGTCTCAAAACGGCTTCAAGACGACCCAAGATGGCCCCAAGAGAGCCCAACAGCTCACAAGACGCCGCAAGAGGGTCCAAAAAGGACCCCCCAAATGCGCCTCCAGAAGCCAAACTCATCGATTTTCCTATGGTTTTGAAAATATTTTCGCGTTCTCGCCTTTCTCGACGCTGACAAGCCAATGACGGCCCAAGCACCCTCCAAAAGCACCCCAAGAAGCCCCAAGAAGCCTTCCAAAGGGCCCCAAGACGGCCCGAGAGGGCCCCAATACGGCCCAAAGAAACCCCCAGGACGGTCCAAGAGGCCCCTAGGACGGCCAACAAAGAGCCCAAGAATGCCCCAAGGCGGCCGTGGGAGGCCCCCATGACGGTCTCCGAAGGGGCGAAACGGCGGAAGAGCGCCCCAAGACGGGCCAGGGCGCCCCCAAGAGGCCCCAAGATGCCCCAAATAGGCCCCCAAGGGGCCTCAAGAAGTCCCCAAGAGGGAGGCATGGCGGCCCAAACTGCCTCCAAAATTGCCACCGAGAGGATGACACATGCGACGGGGGCGCAGGCGGGCCTCTTCCCGCAATTAGACACGATGACGACGACGTCCCTGATGATAGCGGCAGGTGGCAGGTGGAGCGATATCTTTAGACTACGCGCACCTCTTCCCTCGCTCGCGCGTCTTCGCGCAATCTGCTCACTTCCAGTCCGGGGCAGCGCGAACTGTCCACCAGCGGTCGTGCGGCCGCGGCGTTTTCTTGCACGCGCTGCATGGCGGCCAGATGCACGCGTCGCACGTGTACCTCGGCCCTTCCCAGTTCAGAGAACGCCGACCAGTTTTGGCCGCGTCTGGTGACGGGGCGCTACAGACCACGCACTGACCGACAGGTACTTCGTGCTTCGCGGCCGCGGGGCTACCTTGCAGACGTCGCAGTTCGGGAATCCACGTCTGGAGGTGACGTGCTGAGCGGCAGCGTTTTTCGGCGAACGCCTTACTGCAACGTATCCAATGTATCCAAAGATTCCAGAATTGCAACATATCGTATTGTGTTACATTATTACGTCTCCCCCCTAACCCCCCCCCTGGGAGCTGCGCCGCACCGCCGGACCAAAATGATCCCCCCCTTTCTGGGACCCTAAAAACCTACAAAAACTTATGAAAACAAATCCGCCTCTTGGGCCTCTTGGGGTTCCAAGAGGGCCTCAAGATGGCCCAAGATGGCCCTAAGACGGCCCCAGACGGCCCAAGATATTCCCAACGGGGGCCCATGAGGCCCCCAAGACGGCCCCAAGAGGGCCCCAAAAGCTCCAAGGACGGCCCAACAGGGCCCAAGAGCGCCCATAACTGCGCCTCCAGAGGCCGAAATCATTGATTGCCCGATGGTTCTTGAAACATTTTAGCGTTCTCGTCTTTTTCGGCTTTCAAAAATCCATGACGGCCCAAGCAGTTTCCAGAATCGCCCCAGAACAGCCCAACAAATCCCCCAGAGGGCCCCAAGACGGCCCAAGAGGGCCCCAAAACAACCCAAAGAGGCCCCCAAGACGGTCCAAGAGGCAACGAAGACGGCCCAAGAGGACCACAAGAGGGCTCCAATGCGGCCGCGAGAGGCCCCCAAGACAGCCTCCGAGGGGGCGAAGCGGCGCAAAAGCGCCCCAAGACGGCCCAAGACGCCCCCAAGAGGCCCCAAGAGGCCCCCAACAAGCCTCCAATAAGTCGCCCAGAAGCCTCCAAAAGGCCTCCAACAAGCCCCCCAAAGGCCACACAGCGACTGGTGTGTAATGTAATTTTCCCCCCTTGGGCGAACTGCGGCGCAGCGCCAGCCGCGTGGAAGTTGGTCACTGCGGCGCCCATGATTGGAGCCGGCGATGGAAGGGAAGATGGGGAGGGTGTATGAAAAGGAGGGAGGGGGGAAAGCCCCCAAAGAAACCCCCAAAAGGCCAAAAGAAACTCCCAGGAGGCCTCCAGGAGGCCCCCAAAAGGCTCCCAAGAGGCCCCGCGACGACGTGACTGTACGTGCTCCGGACGTGTACCCCGCGAAGCGAGAGGAATCACGACGGCAGACCTCGATCCTGTCTGTCTGCGGCATTTTTCTTCAGCCTGATCGGTCTGCGAGGTTCCTGGGGCCCGAACATGGGCGAAATCGCCCCGCGTGGCTCTGCGCTCGGATCTCAGCGCCGCCGCTTGGCCCCTCGTCGACTCGCGGAGGCTGGGCCTCACGACCTTGTTTTCCTGACCGCAACCGAAAAGGGGGCCCTGGATTTCCGGGCCCCTCCCTCATGGTCATGGACCAGCTCTTCATCAACAGTCCTGGTGTACACCCTGCGACATGCTGAAGAAATCATGGGTTAAGAAATTCATAGTCTCAGAATCTTAATAAAAACACAGAATGTCTATTCAAATCTTAGGATTTACATTGAAACATTAAGAATAATCGAGACTCTGGCCGAAAACTTAGGTTTTCTTAAGCATCGCCTAAGGTGTACAGATTCCTTTCGATTCCCCTAGAGACAGCCCATGATGCGCCCAAACTGCCTAAAGCTCAAGGATATTCTGCCATCTTGAGTTCTGCGGGGCACCCCCACGCTCTCGGCCATGGCGCGTATGGGGACGGCCCTGGGGCCATCTGGGAACCCTTTAAATCAGGTGGTGAGATATCAAGCGGCGACCTGGCATCCCCAAAAAGTCACCGCCGGGATTTGGAACACGGGGTCACCGCAAGGTATTGTGACTCCTGGACCAACCCGCGTTCGGGACATCCTCGAAACACCACACGAGCGCCCAAACCCGGTGGTGACACCAAATCGCCCGAGAGACAAGCACCCGACTTTCGGGTTGGGGGGGATGCGGGCTTCATATGCGTTTCTCCCCACCATCCTGTGATGTTGGAACCTCGTTTTGAAGAGACACCGCCCCGCGTCACTCCGCCTCCCGCTGCCCCCTTCCCGTCCTTCCCCTCCTTGCCTCTGTTCTCCGCATGTCCATCACATCGGCACAGCCCTCGCACGCTTTCGTGGCCCCATAGGGAGCTCCACCGAAGGCTCCACTGACAGGGTCCGTATGCGTCAACGCCACCCAGGACAGCGCGTCGTGGCCCCATAAGGAGCTCCACCGAAGGCTCCAGTGGCAGCGTACGCATGCGTCAACGCCACCCAAGACAGCGCTTCGTGGCCCCATAGGGAGCTTCACCGGAGGCTCCAGTGACAGGGTCCACATGCGTCACTTCCAGCCCTCACACGGTTCGTGACCCCACAGGGAGCTCCACCGAGGGCCAAAGTGGCGGGGTCCGCATGCGTCAACGCCACCCATGACAGCGTTCCGTGGCCCTATAAGGAGCTCCACCGAAAACCCCAATGGCACCGCTCGCATGCATCTCCCTCACCCAGGACAGCCCTTCGTGGCCCCATAGGGAGCTCCACCGAAGGCCCCAGTGGCACCGTTCAGATGCGTGTCCCCCGCCCAGGACAGCGCTTCGGGGCCCCATAGGGAGCTCCACCGAGAGCCCCAGTGGCACCATTCGCATGCGTTTCCCCCACCCAGGACAGCGTTTCGTGGCCCCACAGAGAGCCCATACCGTCATACCAAAGGCTCAAATGGCAGGGTCCACGTGCGTCACCGCCACCCAAAACAACACTTCGTGGCGCCATAGGGAGCTCCACCGACGGTCCCAGTGGCGCCGTTCGCATGCGTTTCCTCCCACCCAAGACAACGCTTCGTTGCCCCATAGGGAGCTCCACCGAAGGCGTCAATGGCGCAGTTCGCATGCGTCTCCACCACCCATGACGGCGCTCTGGAACCCCATAGGGAGCTCCATCGAAAGCCCCAGTGGCGGTGTGCACATGCGTCCGCGCCACCGATTTCGGCGCACACCTCACACGTTTCGTGGCCTCACAGGGAGCTTCATCGAAACCGGTATCCACAATGCTGTACTCGCAACTGCAGATGGTTGGGTCCTCCGTCTGGCTAATTTCAATGTTCCCCGCCCCCCCTGGAAACAGAGGGCAAATCGGGGCCTTCGGGTTGGGTTGGGGTGGTTTGGTGGCCGGTGATATTATTCTTCTTCTTCTTCCACAATCGGGCGCGGCATAACCGACCCCTAACAAACCGTCCCTTTCCGTGACGCCATCCGTGCCTATCGACTCCGCCTCCGGCCGCATACAGACGTCATGGGGCCGGTCTGCTTGGCGTCGGTTGGGCCGCCCCAGACACAAGCGGTGAGCATCGGCGGCGAGCGACGGGGGAAGTGAAAAGGAGAAGACCTTCCCAGAAGGTTCGGAAGTCCCCTGGCCTTCTCAGAGGGTTCGGAAGTGAGAAAGAGAAGGCCTTCTCAGGAGGTTCGGAAGTCCCCCAGTTTTGTGAAACATCGAAGTTTCTTCGCAGACATCAAACTTCTCAGAAGGCGCGACGGTTTATGAAAAGTCCTGCCGCCTTCTGACAAAGCTTTTTCCTTCTCACTTCCTACCCTCGCTCGGGCGTGTCCTCCTACAAACGGATGTTGGCACAAGAAGAGAACTTGTCAAACAATACAAAAAATCCGCCGACCCTGTCGGCGTGTGGGGTGTCTGCCCGACGGGGAGTTTTTTTTCGTCCCCTCCTCCCCATCCTCCTCTCACGTCGGGCGAGAGGGCGAGAGAGAGAGAGAGAGAGAAAAAAAAAAGATCACCCTTCCTCGATCGGGGAAGGGGTTCGCAACTTGAGGGGATTCCTTCCATCCGTGATACCCTTTCCCTTTGTCCCTTCCCCAGCGAGGGGGGGTCCCTTGAGAGGGGGGGTGTAGATTCGCATCGCCCCTGGGGGTCCTCCTCTCCCACGCCGGTCTTTTTCCGGCGCGCCGGTCCTCCTTGGGTCCTCCTCCCCAGGTGGGGAGGAATCCCAGGGGGGGCCTGCCCCTCCCCTCTCCTCTCCCACGCCGATCCTCATGCGGTCCTCCTCCCCACGGGGGGGGGTCCCAGAGGGGAGTCCTTTTCTTCCTCCTTTTCCTCCTCCTTATCTCCACTTCCTCCTCCTTTTCCTCCTCCTTCTCCTCCTCCCCCTCCTGGTCGTCGTCGATGTCTTTCAGGGTCGGCGGCACCGGTGGCAACGGCCGTCAGGCCTACATAACGTCGAAAATAAGAATAAGAATCAAATAAAAATCGCCCCCTGTAAATATCGGACTATTTTTGATCACTCCTCCTGTAGAGGGACATGCCCCGACGCTCGCTCCCTCGACGCTCGCTCTCTCCACGCCGAGCCGTGCCTTTTTGGCCGCGGGGCGGCGGCCGAGCGCCAGTCCCTCCCGCGCGAAGGGCGGCCCGCGCGCGAGAGCTGGGGTCCGCCGCCGACCGCGGAGACTCGCACTTATTGGAAAAAGGCGGGGACGTCTCGGTGGCAACTCGTGGGAGCCTCCCGTAGCATCTTGTCGGCTCTTGCGAATCGACGCTGGTCGACGCTAGATCAACGCTCATCAACGCTACATCGACGCTCGTCGACGTTGGCCGACGCTACATCGGCGCTACCTCATCCACTCCCAGGCGCTAATCGACGCTAGTTGACGCGAAATACAAAATCACGAGGGTACACAAGGCTGCCATGATCTGCTACCGAAAATGCTGTCATGATGCGGATGCGTTCCATGGTGCGTCCCAGGAGTTCCGGAATGTCCAGCGGCCCTCATTCCAGAGGAGGAAACCAGAAATATATACGAACGTGTCGGTATCATGATCTCTTGCTCCTGGGGTTCAGGTCCACGTGCGCGCAGCCCGGTGTTTCATTGCCGTCGGTGGCCCAGACCCCCTCCTGTTGCGAAGGAACATCACGACGCCAAGCTTTTGCCGACCTTCGGCCTCGAAGAAAGGGCCCTTCAGCCCGTTGTTGCAGGTCATTCGCGATAACGCCCGTGACCGGCCCGGCCCTGGCCCCCTACCCCCACCCCCTGGTCAAATTATGATTCGCGCCAGCGCCGTATGGGAATTAGCCACCGCTAGGCATTCTCAAACGGCGCTGGCGCGAATCTTGACGTGACTGGCCCCCTCCCCTCGCCGCCCACCGGTCACGCCCGTTATCGGCAGAGGGGCTCAAAAGCTGTATCCTTGCTGGCAGGGCCGTCAAGAACTGCTGTTGGGCATGAGAAACTGGCCCCAGGGAAAAAAGGAAACCAACAAGTGCCGATACCGCTACTCCCCAAACCCCTCCCGGGGTGCGCTCTGACCAAGATTTCGAGGCGAATCCAGCCGTGGCGACTTGGGCGCCCCAAGAAGCGAAAACGAGAGGAGGCTAGCAATATGGGTATTTTCCCTCCTCTGAGACAAGGGTCCAAACCTCCGGGAATCCACGTCGTGAAAAGAAAACCAGGGTCGGAGATCTGGGGTGCGGACATGCCCCAGTAATGCGGCGCGCACTCGAGTGGCGCGAAGATAGCGGCCTTCTGAGAAGGCGTGGGTTTCCTCGAAGGGGCGTTCCAAGAAACTTTCTCGGAAGACTCTGGGCCCTCCTACACTGAGATCTGGGCGTTGCAATTGTTTCACATTGGGCGCTGTCTGCCGCTCTCGGGCCACGGGACCCGCACAGATCGATCGGGCTCGAAAAATGACGCAGAAAAATGGGTCCGAAGCTCCGGTCGTGATGCTTCACGATGCTGCATGTTTCGCAACGTCGATTCTCACGGTAAGAAAGCACATGCCTTCTGAGAAGGCTGTCGCCGTGCTGGTCTGCATTGGTGCTGTGGTCTGCCATGCTTCTGCATTCTGCTGTGGTGGTCTGCCGCGTTCGAAAGTGAAAATGAAAGCCGGGGCCCTGAAGGCACGAAGGGGGAACCCTCCAATACAAACACAACGGGGCGGCCCGTTGGGCCAGGGCAGGCGGAGGTGGGCCAGCCGACAGGCTAGACTTAGGGCCCCCCCCAAACGCCGAGCCCACCCCTCACGCACGGACGCCAAAACAACACGACATGCCTGAGCCACGCACTCGAGGTGAGCAAGTGAGCAGCGATGGAACTACAGACTCACAGCCCGACGAGATGCACCGAGGAAAGGAAAGGACAAACCATTTCAATCATCGTTCGCTTCGGCTCTGGCGCCGTGGCGGTCCGTGCGGCGGCGCACGCGCCTGCGCTCGATGCGCCCACGGCGGCACGGCCTCGGCGCGTCGGGCTGCCGCCGCCTCCAGCCCGCGCAACAACGTGCGCAAGGGCGGCCCCCCGGACTGGAGGAGCGCCGCCTGCACCTTCAGCGTGTAGCCCGCCGGAAGCACCATCGGGTGGAGGTCGCGTCGCCGCCGCAGCTCCAGACAAGGGCGACTCAGGCCCAGGGCTGCGCCGCACGGCGGCCGTCCGTCCAGCGCTGCGGCTGGCAGTGAGCCGCCAACTGCGCAGCTCCCCGTCTAGAATGCCCGCCGCCGTGCGCCCCCAGATCACGCTGGCCGTCGGCCCTGCCCGAGCACCCCCGCCTGGCAGACCAGGTCGCCCCGCTCGCTGGTGTCGAAGCAGAGGGGCTCGACGTCGTCCCCTGGCAGGCCGCGGCGGTGGTCTCCGCGAGGAGGTGCGTCGCGCGCTCGGCCTGGAGGACGTACCAGTACTCGCGGGAGGGGTGCCATCTCTGCGTCCGCTCGGCCGTCAGTCGCTGCAGCGCGATGTCGAGCCTGGCGGGTGCTGTGCGTGAGCGCCGAGTGCCGATGGCGGTACTCTCGCTTCACCACGGCGCTGAGGGGCTTGAGGACACGCCTGGGCCCCTCCGCTCTGCCGAGGTAGCGCTGGGAGTCCTCGGACTGGACCCCATGGATCCCGACCAGCGTGCTCTCCACCGCCTCCGTCCACTGGCGCGCCGCCGTGGGCAAGTCTGGCGGGAGGGGGCCGACCTCCTAGCTCCAGCTGCAGGACTGCGCCTGTCACCTGGCGCGCCCGACGCGGCGGTGCACCTGGACCACAGCGCCTCCCCGCTCGCGGCAGTCGTCGGCGTCGACGTCGGGGAAGCGCCCAGGGCGGACGAGCACCTGCACCAGCGCGTCGGGCCTCACGTCTTGCAGCAGCAAGCGCACTGGCGTATGGCAGAAAAACGTAAACCCATCCAGCGCAGCTGCCTCCACGACCCCGTGGGCGAGGCAGTAGGAGCTCGCGAACCAGTCATAGACATGCTCAGCCCCTTGAGCTCTGCATGTGGTCTCCGATGGGCCGAGGTACGCTCCGAGCTGCACACTGGGCCAGCCGAGCTCGTGCAGGGTGCCAGGCTCCATGTTGAAGTCCCCCTGCACCAGCCAGGGCAGCCCCACGGCGAGCACCATGTCCCCGAAGGCGGCGAAGATGTCCAGGTTGACGCCCTTGGGCCCTAGTCCGTCCTGCCAGGTAGACGGAACACGCTAGCAACTCCAGCCCAGAAGCCGCCGCGACCGTGACCCCGATGATGCGGTGTCGGAGGTCGCCTGGGGCCTGTCAGCTCACGCTGCCTCCTTGCAGGTCGTCGCGGACCAGGACGCCGACGCCTCCAGAGTGCGCCAGCGGCCCCTCCTTGCCCGTCGCGGCCGAGGCGTGGAGGAAGGCCGCATAGCCCAAGCCCCTGGCCCTGCCGTGCGCCGCCTGCAGCCAGGCGGGTTTCCTGGAGCAGCACCAGGTGGGGCCGCGAGCCCCCGCGCACACGAAGGCCTAGAAGACCTCTAGGCTGCGGCGTCACGTATTGCCGCTGATCCCCAGGACCTCCAGGCCGCAGCGGACCTGCCGCTTGGCTGCTGCCGCCTCGCCTGGCGCCGGTGGGAGCTGCCCCCTGCCGCCGCCGATGCGAGCGGCGCTGGCGGCAGGGCTAAACCCCAGACTGCCCAGGCGGGGGCCCGCTGCCTCGGCCGCCAGCACCGCGGGCCCCAGCAGGAGCCACCAGAGGAGCCAGGTCAGCAGCCTCGGCTCGGCCGCCGGCTCGCGCCTGCAGGCCTCGGCCCCGTGCGGCCAGTCGCCCTGCGCATCGCCGCGGCGCAAACTGCTGCCGTGAAGGTTTGCCAGGCTCCGGTGGCCTGCCGTGCGCTTGCGATCTGCCGTGCTCGTCTGCCGTTCTCTCGTGGTTTGTTCTGCTGGTCTGCCGTGCTGCCCCCTTCTTCAGAAGGCCGCCCCGCTCCGCGCCGGCCCTTTCTCTCGCGCGCAGCCGACAGCCCCCGTGATCGTAGACGGGCTTTCCCATGGCTCGACTCGCGCCCCCCAGACGCAGGAAGGGGCAGATTGGGGGGCACGGGCAGGACCAAGGCAACGCCAACGGCGATGTTGGCTAACGGCAGCGTTGGGAGTACGGTTTTCTGGCGACGCCGAGCTCGTACAGAACAGAAACTGTAGAAGAACGCTGACGACGCTTCCCTACAATTGGGTTAGCCACGAACCACCCCGACCTGCAACACCGAAGCCTACGTCCCGTTGCCTACATCGCCGTTAGCGTGTCTACGGCAAGAGCCCGGGTGAGCCGAGCCTCTAGAACACAGCTTCTCATCCGTGCCTTACCCCCTGGGCGTTCAGAGTTAGAGGCAGCAGCTGGGGCTATGAACAGAGCATGGATCGCCGCAGTAGACAGATCGCAGGCGCCCTCCCCCTTGAGATCGGGCTCGCTCGCGCTCCGACGCAGTGGAGGCTTGGAAGCCAGCCGACTTCCTCCCGAATCAAGAAGTCGCAGACCTCGGACGACGGACGACAACGGACCACAACGTAACATGACTCTTCCTCTTCAGGGCATGTCACTGCAATAACAATCACGTTTCGGCGCATTGGTGGCCAAACCAATACGGGGCGTGCCGACATGACAGAACAACTGGCGAGCCAGCAAAACGTCAAATACATCTCACCACAGCGCTCAAACGACGTAGACGAGCAGCGCGGGGAACATCATAATGATAATCGTGAGCACCGTATATTAAGAAGTCGCCAAATGATCGACCAGCACAGCTTCAAAAAAAAAGTTGTACTAGCGACTATGAAAAAACGATGAAGCCAATGAACACTGCAACGGGAAATTGACAAGCATCTAGGGGTTGAAGAGCCAGAGCAGGTAAGATCGATGACCCTGTTGACAGACGAACCCAACGACGTGTTCTTCAATGGGTGGGCGGCGCATTCGACCCCTTGCCCAATGGCTGGTCATTCGTCCCAAGATGTTGTTCTTGGTGGTCCAACGGCCAACGGCCCGAAAACGTAGCCACCAGGGGCGGAAAACCGAAGGAAAGCTCCGAGATCGAGAGCATCACGACGTTGCAGGTCTGGGGAAGAGGTGCGAAGCCTGGCCACGTGATCCTTTGCCTCAGCCTCCCGCGCCTTCCCTCCCTGAGCCCCGGGAAATAAAGGAGAGAAAGGGGGGGAGCTGGAGGCGACTGGGGGGTCTGAATTGGTTGGGACCCGAGCAAATCGATCATGGAGGGGGCAAAACCAAACCAGCTCGAAATCGGTCCCCGGACCCCTCACGGGGTCCGTCTGGTGAAATGTTCCACCTGGATCTGTTTTTCCCCGTCCCGAAGCCCGAACACGGCCCCGGAGGCAGAAACATACCACAACAAAAAGCTTCCCGAGCCCAGAACCTCGAACCTGCCCGCCCGTCCTGCTGGCCGGTTCCTGTGCTGGGCCCCCTCAGACCCCCAGACGGTTCCAAGGGAGGAGGAAGGAGGATGGAGCAATAGCGGGAGGTCGGGGATCTCCTCCTCCAGGCAGCTTTTGGACGAACAACTGACAATAGTCAAAGCGTGCCCGGACATGGTCAACAAATAATCATAAGATCGTCCCCAGACTATTGTTTACTATGTTCAAAGTCTCCTCTTGTAGAGAGACGTGCCCGACTTATCAGTAGCGGGAGGAGAGCTAGCGGGAGAAGGTGAGCACAGCTGGCCCGAGCAGCGCCCCGCCTCGCGGCGGGGGGCCGCAGGCCCCGCTCACTCCGCGCCCGGGGTGCCCCCGCGCTACTTCTGCGGGCGGGGGGCGGGGGGGGGGAAGAGCAACGCAGACTTGGGCGATCGCAGGAGGGACCGTACCAGCAGGAGTCTGGCCCGCGCACTCGGGGACGTGCAGGCGGACAGCCAAAGGAAGAGGGGCAAGGTCAGAAAAAGCGCTCCTTCTGCGGGCGGGGGGCGGGGGGGGGGAGATCAACGCAAGACTTAGGCGATAGCACGAAGCACCGCACCGGCATGCCCCCCATACGCTAAATGGTAGGGACCGCACCGCGGGGCGAGCCAGCAGGGATTCGGGGTCCCCGCGCGGTTTTGGGACTCGGGCCGTTCTCCGAAGACGTCTCGGGCGACCAGGGCCTCCAGGGTCCCCACACCGTGCAGTGACGGACCGCGCTGTGAGGTCGCTGAGGATTCCGAGGTCACCACGCGGTCCGTCACCACACTGTACGGAGGCCCCACACGGGACTTTGCCTGTCTGCCCACGCGCTCGAAGACGCGCAGGCAGACAGGCGCAGGAAGAGTAGGGTCCGAACGAGGCGGATGGTGGGCAGCAGGCTCGGGAAGGAGCACACTGGAGGCGAGTCCGAAAAAAACCCTCCACAAGAAACCCAACCCTGAGACCCCATGACGTCCATTGATGTTCGGCGTGGGAACGTCACGCTTTCCATAGCGAAACCATCGAAACCCAAGAAACTGGAGGCAAGCATGGTGTTTCTTGGCATGGGCCTCCACTGTAGCTGACCTGCTGCGCGGCGGGCTCGCCGCGCCAACGGGAAATCGGAGAAGGGGGTTATGGAGGAAGAGGGCTGCTGCTGCTGCGGCCTGTGCAGGCTCCCAGCGCCTCTCGGCTCAAGCACCTCGCAGGTGAAGACTCTCTCAAAGAGATGACCACAGGGCCATCGCCGATAATGACATCTCACGTCGTACGAGAGAGGATGAACAACCTCGTGTGCAGATTCTCTCGCTCTTCTGCCTACACCGAATGATGTCCACTATGCTGTGCGCGGTATCGGCTGCGAACATCGTTTCATGGTCATGTTCTCGTCCCCGGAGCGTTGCCCGACGCCACCCTTCGCCCAATAAATGCCAGCATCGGATTGGGCCATCGGGTCGAATCGGAACGTGCGTCGCATCGTCCTGCATCGACACGGAATCGACATCGGATCGGATCTGGGGCGCTTGGATGAACGGTAACGCTTCTGTTGCTCCCATCGTACGTAAGGACTGCATCCCAGAAGTAATTTCGAGCACCCAGAAAAGTATCGAAACAGTGTCGAACGAATATCGCCTCCCAGGACCCGACACGTGAAAACCCTTGAGTTTCGGATATTTACCGGTGATCGAAATTCTTTCCGGTGATCGAAGCTAAAGTAGGTTGGAACATCATAAGGCAAAGCCGCATCGGATCATCCGCACATCTGCATCAAAACGGGCCCCACCAGCCAACTTTGATAGAGGGTGGTGAGGGGGACCCGGTGGCAGGCGGCGGAGCGCCGATAAGAGGGACGAAGGTGGAGAAGGAGGGAGGAGGAGGAGGAGGAGGAGGAGGAGGAGGAGGAGGAGGAGGAGGAGGAGGAGTGACCGGCGAGACTCTGGAGGAGGACAAGAGGTCAGAGAGGAGGCGGAGGAGGAGGAGGAGGAGGAGGAGGAGGAGGAGGAGGAGGAGGAGGAGGAGGAAAGGGAGGAGGGAAGGGAGGAGGAGGTGGAGGAGGAGGAGGAGCAGGAGGAGGAGGAGGGGGAGAGGACAAAGAAGGAGGAGGTGTGATACGGGCTTCTAGTCGGAGCGTGACTCTGCGAGATCCCCACCGCGCGCTGCGCCTGGCAGCGAGGCCAGGCACCGCGTGGCTCCGCACGGCAGGAGGGGGAGGCGGGCAGCGGCAGGTGCCCTGCATCCCCGCGGGCTTGGGGTGGGACTCCACGCAACCCCGTTCGCGCCGGGAGCATGTGGGGGAGTGCCCTTGGCAAGAGGTCGGGCATTTCCTCCTACAGGCGGATTTTGGAAAACAAATGAAACACAGTCAAACAATGCTCGAAAATAACCCCCAAAAAGGTAGAAACTCATTCCCTGACTAGTTTCTGATTCTTTGTGACTATTCGGGGATGGACGAAACAGCCTTTAGCAAAACGTGGTTTAGTGAAAGCGACCTCGGGCCCAAACCTGGCGGGCGCAAGCCTGGAAAATGACGGCCGCGGTGCCCTCTCGAGATACGAAAACGGACAACTCACCAATCGACGTGTCAGGGTGGGGTTTCTGTCCAGTCCACCCCCGAAATAGAGGGACATGCCCGACTCAACCTTGGCATCCAGCTGCTGGGCCGCGCCCGCAGGGGAGGGAGTCGGAGACGCCGTAGGCGGCTGCATCGAGGGAGGCGCGGAGCCCCTCGGCAGCGCCGCGTTCCGATCCGATCCGATCTTTTCTCCCTGTCAACGGCAAGTCACGACGCGAATCTACCGTATCACCCTCCCAGTCCTCCGACCTCTACACCTCCCACTCGCCCCCCGCTCACGCCCACGCTGCTCTCGGACAAGGGCTCTGGAACTTTGGCATAGACATTGCGGAGACCTAGCGCCCCTCCCTAGAGCCCTCAAGCGCACCATACGAGCATCCCTCATTCCCTCCTGTTCTTCCTTCCTCCTGCCGCTTCTCCTCCTCCCTCCCCCCCACCTCGTCCTCCCCGATCTCCCTCCTCCTCTTCCTCCTCATCCTGAATCCTGTCCTTCTCCTCCGCCTGGTTCCTGTCCTGGTCCCTCCCTCCCCACCCTTCGGCACTCACGGCGGCAACAAGGCTGAAGAACGTCCGAGCCGACGGCGAAGCCAAACCCGACGGACCGAGCGCGGCCCAACAGGACGAGAGCGGCGCAGCAACCGTCCGGGACCTGGCCGAGCGGGCGCAGCCCACCGCGAAGCGGCCGAACCGCCCCTCGAACCGCCCCTCGAACCTGCACCTCTGTCTCGGCGGTGCAAAGATTGGGGCCCTGAGGGATGGGGCCCCCAAGGACGAAGGGCCTCAGGCAGAGAAAGTTCCGCCTGGGATCCCTCTCCCATCCTCACGAGCGAGCTTGATAAGAGAGGACACGCGAGAGGGCACAAGAACTCCTGCGAGGGCAACGTGGCCCCTCCAGACCAGGGCACCTTTGCCCCAGGAGTGCAGCAGGCATGTGACACAGTAGACAGCACACAAAGGGCACCCTTGCGTTGGAAGGGTCGACCTGCCAATCAAATCAGACTGCAGGGTACGTAGGACCGCATCCCTCGGCGACCCACCCTTGAACAGGCCTCCCTCCCTCTCCGTTCTCCGCCCATTCCCCCCCCCACGCCCAGGGAGGCCGCGATCGACAGCGCCAGCTTGTCGGCCGCCGCGGCGGCGCAGCTGTCCACGAAGTCCTCTCGTGCGAGAGCGCGCCGAGCGATCCCTCGCCGCCGTGGACGTCGCCCTCGTCCTGGGCTCTCCAAGGCAGGAGAGCCCAGAATCGAATCGAGAAATCGGATCGGCTGTCGAAATGAACCGTATCGGCGGAAATCGGCAGCACGTCGGGGGAAGTCGAATTGGCTGAGATCGGGAGCATAGTAAGGCCTCCAATGAGGAACCAAAACCCAAATTGAAATCCGAAAACGAATAGAGTCGGAATCAACATCGATCGAAATCTAATCGAATCGAATCGAGTCGGAGGAATCGAAATGAGCCCTGCCAAGGCGGCCCAGGCCTACTTCGCGCCGTCGAAAAAATGACGGCATGAGGCTTGCTACGGCTTTCGGCATCTGGGGTCCCTTTCAGGGCCACTTTGGATGTCGTAGGGCGCGTTTGGGATGCATGGCTTCGGGACCACTTGTGACCGCTGCTTCCAATTCGATTCTCTTGCAGACACATCCTGCCGGGTGCATGGCCTTGCGTGCGTGCGTGCGAGGCTCCAGGACGGGCAAACATCGGCGGCGAGCACGGGGGAGAAGCGAGAAGGGGCCGACCTTCTCAGAAGGCTCGGAAGTGTCCCCCCGCCTTCTGAGAAGTTGTCCAAGCCTTCCCCGAAGGCACAAGAGCTCTCCCAGAGGCGCGAGGGCTTCTGAGACGCCCCGCCGCATTCCGAGAAGGCGTTCTTCTCCTCACTCCCTCCCCCCCCACTCGCCGCCGAAAAACAATTTCGACTGCGGGATGGAAGACGGTCTCGGAGAGAACGGGTCCAGACCTCCCGCGGGTCTGCGCTGGTCCAGACAACATAGCAAAAACAAACATGGCAGGACGAGGGGGAGCATTGCGGTAGGAGGCGTCTTGTTAAGGGCAGCTCTGCCCCCCCTAGGCAGGCCACCCGAAATTCAAGATATAAATAGCCGTAGACTCTATAGACGTTGTCGCTCCTCTGCTCCCCCACTTCCTCATCATGCGCATCCTCCTGATCATCATGTCACTCCTCAATCCGCCACGTGTCTCCTCCTACTCCTTCATATCCTCCTGCTTATGCTGTATCCTCCGTCCCCCTAATCCGCGACCTTTATACACCTGCCCCTTCCTTCTGCGTTCCCTTTCTATTTCTGCCTGCCCATCCACCACTCTCTTCACCCGTGGAGTATCCTTCTATCTCTGGCCAAACGTCGAGGCTCTTCAGCACAGGCAAACCTGAGATCGTGGCCGGGCTTTGGGTCAGCGATTCGTCTTCCGTCAGCCTCTTTCTGACTTACCTTGTCGTTCACCCGTCGTGAGAGGCAACAAACGGCATGAACAAGAACTGCCAGAGGTTCGCCTGGATCTCTTGGATCGGCGCTGGACCCCCGTCCCTTGCGCGCGGAGCTCGCCAGGGGCGGCGCTGGAGGCGCCGCCAGGGGGGGCACAGCGCCGCTCCAGGAACCCCGCGCGGAGCTCCGAAAGCTGAGGTTCATGCCGCTGCCTCCTTCTTCGAGCAGTGCTGCGTAGCGTGATGGCCTGCCACCTCCCGTCACCCCTCCCTCCTTCCTGCCGTCGCCAGACGCTGACTCGGAGGCATGCAAGTGGGTACCAGCACCAACACTGGGTAAGGCGCAGCCAGGACAAAGATAAAATCGGGTCAGGAGAAATATCGAGAACCTCTGAGATTTGGGGGCTCTGGAAGATGTCTCGATCGCCGCGGCCTTCTCAGAGCGTTCCGGAACTCTCTGAGAGCGTTCCGGAACTCTCTGGAACGGAAGACTGATCCTCGTCCTGGCCCCGTTTGACGGGGGGGGGGAGCCCCACCTGGGGAACGGGATCCTAGATGTCGATGCCGGTGGCAACCTTTCGGCCACCGTGGAAGCCCGAACATCACCACCGTCTCTCCGACATCGGTACCCTCTTCCCTCGGTGGGGGCAAAACGCCGGCACAGGTGTTGGTGTCAACCCCTTGGCCTCCGCCTGGCGCAGAGGAGCCGAGCGGATGGATGCCCTGGCCTCGACGGGCCGAGCGGGCCCGCAGTCGTCCACGCGGCAGAGGGCTTCGCCGGACCCGGGCGCGATCCTAAGAGCAGGCGGTCCGAGGCGGGAGAGCCCAGGCCCAGAGGCCCACAACGAGAGCGACAGAGACAGGCCGGCGGCGCGCCTGGGAGGGAAGGCAGCAGAGGCGGGCCCGCTCGCGGGGGGTCAGGAAGCCCTCGGAGAGGCCTTCTCCGCCTTCTCGGGAGCCACAGGGGGCCTTCCGAGAAGCCCCGCCGCCTTCTGAGAAGGCCGACGCCTGCTCTCACCGTCCCCATCGACACGCCGCCGAACCAAGGCCTCCCACGCAAAGGGGGGGGGTACGGCAACCTTCCGCGGCCGCGTACCGCAAGACGCCCACGTGGCACACCGTGTGGAGACAGTGGCGCCAACATACAGGAACAGGAAGCCTTTGTGCCAATGTCCGCGCGAAGGGCCTGAATTGTCTATGTCGCTCAGATGGCTGCGGCGGCGATTCATAGCTATATTCAAGGCAGACCTAAAGAGAAGAGAAGGACAGCAGCAGGAAACACGCGGCGCCCTGTACGAAAGCAGGATGCAGCACGCGCGAAGCTGCATGCATCTGAGACAAGACCACATTTGAAACAATTCTCTGGTGAAACGGGCGCACATCCTATTGATACCACTCTGGGCATATTCGGTTGGTTAGTCGGGAAAGCGACAGTCCAAGCAATGCGCGGCCGTTGGGCATTCCGCCGCCGCGCACCCGGCACGCAGCGAGGTGTTGAGTTGCCTCTCAGCACGGCCGCCCTAGAGCGACATGCGGGCCCTGTGGGAGCCTCATAGATAGAGGCCTCCTAGAAGGGGTCGGAATAGATGGGGTCGGAGGACCGCGCCGCATCGGCGATACATCGGTGATGCATCGCCGATGCATCGGCCATGCACTGGCGACGTCGGCGTGGAGAACATTGGGTCCCACATGGAGCTGGATCGCCGATGCATCGCCGATGTATCGGCGATGCGACGCGATCCTCCAGCCCCATCGACTCCAACCCCATATAGGAGGCCTAGAATAGAACCATGAGAACCATGGTGCAAGTGGTGGAACCATGGATGCATCAGCGATCTCACGAGGGACGGACAAGGGAGACAAAAACTGCACCCGCAGAAACACCGTCCGGAAGTCCGCGCGGGCCACTTCGAGCCTTCTGGTGTGGAGGTTGCTCTTTCTCGGATGCAGGCGCTGCTGCGGAACTGTTGCTCATCACAATCTTCCTCGGCGGCGCGCCGAGGTTGCAGGAAAACGAGGGGCGCAGGCCTTCCCGGGCAGCGGGGCGTCTCGGAAACTCTCCGCCCTTCTGAGACGCCCCCTGCCTGGCTCCGGAGAGGGTCGAGCGGGCCTCTCGCGAGGCCTTCTGAGGCCCTCGGGGCCCTCCGAGAGCAGGCCCGCCCCCTCCGCCTTCTCTCCCGGGGCGCGCCGCCGAGCACACCAACCTCGCCTGCAGAGTCGCAGTGCACGACGCCGTCTGCGCGGCCTGGCCGCCGCTGGCCCCCGCCGCCCGCCGCGCCCTCCCGCCGCAGACCTCTTCGCACCGTGGCAGAGACCACGCCGGGGGGCTTCGGCCCGCTCTCGGCCGCCGAGGCAGGAGAAGCCAGCAGCGAAATCGACAAGTCGGAGCGGCGATTGCAACGGCCCAGATCGGCAAAAATCTGCAGCCGAGTCGGGAGTGGTCGAATCGGCGGAAGTCGGCAGGCCATGCCATCCTCCGAGGAGAAAACGAAAACCACAGCGGGACTCCTCCTAGAGGGCAAAACATCCAGCCACGTGATAATCACCCCGACACGCGAAGCCGGTTAGTAGGCGCACCCACATAAGGAATCGAACAATGCAAGGCTGTTCAATAAACGCCGTAAACGCCGATTATCGGGTCCAGGTGGCTGTTCCTCCCCTGAGCCGCATCGGAACCGAACGGTCGAAAAATCGCATCGAGCCGAGCCAGAAGAGCCGGAACCGAGCCCTGCCGAGGGGGGGGGGGCTCCACGGGCCCTCTGGCATCCCTCGGCCCTCCCCCCCGGGCGCGCCGCCGGCCCCTCGGAGGGGTGCGGTCCAGGGCTGGACCTAAACGTTGTGTTTCGCTTTGGTTTCGTTATGCTTTTCGGTTTGCTCTGTCGTTTCGTGTTGTGCTTCGTTTTGCTTTCGTGTGGCTTTTGTGGTTCGATCTGCTTTCCTGCACCCTGCTGCCAAGAAGGAAAAACAGAACACAGCCGAAGTCCAGCAAAACAGCGTTCAGGTCCAGCCCTGGCGGCCTGCGCGCGTGCGGTGTGCGGCCGCTCCTGTCCTCTCCCCCCCCGCCCAGCCAGGACCGGAGGCCCCCCACTGGGCGGAGGGGGTGCAGGCGCTGCGGGAAACATGGCCACGAGAGGAACAAGAGGCTTGCGCAAACACAAACTTTCGGAGGTCGGCGCGGGCTTCTCGGATCCGCGCTGGACACCCCTGGCTGGCGCGCGGAGCTCGCCAGGAGCGGCGCCAGAGGCTCCGCCAGGGGGTCCCAGAGCCATCCCAAGGAGCTCCGAGAACTGATGTTGGCGCCATGTCTTGCCCTTCGAATGCTCAATTGTCATGAGGATAATCCTGGAGGCCTCGCGCGGCAACTCGAGCGTCAATTTGGATCCACGTCGGATTCGCGCCTGGTTCACGACGGGTTACGTCGGATTTATTTCGGATTCATGTCGGAATCACGTCGGACTTACGTAGGAACGTTGTCGCGCGAACGTCGACGCATACCTTACGGAGCGGAGGTGTGGACTAGATCCTAATTACAACAATATTGCGCCACGCCAGCTCGCTTTTGGAACCGCTCACAGCCTCCTCTCGTCGCGGAACAACGTCTGCATAAAACGCTGGGAATGCAGGCGCGAACGGAATTAATGCTGTCGGAATGCAGGCGCTGCCTGAGCCATGGTCATACCTCTTGGAACCACCGACAACCTCCTCTCGTTGCAAGAACAATTCCTACACAAGACGGTGGGGATGCAAACGCTACTGGAACCGTGGCCATATCTCTTGGAACTATCTCCTCTCGTTGCCAAGAAACCTCGACACAATTTGAATTGCACCTTTTTGGCCTCCATGGGCCCTTAAGCGGGGCCTGTGGCTGTAGGAAAACAACTCCGGATGCAGGACCAATCCCGGAAAAAAGGCCAAGCCCTCGGGCGGGCACGTTGGGAAAAAATCACGACGTCGGAGGTCTGGGCATCAAGAGGACGACACCTGTAATCACACCGACACCGATCTGGCCAGATCCACCCTGAAGCCAGGACAGGCCCGGCCAGGATGGGTGCCGACCTGCAGCTGGAGTCGTCCGACCCATGGCAGAACGATCGTGGAACTACCCTGGTGCAGCGCTGGCACAATGGCGGGGTTGACCGCAAGCATGTCGTCGATAGTTGGCCAGCTTTGACGGCCGCGTCAGGCGATATCCGCCGGTCCCCCTTTGCGAGGGCCATGGGGCTGCGCAGACGAGGATTCAGCAACTGAGCATCTCGGTGCTCCCCAGAACGACTAGGCAATTCACAACATTGTAACATCCAGAGGCGCTCAGCAGCACGAGCTCTCAGAGCACATGATTACTCGGCTCCTCAGGAGGACATACTGAAAAGGCCTTGCGGCATGTGCCGACGACCCTGGAGACGACGACGACGACGACGACGACGACGACGCAGACCTGGGTCAGAGTACTCAGGGATGTCTTCTTGGGGTCTCTTCGCAGCGCTCTCGGGGGCCTCTGAGGGACAGTTCAGGGACCTCGTGGGAGCCTCTCGGGGGCCTCTTGGGAGCCTCCTGGGGCGTCTTGGAGCTCCCTGGGGGCTTCTTGGGGGCCTCTTGGGGCCTCTTGGGGGCCTCTTCTTGAGGGCCTCTGGGATCCTCCTGGGAGCCTCTCGTGGCCGAGGGCCGAGGGCTCGAAATGTCCGTTCTTGTCCCTCGTCTGGGCACCTTCTTGGAGCCGTCTTGGGGGCCTCTTGGGCGTCTGGAGCCGTCTTGGGGCCCTCTTGGGCCGTTTGGTGTCCCTCCTGAAGGCCTCTTGGGCCGTCTTGGGGCGATCTAGGGGTCACCTTGAGACTCTCGTCCTGGGCCGCCTTGGGGCGATCTCCGGGCCGCCTTGGGGCGATCTCTGGGGCGTTTTGCAGGACTCTCGTCTGGAGGCCGGCAAAGCATCTTGGACAGATCGCTCGGCGATTCGAGGCCCTCTTGGACCGTCTCGGGAGCCTCTTCGGGTACTCTTGGCCCGTCTAGGAGCTTTTGTGGGCCCTGGGACCCCCTGGGTTGGGTCGCATCTGACCTGGGAACCCCCCCTGGACCCCTCCCCGGGACCGGACCCGGGACCGGACCCGGGATCGGACCCGGGATCCCCCCCACGCGGGGCTTTCCTTCGACTCAATTGCGACGTTGCTCAATTTGACTTTGGCTGGCGCGCTTGAGGAGGACCAGGGGAATGGGGGGGGGGGCGGCGACGGGCCCAGGGCAAGGGAGGGGCGCAGGGAAAGAGGCCGACAGAGACGATGACCAACGAATGACGGACACGACGGCTCGAACGGACAAGCCCCTCACACACGCCGACAGGGTCGGCGGATAGCTCTCAGAGCACATGATTACTCGGCTCCTCAGGAGGTGATATTTGAGGAAGACCCAAGATCGAATCGACCCGTCGGATCGGCAACCGAAATGACCCGGATCGACAAAATCTGCAGCCAAGTCGGGATACGTAAGTCGAATCGGCAGAAAATGGACGGCTAGCGAGGCCGCCATGGAGAAACCCAAAGCCAAATCGGAATCCGAAATCGAATAGGAATGGGAATCGAGCGAACTTGAATCGAATCGTGCCGGATGAATCAGAGTGAGACCTGATGTCCTACGCTTCTGAAAACGCGCGGACGACTACCCTCGGCCCGACTCTGGTCAGCCGCTGCGACAAGCCACATCCTCGGAATTTTGGGGGGCCCTGGGTAAATACAGGAAGCCCTATTTCGGGCCCACCAGGCAGCGCTGCTGCTTAAACCGCGTGCTGCTGGTGCTGCCTGTTGCAGCCGTTCGCTGCCGCCTGGTGTTGCTCTGTGTTGCTTGCTGCTCGCTTGTGCTTCGGGCTTTCGCTTGCTGCCGCGAACTGCTGCTTCCTGTTTCCACTCCCGCACTCCTCCTCCTCCTCCTCCTCATCCACGCCCTCTTCTTCGCTCCACCTCGTTACCGTTCCTCCTTGCTCCTCGCTTCCCCTTCACGTCCGCGCTGCTTTTCCTTCTCATGATCCCCGCTCCTCCTCCAACTCCTCCTTCCCCTCCTCAGTCTCAACAATCTCCTCCTCCTCGCTGCTGTCCTCCTCCTCCTCGTTCCGCCCTCCTCGTCCCTCCTCCTTGCTCCTCCTTGCTCCTCCTCCTCCTCCTTGCTCCTCCTCCTTTCCTTCCTCCACATATCCATTTTCTCCTCCTCCTGCTCCTCATCCTCCTCCTCTCCTGTTGTCTTGCTTTTCCTCCTCGTTACGCCCTCCTCCTCCCTCCTCATCCTCTCCTCCTCCTCCTCCTCCTCCCTCCCTCCCTCCCTCCATACTCCTCCTCTTCTTCTTCTTCTTCTTCTACATATTAGTTTTCTTCTTCCTCCTCCTCCTCCTCCTCCGCCTCCGCCTCCTCCGCCTCCGCCTCCGCCTCCTCCTCCTCCTCCTCCTCCTCCTCCTCCTCCTCCTCCTCCTCCTCCCCTTCGTCCTCCTCCTCGTCCCCCTCCTCTTCCTCCTCCTCCTCGCTGCGTTTCAGTATCCTTGCTCATCCCCCGCTTCGCTCACACTCACCGTGGTTGTCAGGTCCTCCCCACTCACAACTACTCGTTGTTTCTGCACATGTTTTATCGTCGCTCATTGACGTCATCCTCGATCATAACCCCTGATTCCCTTACTATCGATAAGTCTGCTCACTCCCCGATCATCATCGCTCCTTCTTGTTCCCGTCGTCTCTCCTCCTCACCTTGCTCAGCGTGCTCCGCCTCTCTTGCTCCTCGTGTGCGCGGGTATGTTGAATCGGCGCTGGACACCCCTCTCTGAACGCGCGGAGCGCGTCAGGGGTGGCGCCTGAGGCGCCGCTACGGAGGGCAAAGCGCCAACCTATGAAAAGTTCGCGAACGTCAGGAAGTGTATGTTTATGCCGTTTGTGCTCCCCACACATGCTATCGGAGGGAAGGGTCGGCGGCAGGATGCGAAGCACTTCGAAACACACTACCTATCTGCTAGGATCGAGGCCGCCCCCGCGCTGGGGACCGCGACGCCCGCGCGGACATCTGCGCTGGACCACCTTCCCTGGCGCACCGGCGCGCGCTAGGGGCCGCGCCAGAGGCGCCGTTGGGGGGCCCCAGCACGGATCCAAGAAATCCGCGCGGAGCGCCAACAGCTCATGTTTATGGCGTGGCTCCTTCTTCGGAAACTGGCGAATCCTTCCTCCATATTCTCTCTCTCTCTATCCATGATTGTTTAGTTTATTGTATATTCTCTCTCTGTCTCTCCGTATGTATGTATAGTCCATACATAGATGTGTGTGTGTGTGCACGCACGCACACACCTATATATATATATATGTATATATATATATATATAGGTGTGTGCAGGTATGCATGCATGTATGTGTGTACGCATGCATGTTATATATTCACATGCATGTATACACGTGTAGCAATATATATATATATATGTATACATACATACATATATATATAAAGATCATCCACCATCTCTCTAGCACGAAAGCGGAGCACGCCAAGGCGCATGCAACGCCGAAAAGGGCTGTAATGCTGGTGGTGCAACCAAAACTTGGCATTGCCAAATGCTCGTGCCAATCGTTTTCCGGGTTTTCCACGGGTCCGCTGGACTCGTTCGCGACGGCCCACCCCGCCCAGGATGGCTCCCAAACGAGCCCAGATGGCTCCAAGATGCCCCACACATTGCCAAAAAGGGCCCCACGTCGCCCCAATATCAAAACGCCTGCCCAAGATGGCCTTAAGATGGCCCAAGAGGCCTCCAAGACGCCACAGCAGGAGGCCTCCAACGGGCTCCCCAAAACGGCACCAAAAAGGGCCCAAGGGAGGGAACACGAATCGCAAACGCGAGCCTTCCGCCCCCAGTGCCCTCCAGGAGGGCCCCAGAGGCGCCCAAAAGAGGCTCCAAGAAACCCCCGAAAAGCTCCCAAGGACCCCGAAAAGGCCCCCAGACACCCGAAAGGCCACAAGAGGCCCACAAGAGGCCTCGAAACTGCCTTAAGAGAGGCCCCCGACAGGCGCCCCACGAGATGCCAACGAACATCCATTAGGCTTTCTTTCCACAGCCCAGGCACGGTGGCGGGACGGGCAGAAGGCCATGATATATCAAGTATCATACATCAATAAAACAACTGCCGCCTGTCCGCCTTGATGGTGTCCGTTGTTGTGTTTTGTTGTTTTAACCCTGTGCGGGCGATAGTGAAACCCCTGGGACAATAAAGTTCGCGGTTCCCGAGGGGATAATATGTAAGTTCCCGGGGATGTTAGCGGGGAAGGCAAGTTATGATGATGATGGTGATGATGATGATGATGACGATGATGATGATGATGATGGTGATCCTGGGCGTTCCGCGCAAGGCTGACACGAGAGATCTCGAGGCTGGTGGCTAACGGAACTTGAGGTGGAGGAAGAGGAGGAGGAGGAGGAGGAGGAGGAGGAAGAACAGAACCAGGCGTCCTTGGGGTGGGGGGGGGGGGCGGGGGGGGGCGGAAGGAAGAGAAAGAGAGAAAAGGAAGAAAAACAATGGCCCTGCAACACGTTCAAGACTCGGTCCTTATGGTCATGCCACACGTTCCGAACTCGGGAACGGCTAAGAACATGAGAATCCCATGGCCCTGCCACACCGGTCGTAACGTGGGCAAACTGAACTGGTGAGAGCCCCACAACCGTGCCACACGCTGGTGATTGCGGAAGCTGGTGTGGCGAGATCACCATGGCCATACTTTTGATGTTGTTGCTACTCAAAATGATATGATAGCAATTTCAATCCTTGCAACTGCCCAAGTGATTATCAAGTTCGGCCCCCGCGCCTTCCCCACGGATAAATCCCTGTGGCCGGGGATAAAAATAGAGGGGGCGAAAGGGGGAACCTTTATAATCGCCCGCGCGGGGTTAGTTGTTTCCCTCGCTCTGTTGCTATGTTTATTTAAATATATGTCGGTCTCTCTTTGTTTGCGATCTCTCTCTGTATATATAAATATAAATGTGTGTATGTTATTTCTTTGTGTGTTCCCTCCTTCTCTCTCGCTATGTCTCCCTAGTTGTCTCTCTATGTCTCTCTCGCTCTCTCTCTCTCTCTCTATTTCTCTTTCTATGTCTCTCTCTCTCTCTTTCTCTCTCTCTCTCTCTCTTTCTCCTCAACGTGTTCTTTCTCTATTTCTCTCTCTCTCTCTTTCTCTCCATCTCTCTCTCTCTCTCTCCCTTGATCCCTGCCCCCTTCCCCCCCTCTTTTTCTCTCCGTCCGCTCCTTTCCCCCGGCTTCCCCTCGCATCTCTTCTTGACGCGCCACGCCTCTCCCCACTGGCCCAAACATCATAGCGTCAAGAAGCTGCGCCATTGAAGAAGCCCGCGTACTTAGTATATTTTGGTGCGACGATAGCTAAAGTGAAGCATGCGAAACAAAACGCCGGCGGCCGTTGCCCCGCCAACGCCACTGGCGAAGCCTGTCGAGCCTTGGGGGCCGGACGCGATGCGCAAGCAAAAGCGGGGGCAACCCCGAAGAGACGATGAATTTTGGGCATCGCGCAAGACACAGTTCACACGCCGTCGATTCGACAGAAAGTCCTCGGGGGCAAGCGTTGTCGACGCGGGCCGCCCAATCAAAGCGGTTCGGGGCCATTCGCGCAAGGCGCAGCCTGTCGAGAGAAAATCCCGGGACTGCACGCACGCGACACCGCGGGAAGAAAATGCGGAACCGTTCGGCAGAAGCTTCCGCGAGCCCCAGCGAGGAGGCGGGGGCCGCGCCACGTGCGCATGCCCGACGCAGACTCTGTCAGCGAGAGCGCGCAGTGTCATGGCCCGATCAAAAGCGGGCGTAACTGTTTTTTTGCACCCACGCAGGTCAAGGTCTTCGCTCTGGAGTCCAAGGTAATATTCAGACCTCCTCGACCCATGCTTGCAGTGTCTCCCATGTGCGCTCGTTGCCCAGGGCCCCGACCGAGGTCTTCGGATCGGGGGTCGCTGGCCAGTTCTGATCGGGTGACGCCGCGCTATTCTGGTGGGGAAAATGCCACGCGCGCAAACAGCCCCCTGCGCACCTCCTATGGCGTCGATCGAGAAAGCGCCGCGCCTGCTCTGCCTGGACGACCAGCGCGCTTAGCTGCCGCGTTCAGAGACCACCGCCCGCGCCCCCCCTGCGTGTTCAAGAAGGGGCCACGACCGGCACGCCCTGGACGACCGGCGCGCGTAGCGGCCGCGCTCAGAAAATATCCCTTGCGCGCCCGTCTAGAAAATGCCGCGCCTGCTCTGCCTTGGACAAGTGGCGCGCGCAGCGGCTGCCCTCAGAAACCACCCACCGCGCGCGCCCCATGGCGTCGGGAATATGCCACGCTCGCTGCCTTGGAAGACCCGCGCGCATAGCTGTCGCGCTTGGAGACCCCCCCTGCGCGCCCCACATGGTGCGAGGCAACCGTGCCTGCCGTGGCCTGGACGACCAGCGCGCATAGCGGCCGCGCTCAGATACCACCCCCTGCGCACCCCAATGTGTGTGTGTGTGTGTGTATGTGCGTGTGTGTGTATGTGTGATGCGTGTGTGTGTGTGTGTCTGTGTGTGAATGTGTACGTGTGTGCGTGCGTGCGTGCGTGCGTGGGTGCGTATTGTGAGTTTTGTGTGTTGTGTGTGTGTGTGCGTTTGTGTGGGCGTGGGTGCGCGCGTGCGTGCGTGCGTGCGCGCGCAGCGCGGGTGGGTGAAAAAAACGCGACGCGGCCCATGTGGGCGCCCATGAGTCTCACTCGGGTGACCTGTATGTGGTGCATACGTAGTGGGTGGATGATGCACTGAGCACGCCAGGTGTGCACTGGCGCTGTATGGTGTGTACGTGAGTGCGTGAGTGTGTGTGTGTGTGCGTCTGTGAGAGTGCGTGCGTATGTGTGTGTGCGTGCGTGTGCGTGTGTGCGAGTGCGTGTCTGCGAAACTATGCATGCGCGCGGCTGCATGCATGCGCGCGCGCCACGCGGGCGCCGCGCGCGCGCTGCGCGTCGGCGCGGGGAAGCAAGAAAAGGAACATAAGGGCAGCAGAGGAAAAGAGGAGGGAAATGGCGCGCGCGTGTGCGCGCGCACTTTCTCTGCCCAGCCGCGGACGAAAGGGTAAGTGCGCGCGCGGGCGCGCGCGCGCGTTAACTTCGCGGGTGGGGCGCGGCTGGGGAGCAAACCGTGCCCCCGCGAAACGTGCGGGAAAAACGCGATGGGCAAACTATCGCCACCCTCGCCCTCCAGGACCATCGACGAAACGACGCGGGATGAAGAGCCAGACGCAAGGAGAAGGCCCAGACTTCCACAACGCCACGCACGGCGCAACACAAAACGCAACCCGCTGCTCATCCCTTTGTTTTTCCTGTCCCTCCGAGTTCCCCTCCGGTGTTCTCATCTGCGCTCTGCGCTGCTGCGCGACGACTGCGAAACCGCGCGCTGCCCGCAAGCCTCGCAAAACACCCACCTGAACTCCCGGCTGGCGCAGGGGCAAAGAGAAGCGCCCCGACTTCGCTGGAGAACGAAACATTCCTACCTCGTTTCCGCCTCGCCTTAAACCCCCCCCCCCTGCCTGCCTCCGCGGCGGCCGCCCAAATTGGGCCAGAACGGATGAGGCCGGAGGGTCGCCGATGCGTCGCCGATGCAGCGGCGGCGCCGGTTAGGAGAACATCGGACCCTGGATAGCGCCGCATCGCTGGTGCGTCGGCGATGTGGCGCAATCCCCTGAACCCATGTCAACTTGGCCCCACGTGGGCGGCTTGCATCCCCCCCCCCTTCCGCCCTGCCTGCCTCGTCCTCCTTCTAACCCCAGCCTGCTTCACCCCCCCCCCCCTGCCCCATGCCCCCCCGCCCCGCCGCGCCCCCACTTCTCCTCGATCAAGCGGGCCAATGTCAATGCAAGAATCAAGGCCGCGCGCCGCGGCCGCCGCCCCGCTGGCCGCGCGGCCAAAGGGGGCCGGCGGACCCTTCGCTGTGCACTATCGGGCGATCTGCGGCCGCGGTGGCCCCTGGGCGTCGCGGCGAGAACTCCGCGGGCGGCTCGGAAGCGGGGTCGCCGGCGGCGCCCCGACGGCCCCTGACTGGCCAAGGCGCTGGGGCGTTCAATAGAACTGCGCCTGCCGACGGCGGAATTGACCAGGCGAATGCGGACGCCCTGGAACGCTGCAGAGCACCCTTGCTCGGCGACGCCTCTCGGGAATCGCGGGCAATATCCGGCGGCCCTCGCCGGTGAAAGCCGCGCGGGGCAGAACCCAAGAAATCTGCGTCTGTTTGAAATTCGGAGCGCATCATAATCACTGCGCCTTCCTGCCATTCTGCCATGGCCGCCAGCCGAAATTAGCCGCCAGCGCGAGGCGCCGCCCTCCTGGAGGGGCCAGCGCGGAGCCGTCGGGCGGGGCGCGCGCCGCGAGCCAAGCGCGCCAGGAAGGCCGGCTCTCGGGCGGGGCCCCTTGCCCCCGCGAGCAGCCCGCGGGGCCCACGCGTTTTTTGCGTTGGCTCGCAACGCACGCGCGCGCTGCTCGCAGCCGCATGGATCGGCCAGCGCCCACTCCTGGACCGCGATGGCAGCCTCGCCACCCCGAGCGCGAATCCCAGCGCACGGGCGCGCCGACCACCAAGGGCTGCCACCCCGCCCCCCCGCTCGCGCTCTCTCAGCATTGCGCTTGCGGCGCGGCGCCTAGGGGCAAGCGTCAGCTATGGGCCTCGACGAACAGCGCCGCCCCCCGTCGCGCGCGGGGCGCGACGCGTTCTCGGGGTCGCGGCGCGGACCAGCGCATGACCCTCAGTGCGAGCGCCGCGGCTGGCGCTGCCCCCCCTGCCACTCGCGTCGGGGCCGCGCCCGCGACCGAGAGGCTGGCGCAACGAATTGAAGCAGTTCGGGATTCACCCTCGGGAACGCAGACGCGCGCGCAGCGAGTCGCGGCCTTGCTCGAGTGAGCGCGCGAGCGGCAGCGAGGGAAACTAAAATAGTTTCGCGCTCTTCGCGATTGCTGCGACGCCGCTGCAGACGAGAGGACATGTGGCGGACGCGCTGATGCTTGGGTCGCCCGTGTAAAACCCGATGGTTAAGGCGCCCATGTAACTCCTGTCGCCGTGGAACAGATGTCCGCCCACGTAGCTCCTGTCGCCCATGTAACGCCTGTCGCCCGTGTAAAACCCCATGTGAGCTTGGAACAGATGTCCGCTGCCGCCTCTGGGCATGGAGTGGGCGTGTCCTGAGGTCCTTTCCCTATTCCTCTAAGCCTCAATCCCCAGTCCTGAGGAGACCGCAAGGGGGCCGAATCCCCAGATTCCGAGATCTCGCGCGCCCCCCGAGCTTCGCCAAATGTCGGCGCCCGGCTCTCCGGAGGAGACATCAAAACGTGCCACGAGGGCCCGGGGGGGCCCGAAGATGGTCCAGGAATGCCCCAAGTCGCTGAGCGATCGCTCCACGGCGCCCAGGGCCCCAGGTTGCCCAAGGGCGCCCCGAGCCTCCAAAAGATCTCCCGAGAGGGCTCCAAGAAGCCAAAACACTTGAGTTTCCTCCGGTATCTGCAGGAAGTTTGCCATTTCGCCGCTCCGGCCCCCCAGCGTTCCCAGACAACCCAAGAGGGCCACGGGCCAGGGCCGCCCCGGGGCGGCCCACGAGGCCTTCAATATTCCCCAAAACGGCCAAAAGAATCCCAAGACGGCCCAAAAGGCGCCCAAAACGGCACATGCGGGCCGCAAAACAGCCCCCCAAAAAGCATAAGAGAGGGCACGCGGACCGAACATCCGAGCTTTCCGCCCCGAGCAGGAGGCCCCAAGAAGCCCCCGAGGGCCCCCCGAGAAGCCCGTGGGGGGCCCCAGAACTGCCCCCACGGGGCTCTCAAAACTGCCCCCACAGGGCACCCGAGGGCGCCCCCGCGAGATGCCTGCGAACACCGGTGAGCTTCGTTCCCGCAACCGATGCACGCACAATGGAGACGCGCCTCGGCGCCGCGCGCAGATGCCCACGTGCCCCGCAGCGGCGGGCGCTCTTGACCAAGCGGTCGCCCCTGACGACGCCTCGAAAGACGCCCCGCCCCGCCCCGCCGCTTCGACGACGGGCCGCCGCTCTTTCGGGGGGCCTGCCCCCCTCGCCAGGAGCTGGACAGGCCCTGGAGATGGCGCGAGGACGGGGGGGGGGGAAGAGGAGGAGGGCGAGGCGGGGGAGGCGGAGGAGGGGGGGGCGGAGGCGGCGTCGGAGAAGGGGGAGGAAGGGGGGGGGGGCGGATCGACGGCGAGCACGGGCGAAATTCTGCCCCCTGGAGCGATGGAGCAACGACGAACAGGAGGAGGCAGAAGGGGGGGGGGGGGGGGACGAAGAGGGCCGCCACCCCGCTCGCCGGGGCCCCCGCAGACGCGCAGAGGCGCGAGGTCCTCCCCGCTACCCCCAATTCACCGCCCCCCCCTCGACAGCGGCGCACCCGGGCGACGGCCGGGGGCCCCCGAGGTTGTCTCCGGGGACCTCCACCCACCTCTGAGACCCGCGGGGGGCCCCAGAGCTCCGCCTCACCCTCTGTCTTCTCGTCTTCCTGCGCGTGAATGCGTCTTCTTCGGTCTGGGCCTGAGCGCCTGCTCCTCCGCCTTTCTCTCTTTATCATTATCTGTCTCTTTCTCTTTCTCTGTCTCTTTCTCTTTCTCTTTCTCTTCATTTATATTTCTCTCTCTATATGTCTCGATCTCTCTCTATATATAAATATATATATTCTCTCTCTCTCTCTCTCTCTCTCTCTCTCCCTCTCTCTCTCATATCTCATCTCTCATCTCTCATCTCTCTCTCTATATATATATATTTATATATCATCTCCCTCTCCCTCATCTCATATCATCTCGTCTCACTTTTCTCTCTCTCTCTCTCTCCCTCCCTCTCTCTCTCTCCCTCTCATCTATATCTCTCTGTATACCGTTATCTCCCTTGTTTGTTTGTTGTCTCTCTCTCTGTCTTTATGATGTGTTGTGTTCCTCTCTCTCTCTCTCTCTCTCTCTCTCTCTCTCTCTCGCTTTCCCTCTCTCTCTATATATATATATATTTATCTTGCTATTTCTCTTTCTATGTCTCTTTATCCTTCTCTTTCTTGTCTCTCTCTCTCTCTATTTTATATATGTTCTCTCTCTCTCTCTCTCTCTCTCTCTCTCTCTCTCTCTTCTCTCTTATTGTTTCTCTCTCTCTCTCTCTCTCTCTCTCTCTCTCTCTCTCTCTCTCTCTCTCTCTCTCTCTCTCTCTCTCTCTCTCTCTCCCCCCCCCCCCCTCTCATGCTGAAGGCAGTTGGTGCAAGCGGCCTCTCCCAGGAAGCAAATGCAATGCGTTGCGCCCGCAGAGGGAGAGGGCGACCAGGGGCCCAGCCCCCCCCCCCCCCCCCGCGCCGCCGCCCGCCGCCCCCTACCCCCCGCGCGGGCCCTAGCCCCCAGGTCCTGCAACGTCTAAGAAATCTGCGACGATGGCGGCGGCGCCGGCAAGGGCGGCGGGGCGCGCGCCCCTCCGAGATCCGCCCTCGATCTCTCTCGACCAAAAAAATCAGAAGGGCAGTGTTAACTCCTGTGGATAACAGCGCCTGCGGGCGGGCAACAAAAAACAGGCGTTGGCGAAGGCGGCGAAACCATTGCACTGGGACGCACGCGCCCATCTGACCCCATCAATGACCCAAGGGGAGGGGGCCGTGCTGAAATATTACTGCGACTAAGCTAGCGAGGCACGTGAGCCTCAGCGGACGCATAGAATGGCCAATCGCCGCTGACGGTGACTTTCTAGCACAAGGGCACACTTTCTGGCCGATAAGGCTGCAGGACCCCCCACGGGCTTGGTCAAAGAGCGAGGGGGGCGATGCATCTGGACGCCGCGTCTATACTCGGAACGAGCGGGCCCCCAAGAGTTCTCACTCGGCGCAGCCACGACCGCGAACGCATGGCCATCCATTTGCACTCTCGCCAGATGCTTGCTGTGATTATGGCCAACGCTGCTCAGCCAAACAGCATCCACCAATTGATGAGACCAGACAAGCTGCGCTGAACAGCCTGAGCGATGCTGGAAGGATCTTGAACCTGCCCTTCGAACGCAAGAATGCACTGGCGATGAGGGGGGGGGGGGGGGGGGGTCGTATCTCACGCCCCTGGAGGAGTGACTTGTCGGCTGGCCCCCTCCTCAGAAGCAAGTTGGCACGCGCGGGGCATAGGGTCAAAGGTGCCGATCGGAAGCAAGTCCGACGCGCAAGCTATGGGGGCGCGGCGGGGGGCGGGGCGGCGCGCGCGCGGGGGCGCGGGGGGGGGGCGGGGCCAGTTGGCGAGTTGGGCGGTGGGCAAAGTCAGCCTGGAGTGAGTCCCTGGGAGCGGTTATTTGCTTAAACGTCGCCAGCCCCCCGGCCCCCCGCGCCCCCCCTACCCCGCGCCCCCCCGCCCCTCCGCCAAGCAAGTTAACGCGCAGTGCGCCTCTCCAAATGCCGCAGGGGGCGGGCTCGGCACAGGAACACCGCGTGGCAAAGATGGCGCAGAGGGCCCGGCACCCAGCCCTCGAGCTGATCAGCCGACACATGGGCCTGAGGATTATGCTTCCTGGGCAGCCCCCGCCCTGCAATTGAAACCGCGCAACTTGAAAATGCATTGCCCAGGGGCGTCGTTGCCCCCATCGGCAATTTCTGGGCTGGCTGGCCTGACTGTCAAGGGCGCGGCCTTGGAGCGCATCTCTCGAAGCTGGGGTGCGAGCGTTGTATTTGAGTGGGCCCCGGTGCAGGCGCAACTGGCGAAGCGCGGCTATGCGAACCAAATTGCCCGACCAATCGGGTGAATCTTGGCGCGGGCGATCCGCGACCCGCCCGGAAGCCGCGCGATGTCCTCGCGACGACCCCCAATCCACTCAAGATCACAATGGCACAGAAGGTTGAGGAGATGGAGCAAGAGGCGAGTACAGAAGCGGAATCGGGAAACGCCGTGGATGAACGGGAAAGCAAATTTCATTGGCATGATGCAGCGCAAATTGGATCGCGTAGTTGACCCCGTCTCGGTGGCGCGGCAGAGCCACGGCCGCCACTGGGCGCGTCCGCCTGGGCCGCCTGCATATCCGAGTGCCCCCGATAAGAATCCATTTGGGATAGTGACTTTCGGGGGTCTGGCGGGGATATTCCACGATTTGCCCAGCGAGTGCGATGATTATGATGATGATTCTGGGCGCTCGTGTAAACTGACATTGTTGTAATAGTAGTCGGAGTAGTAGTAGCAGTAGTAATAGTAGTAGTAGTAATAGTGGTAGTAGTAGTAGTAGTAGTAGTAGTAGTAGTAGTAGTAATAGTAGTAGTAGCAGTAGTAGTAGTAGTAGTCGTGACAGTAGAAGTAATCGTAGTAGCAGCAGTAGTAGTAGTAGTAGTAGTAGTAGTAGTAGTAGTAGTCGCCGCAGTACTAGTCGTACTCGTGAGGAAGGAAGGGAGTAGTAGTAGGGCTGACTGTAGTAGTAGTAGTAGTAACAGCAGTAACAGTAGTACTAGTCGTACTGGAAGGAGGAAGTAGTAGCTATGATAGTAGTAGTCGTAGAAGAAGTAGTAGTAGTAGTAGTAGCAGTAGTAGCAGTAGCAAAAATAATCGTAGTAGTAATAATAGTCGCAGCAATAATACTAGACGGTATGAAGAAAGGCGGGCGAAGGAAGAGACCGGAAAATGGCCCCAAGATTGCTCTTAGAAAAAATCTTGGAGTCGGAGCCCTTGAATCTATAACTGTTAAAACTGATTGGTTGAGCAGGTTTCAATCTCGCCCGTGGGGGTGCCCATGGTGGGCGCCTTCCAAGGAGTAAAAGAACCAAGGGATAAACCAGTTCGGGGCCTGGGGGAGAGGGGGGGGCGCAAGGGGGCGAGGGGGAGAAGGGGTCGGAAGAAGAATCCAATGGCCCTGCCGCGCGTTCGTGACTTGGGATGGGAAAACTGAAATGGCGAGAATCCCATGGCCCTGCCACGCGCTCGTGACTGCGGAAGCTGATGCGGTGAGACCGGCATTGCCATGCTCGGCGTGTTTGATGCTGCTGCTAGTCAACACAGGAGGTTAGCAGCTGCGATGCGCAGCTTCCCCTGGGGATTATTGAGTTCGGCATCCGCGCCCCTCTCAACAACTAGATCCGATTGAGACGGGGTAGACCAGATACTGGGGGAAAAAGGGGAGCACAATATTATCCGGGGCAGTGGGTTTCGCTTGCGCTGAGCGTCCTTCAACCTATCTCGAACACAAACAGTAAAGCACAGTTCAGGGGGCGCAGGACTTCCAGCATATTTGATTTTGACCGCGGGAGGCAGGGCCCGGCGAGGGCCCGCGGAGGTTCCGATCGGCCCGAGCTCGAGCCTCACGCTGCTGAGCCCGTGCTGAATCTCGGCATGCTAGGCGAGTTTCTGTCCAAACAGCCCCCAATACATTGTGGCTCCGAGTGGCCTGAACGCGGGCCTGATTCTTGGGCGAGCAAATAACATCGTCTCCGCTACCCTGAATAGTAGTCCCCCCAAGGCTCTGGGGAGCCTGTAGGCGGGGGGGCTACTGCTGCCCTCAAACCGCGGGCGACGGCCACTTTTCCTTTTCTCGCGCCCTCACTGTTACGAGCACTCTTCCTTGCCCTGAAGGGGCGTCCTGGGATGGCGGCGGCCGCTGGTGGCGCCGCGGACGCAGGTGCAGGGGTTCGAGTGGCTGGGAGTAACGCCGCGGCGGCCCGAGGTGAAGGCGGTGTGCTGGCAGCTGCGGGAGGCAGCGGAGGTGCTGGGGCCGCCCCGTGCGCCCCCGCTGCCGCTCGCGCGTCGGCTGACGCGAACGCGGTCGACATCCCCGCGGATGGCAACACCGACGTCCACCTGCGGGACAGCGAGGGCCAGCCAGCACAGCGGCGGCGCCGCATGACGGGAGGGCCGCTGCATGGGAGGCTTCGAGGCGGGCGAATGGCGCGTGGCAGGCGCCGTGACACCACCCGTGGGCCCCCAGGCTCACGCGGGCAAGAAGTGGTTCCACATGGCCTGCGTCGATGGCCCCCTACCACCAGCGACGGCGATGGTGGGCTTCACGCAGCTCCCCGAGGGCGACAGGGAACGCCTCACGGCAGCCCTGGAGGCCCGAGGGGGTCCCATCTTGCCCCTGCTGGAAACAGTCGAAGGCCAGGCCCCCGCTCCTCCCTCCCAGGGAGATGGCGCGGCAAGGAGCACTGGGGCCGCCCCGAGGCTCCCTGCCGCCGCCGCACCAGGGGCGTATGGCCCAGGCTCACGGGGGACTCCCCTGGGGGCAGCCGAGGCAGCGGCGCCGACCACGGCGGACATCCCGCAGCCGCCACTCGACGCTCCTGCGGAAGCGGACGATGATGGCGGACTCGAAGCAGGCGTCTACGACGACTACCTGGGCGATCAGGTGACGGACGAGGACGCGTACCACGAGGTTGGCTTTGTCAATCTGGATTGGTGGGATGCCATCGGGTGGGACCGCATCCTGCTGCAAGGCGCGCCCACCACGGCCATGATCCCCGACAGTATGGCGGCCGCCGTCAGCCACGTGAAGGCGCGGCTGTGCTTGGCCATCGAGCAGGCCCGCCAGGGCAATGATGATCAGGCGTCGAGTACGCTGACGAGGCTGTGGAAGGTGTTTCTCTCGTTGGACGGACTGCTGTTCAGCGAAAATGCGATCCCAACTCCGACGACACGGCGTGAGCGCCTCCAGGAGCGCTTGCGGTGGATTCAGGACGGCCAGTGGGATGTCGCCTGGCTCTCCATGGAGGACCAGACGCGCGCCGCGGTCACCGCGAAAGACCGCGAAGATCATGTCGCGGCCCGTGTACGCCGTGTCACCGAGCTCGCGCGAGCTGGAGAGATGTCTCGGGCGGCAGCGGCAGTGTGGCCCCAGGGGGACATGGCGGATGCAGCGGCGGTGGCGAGGAAGTTCAGCACCACCCAGCAGCCTGCGGCCCCTCTCCCTGGCACTGGGGCCGCCCCGCATGGGCCAGGGAGGGGCCCCACAGTGGCGGGAGCCGGTGTGGCGATGCCGCCAGCCACGGCCCCCCACGAGCTCGACGGTGCAGCAGAGCTCCATCGCCGTGTGGCCAACCACCTCAAGCGCCAGTTTGGCCGCTTCCCCCGCCGCGGCGGGGCGGGGCCTGGAGGAGGACGCCACGAGCACTGGGCCCCGCTCAAGTACGACGAGGATGGGGCAGAGGCGGTGGCCACCACGCTGGCACGCCTGGCCATCGGCGACCTCCCTTCCGAGGCGCTAGCCGCCCTGACGGCGGCGCGCCTCACAGGCATCCCCAAGGCAACCCCAGGGGATGCGCGAGTCCTGGGCTGTGGAAATGTCGCCCGCCGCATGGTGGGCCGCAGCGCTGCCAAGGTCCACCACAAAGACATGCGGGGGGCGGTGGGGGACCAACAGTTTGGCCTCACCAAGGACGGATGTGGTGCCCTCCATCGACGCCTATGCACGATGGCCAACTCGAGCCCAGGCAAGTGGGCGGTGGCAGTGGACCTCGGGGATGCGTTCAGCTACATCCCCCGCGACCTGGTGAAGGAGGCCGCGCGCGCCAAGGTGCCCGCTCTGGCGCCGCTGGCGGAGGCCTGGCTCCCTGATCGCACACGCCACGTGGCGGGGGGTGGGTCACAGCCCGCCCAGCTGGTCGACCAGATCCGTGGCCTCGGCCAGGGCTGCCCGATGAGTCCAGGCTTTTACGCGGTCGGCACCGCGGATGTTCACAGCATCGGTCGCATAGCCGTGCGCGCGGAGGACACGGAAGGGTACTCCCTGGCCTTCTTGGGCGACGCGTACTTCGTGGGCACCGCGGCCGCTGTGTTCCGCGGCTTGGATGCCTGGCGAGCCCGCATCGAAGCTCGCGGGATGAAGCCGAATATGTCCAAGACCCAGATCTGGTCCCCAGATCCCCAAGCTGTCCTGCCGTCGGAGTTTGCGGAGTACGCCCAGTACCGCGTCCAGAAGCTCAAGGCGGTGGGGTCTACCCTGGCCTACGCGAACCACGATGCGGACACCGACTGGAGGGGCGTCCCGCTCACGGACTTTGCCGTTCCAGAGGACCTCGACGAGGGGGGCCTCGCGCAGGCTGGCGGTGCCGGGGCCGCCCTGGGCGCCGCCACGCCACCCCCCTGCGGCGAGGCCTTCCTCCAGCTCCTGACGCTCCGCAGGCATGGGCTTTCGGCCTTTGATGCCTTCCAGTTGATGCGGATCTGGTCGAGGGGCGCCTGCGTCCACATCCAGCGGGCGCCCCCGCTCACGGCGGCGTGGGGCCGCAGGGTGGATGACGGAGTGGTCGCCGTCGTCAACGCCCTTCTGGGGGTCACGGCTGCCCCCCGTGAGCAAATCTTCATGAAGGTCAGCGACGGTGGCCTGGGCTGTGGCAGCGCCGAACAGCGCGGCCCCGCTGCCCTCCTGGCGCCCTGGGAAGCTGGGATCCACGCGGCTGCCCAGGAGCTCCGAGAGACGACAACGATCGGCCTCTTTCGGAGGTGGCCAGGCCTTGGCCGTGCCCTCTCGGCAGCGGACGAGGAGCAGGGACGGCTAGCAGGAGGCCGTCGCCCCCAGAGTGACCGCTGGCAGGGCCTTCTGGAGGGGCGGAAGGGCAAGGACCAGAAGACGTACACCCAGCACGTGCGGGACCACGCCACCAAGACGCTCTTGGCCGCGCTGCCGGCGACGGCGGTGGCGGCGGTGCATAGTGCCTCGGGCAGCTCAGCGGGCGCCTGGTTGGATAACTTCGAGGGGGTCTCGCCCCTCGCCGACCACGCGTTCTGCATTGCGGCCAAGAGGCGCATGCATCTGCCGCAGCTGCGGTCCGAGTGCACGTGCCTGAAGCGACCAGCAGCGCCCGCCCGCGCGATGGCGCAGCACGGCCCGACGCGTGGCCGCACGGTGGACGTTCGCGGCGTTCATGCGCTCAACTGTCCCAGGGGAGGCGGCCCGACGCGCCGCCACAATGCCATCCGAGATGCCGCGGCGCTCTGGCTGCGCGGGGCGGGCCACCACGCCCTGTTGGAGCAGGTCATCCCAGAGTGGTACGCGGAAGAACAGGGCGCGGCCGCACTGGACGTCGTCTACCATCGAGGCATCCACGGCCGAGTTTGCCTCGACATCAGCTTGGTGGACGAGGTGGCCGTGGCCCAGACGGGGCGACCGCATCAGGCAGCCCTGCAGCGCAGAGAGAAAGTGAAGCACCGTAGGTACCCATTTTCTGGCCTGGTGCCCTTTGTTATCGACGTCAACGGCCGCCGGGGCGCAGAGGCTGAGACACGGCCGCGCCGTGCCGCGGGGGAATTGCCTGAGGCCGAACGGCCCGCGGCGCGCTCATCCCTGCGCTCGGCAGTGGCCAACGCCCTGCAGGGCCAAATCGCTGAGCAGGTCGCCCTGGCGACGGAGGACGCAGTGGGACTGGATGCAGGGGCCGCCCCGAGCGTTCGGTCTTGACTAGCTGTGGCTCCATCCCATTTGCGTGCGCCCCCTGACCCTCCCTTCCCCACTCGCCTTCCTGCTGCCCTGGTCAGTCGTAAAAAATTAGTCACATCTGCAGTGTGCACGGTGCTGTTCAATTCCCTTGTCGTGTGCATGATGCGCTCTTGCTTTGTCATGTCTGTTCTGCGCGCCGTGTTGTGTAGCCACTCTGCCTTGTGCACGTTGTGCTCTCGCCATGCCATGCTTGTGATGCTCTTCATTTCTGTATTGGGCTGCTCCCTCAACCCACTCGTGCTGAGCCTTCCATACCGCTAATAGCACCTGTCCGAGGCCACTGGCTAAAAGGGCGTCAAGAGGCGTGAAAGATCGGGGCCGCCCCGCGGGTCCTGGGGCCGTCGGCGGCCCGCCGTCCGCTTTGTCGCCCGCCTGCGACGTGGTTTCCTCGCCCCCCTTTCCCCTCTCCTGCCCGTCCAGGGTCCCGAACGGGGGTCAGGCCGTTTTCCGCATGCACAAGGATCGGTTCCCACGCACCTGGAGCCGTTGGTTTCAGCCTTTAGTCTTCTTGTTTTACGTTTGTCCCGCCTTGGCAGTCGGCCGCCCCATTCTGGTTCGGTGCACAGCCTCTCCCCCTTCCCTCTCTTCCTCGGCAGCCGTTTGGCTCGCGGGGCCTTGTCTCTCACATTCTCTCGAGCTGCGCCCCCCGTGCAATCCACCTGACCTAGTGATGGCGCCCAAGTTCTCGAAGCCCGCGCCGATGCCCTGGCCTGCCGAGACGCACGCCGACTCGCCGAGTCACGATGCAGCGCCTCTCCGCGAGGCTTTGGCGGCGAACGCTAAGGCGAAGTCCGAGGCACGTGCGAAGGCCATCGGTGCTTCCGCGGCCGACGCACCCACTTCCAAAGCAAGGCCGACGCAGCGCCCTGGCCAGCAGGTGAGCGCGTCGGAGAGCGAAGACGAGGAGAGCGACATGATGTCCGAGGCGGCGACCTTTCGGACGGCGCCGACACTGCCCACGGGATCAGTGACGCCCGCCGAGGACGCCGACGGAGGCGGCGGCACGGGGGCCGCCCCCAGCGCCGCCGCCTCCGATGGCGACGGCACTGCTGCGGCGCCCGCTGAGGCCTCAGCGACGCCCACGTCGGCGGCGGTGCCAGTGGCGACGGCCGCCCTGGCTGCGGCAGCCACTTACGCCAACTTCACCACGGAGCAGCGCCGCGGGTTGGACGCGATCACCCTCGCGCTCCACAACCTCCAGCTGAGGGGGCAAGCTGTGGGCGGCCGCGTCGGCCGAGGTGCGCGCAGCGACGCCGACGGCGGTCGCGCCGTGGACGACGGGGCCGCCAGTGAGGCCCCGAGTGCTGCGACCAGGGGTGCCCTCAGCGGTCATGGAGGCAAACGCCACCGCCGACGCAGCAACGAGGCCGTCTACGGCCAGGCCCCCCAATCGAGCGGCGGCACACCTGCCGCGCTCGAAGGCGCCGAGATGATGGCGGAGGAGGACTACGCCGAGGCGGGCTACGTCCACTGCATGGGAGCGTACTGGGCCCCACCGCAGCGACTGGGCTGGTGTCGGAGGTGCACGGGGCTGGACGACTGGAAGATCATGGCGGTGGAGTACGTGGACGAGCTCAGTGGTGGGGAGATGCGCCGCTATGCGGAGGCCAAAGAGTACAATCAGCAATGCCCCGAGCTGAGGAAGGGCAAAGAGAGGCAGCACAAGCTGTGCGCGTGCTCGCGCTGCGTGGCGGCGACGCAGAGCATTGCCGAGCACGAGGCCGTGACGCGCGCAGCGCGCGCGAACAGGGGCCCAGGCTCCATCGACCACGCCGCCAAGCGAGTGGCGAAGTTCCGTGCGAGCTTCGACTACATCAAGGAGGGCATGGACGTGTTGGTGGGTTTCGCGCTCTCCGAGGAAGGCTTGCGTCCCCTGCGGAGGTCAACGGAGGGCGCGTGGGTGGGCATCGACCCCGAAAGGACGGGCGCCCCCCCAGCCACGGAAGCGGTGGCGGAGGAGGTTGGTCGCCCGATGGCGAGGGGGGTGGGGGTGGTGCCAGGGCCGCCCCGTGCGCCACCCCCGCCCCTCGAGGAAGAACCTCCCCGTGACGAAGAGAGCGACCCCCAGCCCGGCGTCGATGCTGAGGACCAGGGGCACCAGCTGACCGACGTCAAGACCGTGGAAGAGGTCACGGACATCGAGCCCCTGCTGCGGCTCGGCCTCTCCAAGAAATCGCTGAAGCGTATGGCGCGGGCCTATGGCGTCATCAAATTCGAGACCATGCGCACCCGCATGATGGGAGGCCTGGGGCCCATCCTGGAGAAGAAGGAGGACATGGTGAGGGGCGCAGAGGCGCAGGACGGGGTCCAGAAGTGGCCCGACGACGCGCTGAATGAGGAGGCAAAGGAGGATGTGGGAAGGCTGAAGAAGTGCCTCCTGGAAGCCTCGGGGATTGCGGACGCACACCTGGGACACAAACGTGCCTGGAAGGAGGAGTGCCAGGGCAACGCCGCGGCGCAGGAGGCCTACCGCCGCATGGGCGACTACACGGACCAGTTCTACCGCGGCAAGGGCTTCACGTTCAACATATACTACAAGTGCTCGGCCAACAAGACCTGGGACAATCCCAGGGGATGCTGCTCGGTGATCCGATCGGATCGCTGGTCACAGCTGCTCTCCTGTGCACAGGAGGCGGCGGGGGAGGCGGGCCAGCGCTGGTGCTGCCGCTGCGGTGCGCGCTACTCGACCTCCTACGGTGTCTGCACCGGGTTCATAGAAGAAGAGTTGAACCCGCCACGCGCGTACTACATGCACGCGGAGCACCCCGAGGAGGACACCCGTGACTTGAAGGCCCTGCTGCGCCACAACAAGCTCAAGAGGGAGGAGATACCAGTGTTCAGTGCGATGGACCTCCTGAAGTACCTGCCCAAGGTCGAGCCGCTGGCGGTGGGCACCGTCTTCAAGCGCTACGCTCCACACCAGCCACAGTGGGAGGGCCACTATTCGCTGATGGAGGGGCTCTCCTGGGAGGGCCTGGCCGAGTTCAAGTGGACCGACCTCTACGCGCAGGTCGCCCGGGGACTGAACGACCCAGAGTGGGCGGGCTACAGCAAGAAGGCGCGGAACAAGGCCAAGAGGGGGCGCCTGGAGATGGCGCGCAGGGAGCTGGCGCTCTACGAGCGCCGCCACAACCTGCGGGAGGGCAGCCTCGCGGGCGGCGGGGGCGGCACAAGGGTCGCCCCGCGCGCCGCCCCCGCCCGCGCCGCCAGTGCCCCCCCAGCGGGTGGGGCCCGCGGCAGCCAGGACCCGCCACCACCGCCTGTCGGAGTTCTGCCAGCGGCCGCGGCCATCATGGCCCCTCCGTCGCCGCCGCTGACGGCCCCCCCAGCGGCGCCGCCGCCGCCGACGGACCCGCCGCCGCAGATGGACCCGCCCCCGCAGCAGATCCCGCACGCTGCAGCCCTGAACGTGGCCCTCGGTGAAGACCTCGAGCGCCAGATCTTTGGGCCCTCAGGGCAGGCGGGCGGCAGTGGCGACCTCGGTGGGGAAGCGCAGGCGCTGCCGTCGCAGGTCTCTGCGGCCATTGCGCAGGGAGCAGGCCAGCCTGCCTGAATGATGAAGCTCAGCAGGCACCAGGCCCTCGAAAGGCCACGTGGGTTCATGCCAAGCTGTCTTGCTTGCCACTTTCAGTAGTGCGGGGTGCCCACAGTGGCACCCCCCTCGCGTGGCTGCACCTGTGGCTTTTGCCTCTGCTCGGCGCATGGTCACCCGTGCGCCTGGCTACTCTGGCCCGCCAACTGGCTTGCCATATTGGCCTCCTCTCACGCGCGATTGCGCTCGCGGGCCTCGCTGGCGGTGCTGGGGCCGCCCCGTGTACTGCCGCGTCGCCGTTGGGCGCCTGGCCATTTTGGCCCGCCATCCTGGCCTCCTCTCGCGCCTTCTTGCGCTTGTAGGCTTTGATGGCGGTGCTGGGGTCGCCCCGTGTGCTGCTACGCCGCCGCTGGCGCTTCACTGTGGGCCGTAGGGACCAGCTGCCCTCGGCCAGGCGCCTGCCGCTGCATGCACGTCAGGCCCGCCCTTGGCTTGCCATCTTGGCCTCTGCTCGCGTCTTCTCGCGCTAGTTGGCCTGGATGGCGGTGCCGGGGTCGCCCCGTGCGCTGCTGCACCGCCGCTGGCGCTCCACTTTGGGCCGTTGGGGCCAGCTGCCCTCGGACAAGCGCCTGGCGCTGCAAGCGCGTCAGACCCGCCCTTTCACCCAGAAGACGTGCCCGTTACATACTGGCAATGAGGCAGCCACAAGGGCGCTCTTCCCAAGGTGGGTGAGCCGTGGAAATGTGGTGCACGAGACCGCCAGTAGTAGTAGTGGTAGTGGTGGTGGTAGTGGTAGTGGTAGTGGTAGTAGTAGTAGTAGTAGTAGTAGTAGTAGTAGTACTAGTAGTACCAGTAGTAGTAGTAGTAGTAGTAGTAGTAGTAGTAATAGTAGTAGTAGTAGTAGTAGTAGTAGTAGTAGTAGTCGTCGCCGCAGTACTAGTCGTACTCGTGAGGAAGGAAGGGAGTAGTAGTAGGGCTGACTGTAGTAGTAGTAATAGTAGTAGTAGTAGTAGTAGTAGTAGTAGTAGTAGTAGTAGTAGTCGTAGTAGTAGCAGTAACAGTAGTACCAGTCGTACTAGAAGGAGAAAGTAGTAGCTATGATAGTAGTAGTCGTAGAAATAATAGTAGTAGTAGTAGTAGTAGTAGTAGTAGCAGTAGAAATGAACGTAGTAGTAATAATAGTCGCAGCAATAATACTAGACGGTAGGAAGAAGGGCGGGCGAAGGAAGAGACCAGAGGATGGCCCCAAGATTGCTCTTAGAAAAAATCTTGGAGTCGGAGCCCTTGAATCTTTAAATGTTAAAACTGATTGGTTGAGTCGTTTTCAATCTCGCCTGTGGGGGTGCCCATGGTGGGCGCCTTCCAAGGAGTAAACGAACCACGGGATAAACCAGTTCGGTGCCTGGGGGGGGGGGGGGGGGCGCAGGGGGGCGAAGGGGAGAAGGGGTCAGAAGAAAAATCCAATGGCCCTGCCGCGCGTTCGTGACTTGGGAAAACTGAAATGGCGAGAATCCCATGGCCCTGCCACGCGCTCGTGACTGCGGAAGCTGATGTGGTGAGACCGGCATTGCCATGCTCGGCGTGTTTGATGATGCTGCTAGTCAACACAGGAGGTTAGCAGCTGCGATGCGCAACTTCCCCTGGGGATTATCGAGTTCGGCATCCGCGCCCCTCTCAACAACTAGATCCGATTGAGACGGGATAGACCAGATACTGGGGGAAAAAGGGGGGCACAACATTATCCGGGGCAGTGGGTTTCGCTTGCGCTGAGCGTCATTCAACCTATCTCGAACACAAGCAGTAAAACACAGTTCAGGGGGCGCAGGACTTCCAGCAGATTTGATTTTGACCGCGGGAGGCAGGGCCCGGCGAGGGCCCGCGGAGGTTCCGATCGGCCCGAGCTCGAGCCTCACGCTGCTGACCCCGTGCTGAATCTCGGCATGCTAGGCGAGTTTCTCTGTCCAAACAGCCCCCAATAAATTGTGGCTCCGAGTGGCCTGAACGCGGGCCTGATTCTTGGGCGAGCAAATAACATCGTCTCCGCTACCCTGAATAGCGAACAACTGCTGCTCATGCTTGTGGGAGCTCTTCCCTGCCGATCTGATCGCAAAGAAAGTCTTCGCAGTGTTCATGCGGAGGCCCTGTGGAGTAACTCTGCCACGCATGACAACCCTGTGCCCCGGATAATTGCCACTCAGGGATACTAGAATTCGGGGGCTTGGCGGAAATAATCAAAGATGTTCCCGGCGGAGGTGGTGTTATTGATTGGTTTTGGCGATGCTAATGCTGACGATGATGATGGTGTTCCGGGGCGCTCGCGCAGACTGACCTTGTAGATCTTGGGCAAACTGAACTGGTGAGACTCCGACAAGCCCTGCCACGCGCTCGTGATTGCGGAAGCTGGAATGGTGAGACCACCATGGCCATGCTCAGCGCTTTTGATGCTGTTGCTAGTCAGCGTGAGATGATGCCAACTTCGGTTCGCAACTTCCCCCGTGCATTATCACATTCGGCCTCCGCGCCCCTCTCCACCATTAAATCACATTGAAACCGGAAGGAATTGAGCACAACGGATAGGCGGGGGGAGTGTTGCATCATTCGGGGCACGGGGTTATCAAGCAGTCGCTCGACAATCACGCGCGCATCATGCGCATTGCATTCGCTGATCGCGGAGAGGTCATCAACAAAGGCAGAGGAAGCATTCGGCTGCATTTCGTCGCTATCGGCATCGTTGATGAACTGGCCTTGGCAGCGCGGGAAAAGGGCAATTATGCATAGTCTTGCGCGTCCCGCTGAATGCCGGAAAAAAAAAGCTTCTTGAATTGGAAGGTCGGGGGTCGGATGGTTGGCGACGGCTTCATTGAATTGGCCCTGGTCCGAAGACAAGGAAACGATCGGCTGGCGAACGATGGGGCAGAAAGACGGCCGCTCGATCGAGTAGGGGAGTCATAGCCTTTTTTGTTGTTTCTCCATCGCCGCAATCTGGGAGAGTCCTTCTAACAAACAAGCGCGCGAAATCCGCTCTAGCGCCTGATCTCCCTCCACATAGCTCATCCGCAAGTGCCGAAGATAACGCTTTGGTCCGGATCCGAAAGTGCTTATGGCAAACCTTGAGAATGGTCTTGTCCAAAAGGATGCTGCAGTAAGAGGCCGCCATAGTGACGTTCCCTTTCACACTTGAACAGCGAGACCACATGGCCCTTCTTCAGTTTGCAAGGTGGTAAATCTCGCAAGCCCACTTTTCACGCGGAGCGGGTGGATGTGACGGGCGCTGGCCTTGGGGTCGGCTTTTAAAACGTCGTTCGCGATGTTGTCGGGGCCTGGGGCCTTTCCCCGCTCGAATGGCTGCGATGGCCTCGTCGGCCCCATGCGTGGCCCGGTTACCATTGAAACGGTGAGCAACGGCTCCGATTCCCACTCAGCGCCCCCATCGACGACCGAGATATGTGCCTGTATGTCGTCGGCTTCCTTGGTGGGGGCGCCCGTCCTTTCTCCTCCAAGCTTTTTTTGCGCCGGAATTGCTGCGCCGAGCGGGGGGCGCGGCGGCGGCCGCCGAATGTCGAAATAATCTCGGCGCGGGCCCGCCCCCGGCAAGGCGCGCGCCCGTCCGCGGCGCGCCTGGCCGAGGCGCCATGCGCAAGAACTAAGGCAGACAAATCAACATCTAAAGCTCGCTGCACATGCTCAGTGGACTGGGCCGTGAACGACGCCAGGCGCAAGCGATATCCGTGGGCGTCTATTCCCCAACAAATAAAACCACTCGAGGCTAGAATGGGGAAGAAAAAAAAAGGATGAAAGAGAGCGGTGGTCCAACGCATTGGGGGCGGCGAGCTGGGAAAGCCGGATTTCGTTATGGAGCTCTCCTTTGACTAGGCTGGTGGCCAAGTCGAAGATCCTGCTCGTGGCTGCCCTAGCCTGCTGCCCTTCTATATCTGCCTCGGGCGTCGCGTCGCCCTCCTGGCGCCGGTCGGGCCCGGCCTGGCTCGCCCCCCCCCCCCCCCCCTCGGCGACGCAAGGCCTCGCGGGTCGCGCGGCGGGCGCGGCTCGACGTGGGGGTGGGTAGGTAGGTATATATATGTATATATATATATATATATATATATATATATATATATACATCGTTTGGCCCCAGCACGCACCATGAACCCCCGTTTCTCTCGGGGGGCGCCGAGAGAGAGGGGGGGCGGAAGGCGCGCGCTGCAACCGCGAAAGAAGAAGTGCGGCAGAAAAGGGTTGGTTGTGTGATGGAGAGCACAGGCGCGGAGCATCGGGTAGCGCGTCGGGGGCGGAGGGCGCGGAGTACCGGATGGCGCGTGGGAGACGGAGGGAGTGAAGTTCAGCTTGGGGAGGGGGCCCGTCGAGCATCGGGTGGCGCGTTGGGGGCGGAGGGCGCTGAGTACTGGATGGTGCGTTGGAGACAGAGGGGGTCGAGTAGGTCATTTTCCAGCTCAGCTCGGGGGGGCGGGGGGGCGCTGAGCATCGGGCGGTGCGTTGGAGACGAAGGGCGCCGAGTAGATGGTTATTCTCAAGTTCAGCTTGGGGGGGGCCCGTTGAGCATCGGGTGGTGCGTTGGGGGCGGAGGGCGCTGAGTGCTGGATGGTGCGTGGGAGACGGAGGGGGTCGAGTAGGAGGGCATTTTCAAGTTCAGCTTCGGGGGGGGGCCCGTCGAGCATCGGGCGGCGCGTTGGGGGCGGAGGGCGCTGAGTGCTGGATGGCGCGTTGGAGACAGAGGGAGTTGAGTAGAAGGTCATTTTCAAGCTCAGCTTGGGGGGGCGGTGGGGGCCCTGGGCATCGGGCGGTGCGTTGGAGACGAAGGGCGTCGAGTAGAAGTTTATTTCCAAGTTCAACTTGGGGGGGGGGCCGCTGCGCATCGGGTGGTGCGTTGGGGGCGGAGGGCGCTGAGTGCTGGATGGTGCGTAGGAGACGGAGGGGGTCGAGTAGGAGGGCATTTTCAAGTTCAGCTTCGGGGGGGGGGCCTGTTGAGCATCGGGTGGC